>JAKZHN010000036.1:0-350948 GCA_037179335.1 Cyclaneusma minus | reverse complement strand
ACATCGTGTAGGCTTAGTGCAGTTCTGTCACGGCGCTCCCGGTGTGGTTATCTCGTTGCATTCCATTCGTCCATACTTTGCTTTCAGTCCCAAAACCCAGGAGAGGATCGATCAAGCGATTGAAAGGCCAAGACTAAGATTCAGGCAGTGCATTCCAACCGGGGTTGTGAATGGCTGGCCGCCTACATTAGCCATTTCTTTCTACATGTACTTAGGAACCAGCCCCCTGGGAGGTGATCGTCACTTCTGTGCGTCTTCAGAATCTCTAAATGCTTGAGATGACATGTCCTTCTCTGGAGATGTCGTCTCTGAAGATATCGTCTCAACTGTGACATTAGACAAGATTCCAGGCCCAGTGCCCCCGAAATTGCGGGAGCTGGGGGATATCAGACTCACACTTCCCGAGGAGTCAGGTTTCAGTGGTCTGCGCATTTTGCGTGCCCGGCTGCTCCAGTTCTCTCTCATCACGTTGACCGAAGCGTGTGCTTAGGAGGACGTTGAGACAGCCAGAAGCGACGAACTGAAGGGTGAAGTCCAGCTAAGGCGCGGCCTTCACAGCATAGTGTGGGGGTCTTTGGGACTGGTTGAGTTCGAGGTAAAAACCACGCGATCTGATGTTACTAGCTGAAGCGGCTGAACGGCCCCAGTCCGATCAGCCTGCGATACAAACGACATGGTAGAGCAGGTCCCCAGGGGTCGATTGGATTCTCAATTTTCAATCGGCAAGCTGCGGAGTGCCTGGGTCCAGTCGAGGCTGGCATGCGCTTGGACTTGTTCGCTGTCGATACGTACGCGCCATCGAAATTCATGACCTGGTGCCGGGAAGGCTGCCCTTTTGTAGGCCGAAGTGATGACATACTGGAGGCAGACTGGCAGTACTGAGTTGGTGGTCTTGGAGAACGGCGGAGTGAAATGGATAGGGAATCGATCTAGAATTAAGACGTGCCTTCCGTCGCCGGAGACCGGTCAGGTTACGTTCGTTGATGGGTAGAGTATCGTTCTCGCCGCAGCGCTAGGCATCGTTGATCGTCCTGCCGCCTCGACCCTGTTATGTGACGAGCGTTTCTGCGTTCGAATTCTCGATATTCCTACATGAATCAGTCTTCCGAATTTTGATGCTGCAGAGGGACCTTGCTGGGTGCACAGATACACTTGTTTCGAGGATAACCGCACAATGGGCGTTGTGGATAAGTAGTAGATTCCTGAGCTGGAGCCCCGACTCCGTATACTCACGCTCTATTCAGCCTTCCTGGTCCTTGATCATTAGGTTGTTCTCTAATCAGAGAGCTTGCTCGTCATAACTGTCCGGATCGCTGCTGCTAAGGGAAGTGACAAAACTCGTCTGATATGGGTTTTACCGCAATCATGGATGCAACGCAGTTGCATTTTTCTACGTTTCCGCTTTCTCTTTTTCAGACTTGTTCCCCAGACCTTGCCTTACCTCTTCTTTACTTCGAAAGTACTTCTGCTGCCCATGGTCACAGCTCGTTTCAGCGCTTACTGCCCCTTTTCCTCCCCCAACGCCATTTGCAGCACTTCCAGCACCTGCTCCTTCTTCGTCAACGGCACGGGATTCGTCTTCAACCACCTATCCTTCAAACAATTCTCCGCCAAATCATCCAATTGATCTTTCCCCACCCCCACCTCCTTCAAGCTCCGCGGCATCTCCAGCGCCTCCACTATCTTCCCCACCACCTCCCCAGCGTCCGCCTCTTCACTGACCCCCATCCCTTCCAACTTCTCCTTAACCGTCTCCTCTCCCCACAAAACCTTCAGAACCTTCTTCTGGTTCTCTCTTACTTTCTCATCTCCATGCTTATAGTTGTATTTGAGCACAGAAGGCAACATAACACAACTCGTCTCTCCATGTCCCACACCCAATGGTCCCAGCTGATGGCCAATCCCATGACTTCCCCCCATCGGCACACCCGTACTCGCCGCCTCCATCGCCTTCAGCGCCCCAAGCATACTTTTCAGTCTCGCATCCTCATCCTCCCACTTCTCCTTAGTCTTCAGCAAACTAGGCACCAACATCTTCAGTCCCTCTGTGGCGCTCTCATCACTTTTTGATGAAGCTGAAGGATCGAGGGAGCAGAGAACTTCGACACAGTGATCGATGGCACGCATGCCGGTGGAGAGCCAGATGCGTTCGGGTGTGCTGATGGAAAGTGAGGGTGAGAGGATTACTAGCGAGGAACCCATGGATGGGTGGCTGAAGGCGACTTTGTGGGATGTGCGGGTGTCGGAAGCGCCGGCGAAGGAGGAGTATTCGCCGCCGGAGAGCGAAGTGGGGATATTGATGATGGGAATTGTGGCATCTTTCAAATCTTTGGATTGGGAGAGGGATTCGAGATCTTCATGAGTCGAAACATTGTTTGCTACTGCCTGTATTTTTGTCAAAATAATACATTCAAACTCTGTTTCGAAAAAAGGATACGCTCGGACTGAGTGATTGGGGGGAGCACAAGACGGATATCATGGAGGAGCATTGATTGAGATATTGGGAGAGACGAGGAGATATTGAGAGCGGGGCTTCGAAAATACATACCAACACAATGAGTTTTGCTCCATCTGTAAGACTTCCCGCTCCCAGCGTCACAATGGCATTAGCCTCCTTTTCCTTCACCTCCTCCACAATCTCCAACACATCATCCCATGGCGTATGCGGCTTAATACCTTTCCTCACCCCTACAACTTTACTACCAAGTGCATCCTTCAGTTTTGTGAAATTTTCAGTTTTGGAAATCGAGTTTGAGACGATGATGTAGACCATTGAAGAGTGGAAGGTATTTTCGAGGTGGTTGGCGCAGGCGAGTTCATAGGGAGCACCATAGGAGATGTATGGTTTGGGAGATGAGGGGAAGGCGGGTCGGTATTCCTCGTTGGGGAGGGTTCGGGCGAGGTGCTGCTGTCGGGCGATTTGGTTATGGGGAGGCATTTTTCTTGAGAGACTTTGATATAACTTGAAGAGTAGGAGTTGTTGGTTTTGTATGGGCTCTATTATTATGTGATCTATGAGATCTAGTATTGTATATGGTGGAGGTTGGAAACGGGGAGATGTGACGTTGTTAGATGTGGGGAACCTAGGCTACTAGGAGGGGTAAAGCCTCGATGTGTCTCTCATCTTCCTTGACCTTCGCAAGACCATCATTCAGTCGATTCATACTTAAAATCGACAATTCGAGTTCAATCCCGCAAGCTGCTGCTCTCGTACTGATGTTTTTTTAAAAAGTCGACTTTACAGTAACAGCTGCTCTGATAGACCGAAAGAACTTCGAGCCGGCGGTGGCCAGTGCCCATGGAGAGCAACTTCAATCCCTCGACAATCACAACACCAATGCCATGACAGATTCAACGATAGACGCAGCCATCCTCTCAGATGATCTCGCTGCGCTAGACTCGCTCCTCGCGCTCGACACCAATACTCAGGAGCAAGAATCTGGTCCGGCTTCCGTTTCTCTTAGAGCCGCTCTACGCTTCTCCGCTCTCAAGTCTCAAGGGCCATCCCTTCACCTTCCAACAGCTCCTCAAATCCCACCCCTCTCTCCAGACATCCCTTGAAGCCCACGAGATTCTCTACACAGCCATCGACGGCGGGACGCAATGTGGGCCATCATTCTCTCGTACCGTCCTGAAGCGAAGAACAGACGTTTCGGGCATCACGGTACCATAGTGGAGCGATGCGTGATGGATGACAAAACGACGAACTTCTGACGTACTTGTAAGAGCAGGGTGCACGAGTGGAGAGCGAAGGCCATCCTCCCGTGGTGCAGAGGGCGGAGATATGGGGGGCGAGTGAGGGTGTCAAGGCTGTGTTGAGAAAGTATGGTGCGAGGACAGAGTGGATGGACGAGGAGGATGAACGATGACGAGATTGGCATTTGACATAGAACTGATCGGTAAGTGGATGATGGACAACACTTATTTGGTCCGGATTATGCAAGCGCATTCATCATTCAAGAGAAAGTCCTTTCCATCTCATCGCATAGGGCGGCTGCAGCTCAACACAATTCGCAAGCCGGAGATGTCAATAAGGTAAAAGTTTCCATCTGTTGCTATATTCATGGCTTTACAATCATCTTCGTTCGAGTCTCTTCGTGGCTTCATTTCCTACTGGAATTTGTCGATGGTCGACGACGATGGAGCCCACTTGGAAGGTCTTGCGTTCCATCTAATGTCTGCCCTGTCCTCAGCAAAGTGGTTCCGAGGTCATCTACTACCCGAGGAAAATGTATCCCGGTTCCCGGGTCCCTTCCCCTCTTCTTCGTTTTTATAAGATGCAGCGAGGTCAACTGTTAAGGAGTGGAGGTCTCCAACTCCAAGCCCCCCACATCTACTGGGTAAACGGATAAATGGCAAGGCGCAGATGAACGCAAGGATTCCCCGCGTGGGGGCTAGGGGAATGGCCCTCGGGGGTGAGGGGATGTCTATCCGCTCCTGCAATGTGACCCTATGCATCGGGTTGTTTTTCAAGACGGAGAATTTATTCTACTTCTCGGGAGGAAACAAAATGGCGGGGCCACGTTTGTCAAGTGACAAAAGACCAGTATATAGTCCACAAAAGGTGTTGGAGAGAAAGAATAGACTGGTTTTGTCAAACATTCTGTCTCATCCAAGGTACAACATCAAGTTAAGCGATGCTTTCCCTTTCTACCCTCGCTGCTCTCGCAGCAGCATTGCTCCCACAAGTCTACGCAAACCAGCCATACACCACCTGGATGAGCGACTCCTTCATCTCCCGCAACGTAACAGCAGATCGACACTACGCCAACGCCGTGCTATACCGCGGTTTCGAACTAGCCTACAACCTGACCACCAACATTACCTACCTCAACTACATCCAATCGCAAGCCGACCAATTCGTCGACTCCGCAGGCAACCTGCTGGGAAATTACTCAACAGACCTATACTCACTCGACGACATCCGCATGGGTCCAAATCTCCTCTTCCTATACGAAAGCACAGGAGACTCGAGATACAAAACAGCAGCCAGCCAGCTACGCGCGCAATTCGATCGCCAGCCACGCACAGCTTCAGGCGGCTTCTGGCATCGTGCTCCAGACTATCCAAATCAGATGTGGCTGGATGGGATCTACATGGGCCAGCCGTTTTACGCACAGTGGACGCAGTATTTTGACGCTGATAATGTGACGGCGTGGGATGATATCTTGCTGCAGTTTGAGCTGATCGAGTATCATTGTCGGAACTATACTACGGGATTGCTGGTTCATGGGTATGATGAGAGTCATGTGGCTGTGTGGGCGGATCATGTGACGGGGGCGAGTCCGCATGTGTGGGATCGGGCGTTGGGATGGTATTTCATGGCGCTTGTTGATGTGCTTGATTACTTCCCGGATACCCATCCGGGGTATGGGAAGCTTTTGGGATACTTGAAGATGTTGGCTGTGGGTATCAAGGCGTCTCAAGATGAGAGTGGGGCATGGTGGCTTGTTATGGATGAGGCGTACCCTGAGAAGCCGGGGAACTATTTTGAAAGTAGTGGGATTGCGATGTTTGTTTACTCGCTGCTCAAGGCTATCAGGCTGGGCTATATTGACAGCGAGGTGTTTCTTGAGACTGCGAAAAAGGGGTATGGGCTGATGACGAACGAGTTTGTGGCTCACAATGGAACTAATTCGACTTTGAATTGGGAAGGGACGGTTATTGTGGGGAGCTTGGGGACCAATGCTACGTATGAGGTGAGTCGAGAAATGTGCCGAGAGAGAGGATACGCTGACTGTGGTGCTAGTACTATATCTCAGAACCCGTTGACGAGAACGACTTTAAGGGCGCCGGACCATTCATCTATGCCAGCTATGAGATGGAGCTCCTGTAGGCTTAGACTTGTGTAGACTTAGACACAACGAAGAGGATCAAATTTTGCGAGTATTCTGATATACAAGCTATGAACAAATCCTGGAGTTGGAGCGGATATTTTGATGGCACAAAGTGTTTCTCTTTCGTCCCATGTACGAGCTTAACCAGTATATACATCTAAGCTAAAAAGCCGAGTCCAACCTGCCGGTGCCTTCCCGGTGCCAGAAACAGCTACACCCAAAGAAATTGCCTGTGCATCGGAAACCAGCGTTAGGATCCACATCAACGTATCCCCCATTGCACCCGCCATCATCACACGATGCAGTAGATTCAGGCGGACCGCAATTGAAGCCGCATGGGCAGCCTTTAGCCCTTCCATTTGTACACACCGGATATGTATTTGGCTCAAGAACCCTTCCGTTGCAATCCCCGCCATTGCAAGCCCCATTAATTGTACCGCAATCCTGGGCGTTGATTGTGGTGATAGCTCCCAGAAAGAGAACGGCAAGGAATTGGAATTGCATTTTTATCGAATAGAAGAAAGTGTTTTGAGAGGAGGTGGTTTGTCGAGTAGAAATGTTTTGAAAGGAGGTATGTTGATGGAGTGGAATTGTTTTGAATTGAGCTCGAGGTAAAGTGTAGGTAATGTGTTCCTTATATCTTGTAATACGGATACACTGGTAGGATGATACAAGCAATAATGGTTTGATTGTAGAGACTGGATTGTGATGCAAAATCCGTCACTGCTGCCGTTTATCTAGCTGTAGGATGCAGCAAACTATATACTTACTAGCTCAGAGTTGCGGAGAGACCGACACTCACCGAGGAGCCGCCACACCCCGCATACACATATATACTTACTAGCTCAGAGTTGCGGAGAGACCGACACTCACCGAGGAGCCGCCACACCCCGCATACACCATTGATGTTTCAGGTGCAGCAACAGTTCTAAAGCAGCCGGGTCCCGAAGGACAGAATTTATTCTCACTACCTAGGTATCTAGTATATATGCACTCCCTATCCTGCACCGCCAGTGCACCTCCTCACATCAGGCTCGCTGAACCTGAAAGTAATGGGTTCCTTACCTAGGTACCTTACATAGCAGCAACTTAGCTTGACACCACAGACTTTTGTGGGACACCAGTCGGAAGTCAGAAGAGATCGTATCTCTTCGGTTTGGGTTGCATGTCCACCGGAATGAGCGGGACGCATCTCTGGGGAATCTCTTCCTGCACCCGATGATGTCAAGTAGACGTATCTACTGAATCAGTCCTCTGACAGTCCAAATGGCTGTAAGATTCTATATCAAAAGAAATCAAAACCAAGCGGTATGGGGATGAACCACCATCCACCACCACCACCTCCGCCGCCGCCAAGAGCATCATTAGCCGATGTTCTTTTGCTGCCCCCCACAGTCATCTCCCTCACTTTGATCGCATTGCCCTTCCATGTTGGTCCCGGCAAGTTATTGTCTTTAAGCCCAGCGGGATCGAAGAAAATAACATCACCCCCTTCGGGCACCAGTGGCAGTTTCAAAACCGATCCGTCTACATCCACAACCTCTATCACCGCAAAAGTAGAATCGTCACCCCGAAGCAGGTGCTTAGGAAAGGGGACTACCTCGATGTCCTCAAAAACCAATCTCTTCGGCGCCCTCAAGGATTCTGTGACTTTGACCTCGGTCCAAAGACGATTGAGCACTCTGCTTCGACGCTCGATGGTTTCTGGTTTCCAATTGCGCCAGTCGATTCGCCGGTCCGCGGATGTGATTTTGGGTGCGTGGACGAGTCGGTGGGGCTTTATGGGGCGACTGACGTCTTTGATGGGTGGGACGAAGAGGCGGTTTCGGAGACCCTCGACTAATATGTTGGCTGATTCCGCAGCGACGAGGTCGTGGAGTGCGTCGACGGTGCAACGGCCACGGTTGGGGATGGTGAGAGACTTTTGGGCGAGGGCAAGGCCGTGGTCGAAGGCTTTGGGGTCTAGGGTTTGGAGAGTCACGCCTGTGGTTGTTTCACCTGACAGAAGCGTGTAGTGGAGAGGTGCAGGCCCACGGTACCTAGATTGTAGATTTAGTGACAGTCTTTGTGCGACAGGTTGCCAATTGCCTTACTGAGGTAATAGAGAAGGATGTACGTTTAAGCCTCCGTACTTGGCGGCCTCGAGTATCCGTGGTGGAACGAAGAGTCCAAAAGATACTGCTACGATGAGATTTATGTGTGATGGAGGCTGTTCCATTCTGTCAGATATGTTCGGTCCGGGAGTCTTTTACCAAACTTACAGTCCAGCCGGTAAAGGTGTCTCGCTCATGAATTGGGAGGCCTTTCGCCTCAGCGACTTTCTGGATGGGAACTACTACACGCTTCAGCAGAGCACTTGAGCACGACGGGGTGAATGCATACCTTCGCGTCTAGTTTTCAGCCATCGTCCTGTCGGCTTGCCAGGTCGATGCACGACGTCAATTGACTCGATCAGATCTGGGTTCCGGCGGTGTTCTTGATATACGGCGTTCAGCGAAGCACAGCTAAACTCATCGGAGCCGCAGAACAGGATGCGGAGGGGGTCGCTGGTTTTGGCAGAGACAAATCTTCTCTGCACCCGGCCAATGGCGAGCAGAGGCCTCTGGACCTTGAGACAGAACATTGTCACGACTCCTTGCCCTTCTCAGGGAGACTTTAGGAGAAATTCACGAGTCCACGACGACACGAGGTTCAAGTTCTTATGTATGCGAGGTGCATTCGGCATGGTTCAGTTGCCTAGCAGAGAAAGGAGATCTCTAGAAGCTCGTGCAACTGAAGAACGGGAAATGCCTAGAATCAATGAGAGACTCTTCCCAATCAGCAGAAGCAACTTAGCAACATGAAGCAAATTCCTAACAGGTCCAAGCTGCAGCCGGGGTCTGAGGTGGGATTCGGGGTCTCGACAGGGAACGGACCGAACGGACAAGCATCGGAACTAGCGACGACTGACAAAGGCAGCGCACGGACTGTGTAGAGCCGGAGCATCTGCTGCAACTTGAAGTCACGGCTTCATGTTCCGGGCCTACGAAGATGAGGTAACACCATCAGGCCGTCAATCTTCGTGCCTGCCCGGCTGCCCCTCAGTCAGGATGGCTTGAAAAGGGCCCCTCCTACATCCACCATGAATGGTTGAGTCTTCTCCTACACGCGCACGAACGCGCCATGTCGACGTCTACTCTTCCTAAGAAGGTCGTCCCCGCCCACTTGGCCTTCCTGGCTATCTACAATCCCTCTCTGGGCACCAGCGATGAAACTCTGCCCGACCAGATTGTCTATTACTCCTCCAACGAGAGTCGCTCCCGAAGTCGGAAGACTCGAGCAGACGGGAAGTCGCCAAAAGCCATCACTCATGAGGAGGAGAATGAGCGGCTGAGGCAGATTGGCCTGGCCCAGGGTATGGTGGAGTTTGCCAGGGGCTTCGCTGAAGGTGATCCTGTAGACACTGTTGAGACTGAAAAGTCGAGGATCATTCTGCACGAGCTGGAGCCTGGCTGGTGGGTGCTTGCAGTATGTGGCTGGCTTCCTTGTCACTTAACGTCCTTCTCTACTGACAAGAGTCAATAGTCAATCGAATTGACCCAGATCAAAACACCCACCTCGGACCCTAAGAAAAGTGACGATTCGAAATTTGACGTTGAATACTCCTCGCGAGAGGTCAAACCCCCAGTACTTCTTCTGCAGGATTTGCTACGGGCCCACGAAACCTTCTTGCTACATCACGCGACCTCGCTGAGCGCCCTTTTTGTACGGACAAAGCGCCCCAAATTCGTCAGCATACTCGGGCGTTATTGGGATACTTATGTATCAGCATGGAATGTGCTTTTGCACGGAAACCCTGCCGTCGGTATCTATGGCGGGATCAAACTTGCGGCATGCGGGGAGCTGGGTATGGGCGTTGGCGAAGAAGAGAGAGGTAGCGGGGAGCGTGAGGTTCTTGAGGGATTCGTTGGTCGCATCGATGGTCTTATAGATGTGCTTGTGTCAAAATTTGGGGATGAAAGCCCAGCAACTGCAGATCAATCGCCGACGGGTAACAAGTCTGGAGGGCGAGCCGGTAATGGAAATAATTGGCTTGGCACGGGGGCTGAGCCCGCGGTAGAGGACGGCGCTATATTCCTGGGGACTGGGGGACTGTCCCGAAACTCCACCCGTGACATTATACACTGGATGGAGGATCTTTACACTTGGGGCCCTAACGCTTACGGCGTGGGGATCAACCCCTCGTCAACACGGAGGACGAAGAGACGAGGTATTGCGACTACTTTCAACCAACCAAGCACCCCTGACACACCGAAGTCCGACGTCAAAAAGTCATATGGTATCTTAAGTCACGTTCCTCCCGGGCACGGTTCACAGCCTTCAGACGAAGCGGCTTCGGCATCTCCAAAACGTCCAAGTGAAAATCCTGGAAGCACGGTTTCTGCAAGAAAGCCATCGCTGCTACGCACGAGCAGTAAAGGAAGTCTATCTAGTATAGACAAGAAGGACAACAAATTGGTCAGTTTCCTGAAAATGGGGTATGGTACCCATTGGTCACTGGGCGGCGGTTCTTCTCGAGAGGGAAGCGACCTCCAGGATTCTGTTTCTGCACCGTCAGAAACCGCATCCTCGCCCACGACGCAAAAGGAGTCCCCCGTTCAACCCAAATATGAGCTTCAATCTAGGCCAGACAACTCTTCGTATCCCATCGGTGACTCACATGGCCATTTCCTGATCGGCTTAATGGGTGATATAGAGAATGATCGGGATGATAACGAAGGCGAAGGGGCACTCGATACCGAGACTGCAGACGGTGGTGAAAATTCCAGGACGATGGTCCGGACAGTTACTGCTGAGCTTGAACGCGAACTGGACAACCAATTAGAAGAAGATACCTATGTCGACTTCGGCGAAGACGATGCTGAAAGTAATGGCAACCATGGATCGGTGCGTACAGGAAAGTCTGGCGGATCAGGCTTCGAAAGACAAGACCGCAACAAATCCAGGAAACTCCGTGTTGTGGTTTATGTCAAAAGGCCCTTCATCTTCACTTTCCTCTTCCAAATCAGAACGCAAGAATTGGCACTGAAGAGCTTCTACCGCTCGCTGCATTACCAGCTGAGTCCCCTCCAGAAGCCTCTTCTCAATTCTACGCGGTATCGTGCCGAACAGCCAGATATCGCCACGACCGAAGTCGACAGCAGCAAAGCTCCCATTTACGATTTAGTCTGGGACGCCAAGCTGCTTACAGTCAGTTCCACCATCCCCAACATCGCCGATCCGTTCCTCGTCGAATCCAGCGGCGCGTCTTCGCAGTCCTGGTCTCGTCTCGATGCCTTGAACACACATATGCAAATAGTAAACACATTTGCCGACACGCGAGCCAAATCATCTGCTCTCGAGCGAACCTGTAAAACCAGTCGGGGATGGTGGATAGTCTGGACCCGCGTTCCCGATCCCGAGTCCGACCAAGGAGCATCGCCCGTCGCCTCTCCTCCATCTCTTCAGCCAACCCCGAGCGACATGACCATCACGCAACTCAGCAGCGATACCAAAAGTGCTAGTATACCAGGCGGCAAAACGAACTTTACGAGCTTGACATCTGAGCAGACGGGCCAGTCGATGCAGTCAGGCCCCGCACATCCGTTTTTGGATACAGCGCCCAAGGAAAGAGTGAGGCAGGATAAAGAGATATTTATTGTGAGGAAAGCGAGTGACCATAGTCATGCGAGATCGGCGAGTAGATTTGTGAGTGGGGATTGGAAGGGGAGAGAGGGGTCGTGGGGTGATGGGGCGAGTAAGTTGGCGCAGGGGATTGGGCTTGATACGAGGAGGTATATCGAGGGCCTTTTAAGCCTTAATCGGTAGATGGTGTGAGGAGAGGGGTTGTTTTTGATGTTGGGAATAGGACGACCTGGTGTTTTTGGGGAATCATGATACCTTGAGGTTGAGCATGATACATGTCAGAGTAGAACAATTAAAGCATTGAACACGGGACATGCAGTGAAAAGAATGTTGAGCTCTCGAAGGGTGGTATACAAAGTCAAATCTGCCATTGGTCTGGCATCCGGGTGGTGGTGCAACGGTATAATACCTGCTTTGCGATTAGCTACCGCGAGGTGGGTGGAGTGCCTGAGTTCAACTCCCGAGGTTTGGTGTCTCGTCAGCCGGCTTTGCAAATACGAAAAAGTAACTTCCTGATCAGTTGTTCTCTATACCCTCCTTTAGGGGGGTATAGTTCTTGCTTTCCATGGCAATTTTTGGCATCTTTTTGACCTTGTTATTGGGGGTTATTTGCTCCGTTTTGTGCATTCAGGAGACTTTCTGGCAACTTTTTGCGATTTTCTTGCGCGCAGAAGGTAAAAGCATTCATTTATTTCAATTTTGAAGTCCTCTCAGCAAATCTCTTCACTCATCACCACGACTATTCTGCCTCTGTTCTCCGCTCAAGTGCCCCACCATTGAGTCTACCTCACCAACTCTCAAGTTCAAAAACATCAATCATCCTCAGCCTCTCCCCAACCCCCACGCGGTCCCCTCTCCTCGTTCAAAACTGGAATTTCCAATTCCCTCAATTCCACCTATTAATACGAAAGACAAAGAAACTCAGGATTGAAACTAGATTTCCCCAAATCTCCGCCAGCCCACAATGTCGCCCCCCTCCTCCTCCCCCACCCCCCGCATCTTCCTCATCCGCCACGGCGAGACCGAATGGACCAAAAACACGCGCTACACCGGCCTCACCGACATCCCCCTAACCGCGCGCGGCGAATTCCAAATCCTCTCGTCCGCATCCATCATCTTTGGACCGGGCCGCTTGATCGAGCCGGCGAAATTACTGCATGCTTTCGTTTCTCCACGCATCCGCGCGAAAAGGACGTTCGATTTGCTGGTTGGCGAGGAAACGAAAAAGGGGTTGGAAAACGAAGACCGGATTACGGTGGAGGAGGGCGTTAGGGAGTGGGAATATGGCGACTATGAGGGCTTGGTTACGCGCGAGATTCGCGAACGGAGGAAAGCGGAAGGCTTGGATGGGGAAAGGGAGTGGGATATTTGGGTCGATGGGTGCGAGGGCGGAGAAAGCGCTGCGCAGGTTTCTGCGCGGCTCGACAATGTGATTGCGCGTATTAAAGAATTGCAGAAACCGTTTTTGAAGGAGGGAGGGAAGGGGGAGGGGGAGAGGAGAGATGTGGTGGTGGTGGCGCATGGACATATCTTGCGGGCTTTTGCGAAGAGGTGGGTGGAGGTGGAGTTGGGGATGCGGCTGAGGTTCATGTTGGAGCCGGGCGCGGTCGGGGTGTTGAGTTATGATCATGGGAGTGTGGGGGAGCCGGCGTTGCTGTTGGGGGTCAATATGGGGGGGAGTGAGGAGAGGGAGGAGAAGCCGAAGGAGCATGTTTGGAGGTATAAAGAGGGGGGTGATGAGGGGAGTGACGAGGCAGAGAAATCCTAGATGGTGAAATGGCTTGGACATTTAGGGGTACCTGGGAATATAGAGGTATAGACTTTCAAAAGGTATACGAGTTCGTCCCTGGAATCTGTCGACACTCATCTACCTACCTAGCCAAAGCCAAAAAAGGGGCTATCAAATGACAAGCTCCATTTCAAGTAGCCCACAACTTCACCAATCAACAGCTTGTCACCAGACCCAATGACTTGACGAGTCAAAACTTGGTAATTGATAGCAAAAGTGCCTACTGCCTAGCCATTCAATGTCTCTGAGTACGCATCCGCCCTTCCAAAATCATTCCGCAGCGCTTTGTGGAATCTGCTATCTATCCCATAAATTCCCATGTGCTATATCCATGATCCATTCCGTATCTCCTCTGAACGACCGACCATGCCCAATCTCCGCTTGCCCTTCCCTTATGCACATAAAATGCGATGATTGCAAAACGCCCTTGCCTGCAAGTAAGATGCGGAAAAAAACCGGAAACTGCGCTCGTCCGCTTCGTAGACTCCTACACGAGGTATCATGCGATAAGGAATGTTGTACAGTTTAACAGCGAGGAAAAGTCGTCGTTGATAAGAGTTCTTGCTCTCGGTAGTCGATTCAGGGAAGTTTTGTAGGAGTTCATATCATCTGCTTCTGGCCGAAGCGAGTCCCATTATTCAGCGTATTCATCGGGCTCAGCGTCGACGCCGGTGTGATCAGCCCATCGCTCGGTACCATGCTCGAGTAGCTCGTCATGGTACCATTCCGCGAGCTGGCAATGCTATTGTTCATGGAAAGTAGCGCATCAGCTCTTTCAAACACGTTGCTGCTGAATAGCGCATTAGTTGATGCACTCATCGGTGTAGAAGGCACTGTTGCTTGCACAGCAGGGCCGAGTGCAGCGCTTGCAGGTGTCATTGGCAAAGTCATTTGCGAGGCTGAAGATTGAGAGCCGAAAGAACCGCCGTGGTGAGATCCATTGGACTGGGCGGATGTCGCTAGGAATGACCATGGTGACGCTTCAATGAGCTTGCTGGTTTTCAATACTATCTTGTGCAAAGGTCGAAGTAGTTCGATCACCTCGGTGGGAAGTCCCTTGGTCATGGATTTATTTTCTCGAATCTCCCTGATCTTCAGTACCAGGTCGGTGTAGGCCTGCATTTGATTAACAACTAGTCTGAGTTATAAGAGGGGTATACGCACGTTAATAAACGTGTTGCACAACTCCCAAAATGCGCCTTGGGTCCGAATTCCCGGTTCCTTGAGTTTGATCAAAGATAGTCTGTTCTTCAAAGCCTCGGCGGATTGCAATGCAACTGAGCATTTTTGACTGAGGAGCTGCCAGTATTGTCGTGATAGATCCATGTTGCCGTGCCTAATATTCGTCTTCATAGCGGAGACGAAATGCGTGTGGACATTTGGTAGGGTCATAATTGCCAATTCGGATGATTGTTGCAGATGGAGGAATATTCCGTCAAAGACACGATCTTCCTCATTGAAATCACCCATGCCCCTGGAGTTGTTCGAAGAGGCGAAAGACTCGCCAGAACGAGGTGTAGCTGTCACAGAACTCACCATGGTATTTGATCTGCTGTTGACATTCAAGAATGGAGGTGGGCCATTTGTTGCAACTCGTAGGCTGGGTGTATGTTGAACTTGAGTGGCACTTCTCGATCTTGGCTGCCGCACACTTGTTTCGCTCAGAGACATCATTCTGTCCTTGACAGGCGGCCTGAGAGTGTCTCCGGAAGAAGGCACAATTTTTGGAACCTCTTTAACATCGCCGGCGAACAAGCTAGTACTTGCGTTTCGTACTTCGCATATGCTTCCGTAAACGTATAGTAGCAAAGCTCGAATATATCGTGGATCGCCGTTAACGAGAAGAACCTCCACATGTCGGGACAGGAGGGAACAGACATGTATGTAAGCCGATACGCATGTCAGACAAGCACTGTGGACGGTTTCGTTGGATCGCGGGTGGCCTTGCTCGTCTTCCTCCGTGTACGAGTCGTACTCTTGTATATCCCGATCAAGCTCATCGACATGAGTGGAAGCATTGTAAAAGACGGCCTCCAAACTGGATCGCTTATCGTTTCCGTCCCGGGTAAGACCAATGAGTATTGATATGAGAGGATGTATCTGGAAAAGGGCGAATAATATCCCTTTGGCGCCCTCAATGACTGGGTCATATTTTGTCGACTGTCGCTTTCTTTCCGGGAGGCTTGATAACCTTCGAACGTAGCCGGCCCGCAAAAAAGATGCATCTGCTGGACTAGCTGGGCTTCTCGAGTTCCCTGCTGAACCATGGCTGAGGCCCCGATAATGATAACTTAGTCTGTTCAGCATACTTTCGTCTACGGTACCGAGATCCGACTGCTTCCGTGTCACTAGGCCCATCCGCCGTGATGGATCTGCGGATGGATCACGGCGGGCGCGACTCTGGGACTGACTCTCGCTGTTGCTTCTTAATCGCTCACTGTTGGCGATAGCCAGTGGCATTACGCCAGGATGTCTCAGAGCTGCATTTTGCTGAGAAAGACCTCGATAGTGTGATCGAGACGGAGGAATCGGACCTCGTGGCAAGGCTGGAGAGCGCAAATCAGGCACTTCGGCGCCATTGACTTTGATGGGAAATCTGCCGCTCGTGACTCGCTTGAAAGCTGGCCGGGGAGTCTCCGGACCTTCGCTCGATTCTTCACCTCCAGACTCCGTCTCGGATCTATCGACAATAGCTTTCTGCTTCAAGAATCTCTTGATTTGCGCGGTAACAGTGACATCGGCCATTTCACTCTCCTTGAGAATTCCTCCGTTTGGCGGGGTTGTAGCTTGAGGGTATAGTATCTCTTTCGGCGGGAAGCGTATGGGGTTGCCCTCTAGTTTCAAGACCTGGAGGGAGGCCATATCTGCCAAACACAGCGGCAGGTCTTCGATTCTGTTCTTTTGGATCGACAAGACCTTGAGTGAAGATAGTTTCGCAAGCTCGGGCGGCAGAAATCGAAGTTTATTTCGGCCGAGGTCGAGAATTTCCAGAGAGGTCAGCTCGCATATCTGTCTCTCGCATCAGCAAACGGCCCATAAATAATTAGCACGAGACAATTGCATACAGCCAGTGGAAACTCCCGTATGACGTTATTCCGAACGTTTAGATACCTCAAAGAGGAGCACTCCGCAAAACGAGCCGGAAAGCTGGAGATCATGTTATGAGACAAGGCGAGTCTGTGTGTTAAAGGAGCAGTTAGTCTCCGCTTGGTGAGGCCGAGGGAAGGTGAGATGTGTACCTCTCCAATTCCGTCTTTATTATATCCACCACTTCTTCTGGAAACTTTTGAATGTTCTTGTGGCTGAGATCGATTGTGACACCGGGCTTCAAATCGTTGCTCACACCGCTCGCTTCTGCGGCTTTGGTTTCGTTCTCTGCCAGGGCATTCTTCATGGCCTCCTGGGCGAGAGCCACGACTTGATTTGCCGATAATGGGGCATAATTGGACGATGACGACCCATTGGAAGAGCCGTGCCGGTCGACCGAGTTATTGGGAAACCTCCTGACAGTAGCCGACGGAGCTGCGCGCTGTGTTTGGCCATTCTCGGGCATCGGACGGCCGGTGGACTGCGTTGCAGCACCCAAGGGAACACCTGCTGTTCTGTCCATGGTCCGGGGAATCTGGGTGAAATGTTGGTTCACGGAAGGTTTGGGCCGGTCGGTGCTGTAGTGTTGCTTCGACAGTCGGCGTTGGCGAGGGCGGACAGGCTCAGGATTGACAGGGGGCAGGCCTCATCGGTGGCATTGGCAGTCGCTCGCAGGAATCAGAGAGTCTTCTGGGAGAGATCATGGCTGCTCGGCAATGCTCGCATGGCCGGGCGGGTCCTGGAATGCTTGACGGGAATCGGATGGCTTCATGGGCATCTTGATGATGGGGAGGCTTCTGGACGAGGTCCTGGCCTGGCCCATGAGGAAGGCGGCCCCCGGTTCAGGCTAGCGCCGCTTTGCCGTTCCTGCAGCTTCGGTTCTTGGCCCGCGAAGCATTTCGGACTTCCAGAACACAAGCCCGCCCTATGTGAATTGAACATAGCTCAGCCTTAAACCTGCCCTGGCACTCCATAGCGACTCATGGATTCCGGATCTCGCCCGGCCCAGCAATTCAATTCCCGGTAGACTTGCAACATGTTTATTATGATCTCCGACATTATTTGTATCCCCGCCGTCCCTCTCTCCCTCGACGACCTGTAGCATCAATCAGTCACCCGCGCAAGCTTCAAGCTACTACATGGCGTCATGCCCACTGTAGGGTACGTCCACATGCAACGAGACCGTGCAACGCGTGCATGATTGGAATCTTAACCTCGCCTTAAAGGCTTGAAAACGGGCCAGCTCCAATCACTGTCCTTCCATATCTCCCTTCCGGCGTCTAACTTTTGGCAAGGCGGCATGTTACCCCTCAGCCATGTGCTGATCGAGCCCAAAGAAGTCAAGGACCCACCTGTCTCGTGCTGGAAAGTATCGTCGAGCCAATTAAGGAAATCCGGCTTCGCCTACTTGGAGTTGACAGAAGGCAACCAAGATCACCGAGTTCATATTTAGTAATTACAGACTTTCCACCACGTGCTTGTCACTTGATGCTTTCATCCGCATGCATACGGATTTGTCACGAAGAGCATATACTGCATAAGCGCACATCACCGCATGACTCTTCAAGCTTCATATATTTTTCAAGGTTTTCTCGGTATTAAGCTTCTCAGGTTGCCCCACGAGTCTTTCGAGATAGCGCGCGGCTTTCGCGCCATCGCCTCCAAAAACGCGCATTCAGCCCTCTAGACAATAGCCCGTTGTCCCGTTCGCAGGAAAGCAGCCGCTCTATGCACAAAAAGGAAAACAAGAAGACGAACGAGACAGAGACTTCCTCCTCGGAAGCTCCGATTATGCAAGGCGCCGCAGACGGTTTTGTTGCGCTGACAGACGATTATCCTACGTAGACCCAACTCCATGGAAAAGACTAAACTCCTTGCAGCGCTAAAAGCCAGATGGATTAAAAATTGATCAAGAGTACAAGGGTTGCCTGAGCCATTTTGAAGAGGGTATCGAGGATGCGTGAGAGGACGGATAAAGAGGAAGAAAGAGATGGGGGTTCGGGGAGCAAATCTCCCGAATGGAGGTTTCGGATTTCGAGAAGGACTGCGGAATTAACTCCGCGTAGGAATTTCGGACATAGAGCCTTGCCTTTGTGACCGTGGCCGCGAGCCTCGGTCTTTGGACATGTCTGCGCCGTCTGCCGATGTGTTTTCGACGCCCATGGTTTCATCGCCGCCGTTGCCGGCTCGCCCTTGGCTGTCACTCTCATCTTCTAGGTCCAAGTAGGCCAGGGGAGCCCAGACCCTCCAGTGAAGAGTACCGATGTGGACCAAGCGGGTCGCAATATCGTGCAAGGCGTTCAGCGCTGGGAATCGACTGTACGGCGTTGCTCTAGGCGATGTCGCCGCCTCGAAGATCTGGAGCGAGGAAAGCGGTTGGTAGGAGGTGACGAGCTGCTGGACGAGGGGTCGTAGTTGGGAAAGGACAAGTTGTTCGGCGTTTTGGAACAACGCGAAACCAGGATGGGATAATTGTTGTAGACATGGTTCGAAGTTGGCGAGTTGATGAAGAGGGGCATGGGCCGTTCGCAAAATCTCTAGCGCAATTGCTGGGGCTTGGATCTGCCAGCGTCGGTCAGAGCTGTCGGGGCAGTCTTCTAATATGGCGATGATCGATTGACGAAGGGTGAATTGGACAGAAGCTAGATCAGCTGGAGATATCTGCGACGTTGATCTTGGCATGTAGGGTGTGCAAAGACTTGAATTTGAGGGCGTGTTCGAAGTTGTCAATGCCGGAGAGCTTGTCGCTGACCTTGCAGGGCTGTCCAATTCGTTCGATAAGTATGCCAACGCATCAGGACGTCTGTGCCGTGAGTCGACAAAGTCGGTAGATGATGGAATTCTAGGTCCAGAAAGATCCTCATCAGAGGCGGGTGTGCGCATGTAAGGCGAGGACGAATCGGACAGTGCAGGAGAATAGGATCTAGGTATCGGTGCCATCGATCTGCGGACATCCGCATCAACTAGAAGAAACAGTCGGTCGCAAACTTCCAAATTAACAGCATCGAGAAGATCTGATCGAAACTTGACGATTCGGTCCTCGTCGAATTGAAATGTTTCTGGAATTTGTGTTGTACGTCTCGATGGCTGGAGCGTAGACAGGAAGGCGTCAAAGAAGGCCCATAACTCTCCATTAGGCGTGGGGACATTCTGCATTTGCTGCTGCAGCAGAAAGGGGCGATACCATTCGCGAGCTCGTGTTGTATCGAGTTTTCCGCTGGTAATTCGGCGACAGAAGAATCTAGTCTCGAAGTGAACAGTATCTTCGATAAGTAGGGGCCGCAAACATCGAATTTGGTGATTGGCCACATCCTGTTATATATTAGCATTATAGGGTATCGCGGAAATCATTTGTCCACTGACCAGCTTCATTGCCTCCAAGACTCCTAACAGCTGTCGCATGCCCTGGACTAACTCCGCTACGTCGCGGTTCTTGTCGCCGCTGCTGAGAGAAACAACCATCTGGTCAACCCAAGGGTCACGCATTGGAGCACAGTGAGACTTCAACAATTGTGACAGCCACTGAGCCAATTTGCCAAGATCCGCAACACCTTTCGTGAATTGCTGCATGAGCAGCTCTACGTTGACGATTTCTTCCACAGACGCACGATCTCGCTGCGGCACCAAGGTCTCGAGGATACCCCTAATAGCACATAACGTGGACGGCAGACACCACTCTTGGCCATTCACTTCGGCCTCAAAAGCTTCCCGGTTGGTCAAGAAAAGCTCCAACTGTCTGCGCATAGAGGTCCAAAAGGCATCCGCTCGAGCCTGCTTCCTCTTGCCCTTGTCTCCGTCAAGATTTGGCCGGAAGTGCAGTTCCGGGTCGAAGTTGATGTCGTGGCGTAATTTGGGATTATGTACAATCTTATTGACGTCGAGCTCACTGAGAGTTTGCTTGGTCACTGGGGGTTCGAGA
The DNA here is from genome assembly GCA_037179335.1 of Cyclaneusma minus. Taxonomy (NCBI): domain Eukaryota; kingdom Fungi; phylum Ascomycota; class Leotiomycetes; order Marthamycetales; family Marthamycetaceae; genus Cyclaneusma; species Cyclaneusma minus. The sequence goes on along the minus strand of JAKZHN010000036.1, from coordinate 330,652 downwards.
CTCGTCGACTTCTTGCTGCTGTTGGTGTTTGCTCGCTGCGACGGTGTAGCGGCAGACGCACCGCCAGCTGTAATCTGCGCTGCCGACGACATAACGTTCTGTCGGCTTGTCGAGGTCAATACATTCCGTGCCGTCGACTCCATGGCCGGTATATCCTGGAAGACTGATTTCTCCACCTCAATATCGCCGCTCTTCCCTTGCAAACCTGCGTCGATGCTGGTCGCAGAACTTCTCCGGCCTCCATCGTTTTCCTTCTGTGCTGCGCCGGACCGGTCATCTGTGGGAACGATAGAGCTGCGACGGTCTCTCGAGACTCCTCCGCCCCCAGGCACATTCATCATTATCCTCAGCCAAGCTGTAAGTAAATTCCAATTCGTGGGTGGTGAGGGGCACGATGGGGGCAGTCGGCCTCGAAGAGTAAGTGGGCTGTTGAGACTTGGGTGTTGGTCCGGGTCGTCGAAACTTGGAACTGCGGTACCCGCGGATTAGTATTTCACTCGGCGCAAACAAAAGAAGGAAAGGCTGTAGGACGAATTGGATCTCGTGTGCATGTGGAAGCGGCTAGGCGCAGCTGGTTGTGCAGGGCACTTTCGAGGAAGGGTTGGCGCTCGAAGGCGTCTCAGGGCGTTTGCAAGTGAATATGTAGGAATGCGAGAGTCTTACCTGCGCGTGAGCGATTTCAGCTGTGATTCCAGGTGAAAGGCTGCAGACGTTTTCAAAGGAGTGCGCGGCCGGGGCAAGCCGTCGCTTTTGTTCGAGGGGCTCAAAGAGAGAGGGCGAACTGGCTGCTGGCAAGAGGGAATGACTTGCATAAGAGAACAAGAAACCAAGTGCAAGGAGATCTAAAACAAAGTGAGGGCGCGGCCAAAGGAGAGCAGCGGGCGGTAGAGTACAGGAGTATCAGAGGAATAATAATACAGGAATGGCAGGACGGGGGATACAAAGGGAGGAGGAAGAGTTGGGAAGGAGGAATGCTCAGGGACGACGAATAATTTGCGGTACCAGCTAAGAATCAATTAATGGCCATGCCAATGCCCGTTTTGAGTTGCAAGGCAGATCCAGTCGGTGCTCGGAATAGTCGGCAGGGTCAAGGTTCACTACTTTTAATAACTTGAATACACCCAGCAGAGCACACCGTACGGGACATCTCCACCGTACGGGACATCTCCACCGACCTGGCCCGATCGCCATCAACACCCGCCTACATCAAGTACTTTGACACCACCCATCGCCTTGTCAATAAACGCCTCGTACCGGCCGCCGCCTCGCCGCCCAGCCGCCACCACTCATGCTCAAGGCCGGAAATGCTCGACTTGCACCATCGCTACGACTCAAGCCCAACACGAAGTCAATGCAGGCGCTCTGACTCGAGTATATTGCTAGCAATGCGCATGATTCCCAGTGCGGTCCTGCCTTCCAAGAATTCGCATTTTCCTTGCTTGTCGCAGGCTCCGCCCTGCTGCAGAGCACCAGAGTTGCATGAGTTCCTCAGGAGGAGCTGATCTCGTGCATAGGCATCCGGAAGCTGTGTACGATGAGCCATGTACCCAGCTGTGCATCTGGGACCTGCGAAAAGCTCGTCCGACCGGCCCACAGCGCCTCATAGAGGCTGTTCGCGCTTTCGCTGAACCGTTGGCGCATCCAGAGGGAGGTCCCTTGCTTTTGTTGAACATGAGGCTACCAATACTTATAGGGTGAAACCCCAGGCTTTGCATTTCTTGCAATTCTTGGGAACGCTATTCGCTGCCTGGTGTGCTTTTGCATTGAAAGCCTTGCAGATGTTCGCTCCAGCTTTATCATGTGAGCATGCTCTCTACGTTCTTCCATTCTCTTACGGGCTGCGGGCAGAATGATCCCAATGTACTGCCTGCAAGAATGCTCGCTTTCGACTCTTCAGGTCTGCTTCCTAGGTATACGACGATCCCTATCGCATGCTTGAAAATGGCGTCCCACGCGGGATGACATCTACAACCACGATACGGAACGGCTTGCTGCCGGCCTCGACGCTCAACCCGCTCTTTGACACGAAGACAAAGACAACGGAGACTAGCTATCATAGACTTGATATCTGCCCCCTGATATCGCAGCTGACAACAGACAGCCAAGTCTTTGCTTTCTCTTCGAAACCTACGTTTGAAAAAACTTGGGATTTTGGTGTCGCTTTGACTTCAGTCATACATCGCTTCCAACTTCGCGGCGGTCCCTTGTCGACCGTCGTGGATATGAACAAAGCACTACCCGTCTCTTTATTCCGTACTACTCTTCTCGGTCCTACGCCCGTCTCCCGCCTTGTACAGGAGTTTCCTCAGTCAGCAGGAGGTCATCGGTTCACGGGCGTACGTACATTGAGCACCTGCGGGTAGCCTCCCGCCACGGAGTAACCACATCGTCAAACTCGCGGTCGTTCCCTTCACCACAGCTGGGCGTTGTGCTCGCCTCTTTCTGCAAGAGGGGTCGAGAGTAGAAGTGTGCAGAGAGCATGATGCTCTCTCCACCTCCCAGGAGAAATGAGAGAGTGGGGGTTGGTTCGAATATCTCGTCTGATAACTGCAATTGCTATTTTTACCCCAAACAGCCGCATTGTCTTCCCCACACTGCGAGATCTGTGCTTCTATGTATTGAGGTACGAAGGTACATGTAAAGCAGGCAGATGCAATCCGAAGCTACTCGCGCCCGCTGGGTACAAAGGTGACGTTGCAGTCCAGTGACCTCCAGCCTGCTGGCGAGAGACAATATCCATGTGGCCGCAGACTCCCGCCAGTACGGGCAGCCCGTACGAAAAGAAGAATGCATAAGGGGACCCCGTTAATATCCTGCGATTGCACGGAGTACCGTAGACCAGACATCGTCATCATTGGTGGTCGACGGCTTTTGGAAACGCAGCGCTTCCCGGACGGCAACTTGACGGCAGCTTCATACATGGCAGACCGCCTCTCTGTATGTCAGATGCCAACGCCTGTTGCGAATGGTGAAACTCTGCTTCCCCGAAACAAGTGAGGCTGACCCGGGCCCGTCGGATGTTCGACGATACAGTTGACCTTCATCAGGGCATCCGGAAATGACGACAAATGGCATTCCGACAAGGGCTGGAAATGAGGCTACACGATTTTCTGACGTTCACAATTCCCCTAAACAGGGACCAGATCACCAGGCAGAGAGCCTCCCTGGCATAATTATTGATCTCTCATCAGCGTCCGGCATCATCCCACGTCCATGTCTGCCGTTGAAAAACGAGGCTAACGCGAGGCTGCCGTCGCGAGGCCGCATACAAAAAGGGGTTGGTCATGATCAGCAATCAACTCCAATATAAAGACTCATTTGCGATCATATATTACACAAGTTTTGCTGCCAAAATTTGAGGGGGTATGCTATTTAAATTTCAATAGATGGCCAAGGCGGCTTAAGCCCGATTGGGTGCTAGGGATATATAAAAATAATAGCATATACCAAAACTAATTTTTAAAATTTTATTGGCCAGCCATTTTTTTTAATTATAATTACTAAATTAGCGCGAAATTTGCGTATAAAATCAAATTTCATAATAGCTTTAAAACACTCAAATATGATTTTTTACCACGCTATTCGCCAATTTTATACCTTATTAGCTTTTGCTATAATATTTCTTTAAATTAAAAAAAAACATTTTTTAAAAATAATTATTACGGCATTTAATGCAAAAAAATTATATGCTTTTTAAAAAACGAAATTCGATTTATTTTCCCTCTCATAAATTTTAAAACTATTAAACAGCGCAACGATAATAAACCCAATATTATTTTTGCTTTTTATATATTTTTAAAATAATTTTTTTAGCGATTTTCAATAGAATTTTTTTACGCATATATTAAAAAAATATTGGCTAATTCTGTTTTATTTTTAATAATATCCTGGCTTATTTCGCGTATTAACTTTAAAAACATTTGCCTGGAATAAAGGCCGGCTAAAAATTAATAAATTATAAAAATACGCCAATATTGTAAATTGAAAAATTTATTTCCAAATGTATTATAATGGTTAAAAATAAATTGGCAAATAAAATGCATTATATATATTCTTTTGCTATAAAACATAGCCGCTGCTTTTTTTAAATAAAAATAACAACGTTTAAATATTATACGCTAAAAGCCTTGCTTAGCTTTTTTAATAAGCAATATTTATTTTTTGCGCATTTTTAATATATATATTTTATAAAATACCCGCAAGGAGCTTTTTTTAGCCCTATATAATAATTGGTTTTTATAGCTTTGGGCTTTAAAGCTTTTAAATGCAAATTTTCGCGTTTTAATAATTTAATATTTAAATTTAAATTATTAATTTTGGTTTTTTATTTTAATTGCGTAAATTTATAGGCTTTTATTAATTTGCTATTATTAATAATTATTTTTAAATTTATTATTGCCTAATTTTTAAAATTTTCATTTTAATATATAGCTTGCATTATTTATTATTAAATTAATTTTAAATTTTTATTTAATTACTTTTATTATTTTAAATTTTCATTTTTTTATATTGAAATTTATTAGGATTTTATTATTTTTATTGGTTTTGCATATATTATATTAGCTTTTGCGCATGCTTTTTTTGCAAATGCTAAAAAACTAATATAGCGGCGGCTTGTTTTAAATAATTAATTTTAGGGTTTTTTTAATTTTTTGCTTTTATATATATATATATATATATATTATATTTACTGCAATAATAATATATTGATTTTTAATTATATTTTTGATTTTGATTTTTGATTTTTGATTTTTTCAGCAAATTTTAAAGGGGTTTTTTTAGTATTTTGTTTTATAATAATTATATTAAATTTTATTAAAGGCTTTATTTATATAAAATAGGCCTTTTTATTTTTATTAGGCTCTTTATGTATATATAGATTTTTTTATATATGCTTTTTTAATGGAAATTAATTTTTTTATTAATTTTTAATTTTAATATTATAGCTTTTAATATTTTTAATTGCAAAATGCATTTTTTTTTAATTTAATGCTTTTCGAAATCCGCGCAATAAAGCTATTGGTTATAATTATAGCATTGGGAATACTCAATTTAAAATTCTATTGAAGGATTTGAATTGCTTTATTATTAAATCCGCATTTATATTTTGAATTTATATTTGTATTTAATATGCATATAATTTTTTTTGCAAATTTCTTTTGCAATATTTTTAATATTTATAATTTGGCTGTTAATAGTTTTAAATACTATTATTATTGCGCTAATTATAAGCTTTTTTACTATATAATAAATTTATATTTTGCATTTTTTTTTAAATTTATTATTTTATAAATGTTTGCTATTTGAATTTTTTTATTTAATGCAATTTATAATATTTTTATACTTTATTATTATTGCTATATTGAAATTTAGGCTTTTTTAAAAAATTAATGCGCTAATTATAATAAAAAAATAACTTAATTAAAAAATAATATAAAAATTATCGGGGTTTGTTTTTGCTTTAAAATTGATATTTTTTAAAAGTATAAAATACGCAATATTTTTAAAAATATTAAAAATGCAATAATAATTTTAATTTTAATTATTTTTGCAATTTATATTTTAATATATATAGCAATTAATATTTAAGACTATTTAATAAATCCATTTTCTATTTTTTTTTATATATATTTAATTAGAGTATAAATGAATTCCAATTTTAATTATTTTTTGAACAATATTTTATTTAATAAAAACGAAAATCGGGCTTTTAGCAATATAATATAAAATATAGGAATTATAGGTTTAATATACGCGAATTATAATTAATAGCTGGTTTTATTTGGAAATATTATAGGTTTTTTAATTTTGCTAGCTGGATTTCTTTTTGATTAAATTATTTAATATATGGAATTTATAGTTTTTATTTATGCATTTTATAATTTTTAATTAAATTGCGTTTATTATTTAATTTTTAATGTTTTAATTTAATTTTTTATAAAATGTAATTTAAATTAATTTGAATTAAATATAAAAACATAATTAAATTTATATTTTTATGCTTTAAATATTTTTATTTTTGCTTTTGCTTGCTATTATGTATAATTCAGTATTTTCTACTTAAATATAAAATTGGAATTGGTTTTTTAATATTCTTTCTTAAAATTTGCGGTTTTTTTAAAAAATATTTTATTATTATTACAATTTAATTTTAATGTTTTTTTAATAAATTTGGTTAAAATAATTGAAGTATTTATAAAGTATTTTTAAATAAAGATTTAATTCCAATTTTGGCTTTACTTTCTTTAATATATATATATATATATATATATTTATATATATCATAATTTTTTTTAATTTCCTATTTTTAATTGTTTTTAAAAATTTAAAAATTTTTAAAATTTGCAAAGCACGGTTTATCTATATTATTTTAAAATACTTTAGCGAATTTTAAAACACTAATATGAAAAATATTATATAATTTTTCCAATTAACATTTAAATATGGATTTTAAACAATAAATTTAAGCTTTTATTTTTTTAATAAAAAACATCTATATATTCTTTTATTAGCTTTTTAATTTCAAAATATATATTTTTAATAAATAAAAACACCCGATTTCTTCTATTAAAATTTAAAATTTTATGCTTTTTTATATATTGCTTTATATATTTATTAATAGTATTTTTCCAATTTTTATAATAATATATATTTGCTATATTATTTTTTTATTTTATTTTTTTTATTTTTTTAGAAACTATATAAAAAAAGTAATAATAATTTGCAAATAATATTTAGATATTATAAAAAGAAAATCCAATATTTTCTGCTTTATATTGTTATAGGCGAATTTTGCTATAGCTAATTAAATTGCTTAATTTATTTATTTATTATTGCAATAATATTATATATAAATTTTTAAAATTTGGTTTATTTATTTTATTTATTTATTTATTTAAAAATAAAATACAATATTATATTTGTATATTATACGGAATTTATAATAAAAGGCTTTTTATAATATATTAATAAATATAAAATTATAATTAAATATAATAATTTTAAAACTTTTTATAAAATTAATTTTTTTATTAAAAACTAATTTTATTAAAAATTATATATTAATATTTTTAATATAATAATTTATTATTATTAAAATCGCATTATATATTTTACTTATATATTATAATTTTGGCAAATTTATAATAAAATTTTATAATAAATATATTTATAATTTATTAATTAAAAGCAAAAACTATAATTAATTATAAGGCATATATTAGCGGATTTTATTTTATTGGCAAATATAGCAATTATATATATAATTTTATATTTTTGCTTTTATATTATTTAATTTATTATATAATATATATTTATTGCGAAAATATATAATTTGATTTTTTTATATAATATATTATTTTTAAATTGCTATTATTTATTTTTGCGCAATACAAATTAATCTTATATTTTTATTATATATATATATTAAATTTTAAATATAATTATGAAATTTGCTTTAATTATTCTGATTTTTGAATTTTTATAGCTTAAATAAAATACAATTTTTTATTTGGAAATTTGTATTTATAATATGCAAATAAAATACACAATATTAATTTTCTAATTTTCTAATTTTAATTAAAATGCAATTGCTATATTTGCAAAAGCAATTTTCTTTTTTACAAAATTATATATTTAATATATAATTAAATAAATAGCAAGGCTTTTGCTATAGCATTAATAGAAATCTTTTTGATATTTTTATTTAAATATTTTTTATTGTCTTTTTATAATTTAATTTATAAAATAAAAAATTACTGAAATTTTTAATTTTTGCAATACATTTAATTTTAAAATTTTAAAATTTTAATTTTATAGCTTATTTTATTTAATATTTATTGAATGTTTTTATATTTATAAAATGGCGAAAATTATTATAATTTAAAAGCATTTAAATTTTATAATATATGCTTTTAATATATTGCTTTTAATATTAAAAAGATTGTATAATTGCAAGCAATTTCATATTATAGATTTAATATATTAATTTTATATTAATTAATTTGCAAAATTAAAAAGATATTAAATATTAATAATATTATATTAAATTATTTAAACTTTTAAATTGCTTCACAATTTCTAATATTGCAAATTTAAACATATTATATATAATTTGCAAATATTTTATAAAATTAAAATATTGCAATATTAATTTATTTGCAAATATATTTTGAATGCGCTAAAAACCCTTTTGCGCTTTTAAAGGCTATTTAAATAGGTTTTTTATTATGATTTATATTATTAATAAGGAAATTAATTATAAGCAATATAATTTTATTATATTTTAAAATAAATTATTTATAAAAGTTGGCTTATTTTAAAAACAATTGCAATTTTATATATATAATTGATATGAGTTATTTTTAAATAGCATATACTTTTTCCAATTATATATATATATATATTGTTTTTGTTTATTAGAAAATTTAAAAATAAGATTGTATTTATTTTAAAATTGTATTTGCTTTTTTTAAAAAAAGATGTTTTTATAATTTTTTAAATATGGCTTTTATATATTTATTATATTCGCTAAAAAGAATTTAAATAAATTAAAATATTCTTTAAATATTTAAAATACTTATATTTTATATAAAATGCTATTTTGTTTTATATGCAAATTTTATAATATAAATCTTTAAAATTCAATTTAATAAAAATTTATTAATTGAAAAAAATAAACAGCAATTTTTAATAATAATATTATTTGATTTTTTATAGTTAATATATAAATACAAGCTATTGTTTTGTTTTAAAAAATATAAATAATATAAAAGCTTTTATTGGGCTTTTTAATTTGAAAATTCAATTTTTTGCTAATATATTATTAATTTTTTTAATATAGTGAGCAGCTTTTTAAATAATTTATAAATAAATTAATAAAATAGATTTGCTTTGGTTTTTATAATATACGTTTTATTAAAATATATAAATAATATATCAATTTTTATTATATTAAAAATATTATTAAAATAATTTAAGTTTTTTAATTTTTTGCATTTTGCATTTTTATTTTTATTTTTATTTTAATTTTACTATATATTTTTTATAGGTACTTTCAATACTTGGCAATTTATAGTTTTGAAATTATATTAAAATTTAAAATGTAATTTAATATATATATAATAGGAGTTTTATTTAAATTTGCGGTATTTTTTATAGAAAATAATTTTTTATTTCTTTTGCTAAATGCTATTTTATATAATTTAATATTATATTTTTAATTTTTATGCGTAAAATATTTTATATATAATAATAACCTATTTATCATATTTAAAATATAAATTATTATATTTAGTTTTTTTAATTTTTTTAATTTATTATTTATAAATAAAATTAATTTTAGCCCAATTATAATATTTATTGCCTATTTATTTAAATTAAGGCATATTTAATAACAAATTATATAAATATATAAATGTTTTATATTTTTTAATTTTTTAATTTTTTATATTATTTTTATTATTAAAAACTCTAATAAAAATTTTATAATATTATTTAATCTTAATTTTAGTTTTATCAAAATAATAAAAAAATAAAAATTTTATATATATATTAATTTAGTTTTATTGTTTTGCAAATATTAATAATATAAAAATTTTATTTAATTTATTATTAATAAAAGCAAAAATAAAACCTATATTTTAAATATTAATTGCAATTAAGGAATTAATTATTATACGCTTTTGCTTTATAAAAACACTATTAAATTAAGCAATTATTAGCAATTTTTCCCTTTTTTTTAATTATTATATTTATGTTTATAATTTATAAAATTAAAAATTTTATTTGCAATTTTTGCAATTCTTTTTAATTATACTTTTTTTAATTATAATTATTACAATTTTAGCTATGATTAAAGCTATTTTTATATAATTGGCCTTTTTTTACGATCGCTAAAGCTATTGCTATTTAAAACATGTATTTTATTGCCGGGCTATTTATATTTACGGATTTTATATTTAAGCTTTTAGTAATTCTTTTTTTATAAATATAATTAAATAAATTAAAATTATTAAAATTACAATTAAAATACCAAAAAAGCCAGTATTAATTTTATCTATATTATTAGCTTTTATTTTAATAATAGCTGTTTTTTCTGCTTTTATAATTAAATTAATATTAAATTGCTATATTATTATTTAAAATATTATGCAAATTTTATAATTTATTATAATTATTATAATGCTTTTTTAAATTATTGATATTAAATATATTTTAAATTTTAAATTTTAAATTAGATTTAATTTTATATTTAATATTTTCAATCATATTAAATATATATTATATATTAATTTATAATTAATTGCTTTATTAAAAAATAAAATTTTATTTAATATTATTATAAAATTTAAAAAATAAACTACTTATTAAAAAACGTAAAAACAATATTTTTTATATAGAAAAGCAAAATTTCTATTTTGCAATAGATTCTTTTTAAAAGCTTTTTAGCAAATTAATTTAATATATATAATATGCATTATTGCTTTATATTTATTATATTTAATATTAAAGTTTTTTTTAATAATATTATTATATAATATATATATAATTTTTAAATATAATTAAAGCGCAATAAATATAAATTAGATTATTTTTTAAAATAAAATAATATTATATATTAAAATAATTCTATAAATTATTGAATTATTTATATATATTTATATATATTTATATATATAATATATATAATTCAATTTAATATTTAATACATGGAAGTTTTTAAATATATAAAATCTTTTGGCAATTAATTGTTTATTATTAAAATTTAAACCAAATAAATTATATTTGCAAATAAAAATTGCAATTTCGGCTTCCAACTTCGCAATTTTTAAATAATTTATTAAATAATTATAAAATTATTAAAATTCAAATTAATTTAGCCTTAAATTAAATTAAAAATAAAAGCGGAAGCGGGAGCAGAAATTTAATTAATTTCGCTTTTGCGCAATATGCCCGTATTTCCAATTGAAGCGCTTTAATTTTAAACTTGCCCAAGCTAATTTGCATTAATAAATTGGCTATTTGGCTAAAAGAAATTATCAAATAATTTTAGATTTTAAATAAAAAAAGCAATAAATTGCTTTTAATTATTAATATTAATAGCATTTTTATTAGCATTATTAATAGCAATATTATTAGCAAGCGTATTATTATTATTGCTGTTATTTAATATAGTTTTTTAATTTAATATAAACATTGCGCTAATAGTATTATTAAAATTAAATTATTTTAAAATTGGGGGAAATTGGTTTTTAAAAGTTTTAGCCGAATTTAATATATTATAATTGGCGTTAAATTCGCGGCTATTTAATTAAATAATTATTATTTTGCTAAATTATTATTTTTTAAAATAAAAATAGCCATTTTATTATAATAATTAAAACTAAATTAGCAAATAAAATATATTATATATATTTTTTATTATAAAAATAGCCGCTATTTTTTTAAATAAAAATAGCAATGCTTAATTATTATATATTAAAAGCTTTGCTTAGCTTTTTTTAATAAATAATGCTTATTTTTTGCGCATTTTTAACGTATATATTTTATAAAATGCCCGTAGGGCGCTTTTTTTGGCCCCGTCTAATAAAATGATTTAGGGTTTTTTAAATAGCACAATTAAGCAAATATATTAATTAGGTATAATATTGCAAAAGCTTTTTCATATAAAATATAAGAAATTTTATAAAATTAAATAAATAAAAATTTATATATTAAACGGTTTAATAAATTCCCTAACCGGCCTATTTAAAGTATTTTTGAAAAATTAAAAGGCTTGGAAAAACTTTAATATAAAAATAAAGCTAAAAACGATTTTTAAATTAAGCAATTGCCTTTTATTTCTTTTATAAAATCCAATTTATTTAATATTATATAATATAATAGAATTATTTAAATTCAAAATTGGCGAAAATTTTGCTATTAATTAAAAAAAATTAATATAATTATATTAGCGATTAAAGTTTTTATAAAATACGTTTTTAATACGGTGGCTAAAAACTGGTTTTTAATTTAAAATAAATAGCAATTTAAATTAGGCTATACGCTAATAAAGGCTATATATTTTATTGCAATGCTTTTAAAAAATATCAAAAAATATTCATATTTTAATTAAATTTTTCAATATTATTAATACTAGCTATTAAATATAAAAAAGTATTTTTCAAATTTATTAGCTAAAACAAAAAAGGTATTTAGGGAATTTTAAAAATAGCTTTATAAAAAGTAGGATTTTTTGCAATAAAAATATATAGTTTTATCCGATTAAAAATAAATTTCAAACGAATATACTTTTTGTAATTATAGCTAATTTTTACAATTTTATATTAAATTTCAAAAAAAAAGTTATTATTAATTAATATTTGCAAAAAAATTAAAAATAATTTAAATTTGGAAATAATTTAATCCGGTTTTTTATATAATGTAAAAAATAATTTATTCGAATTTTGTATTATTTGGGATTAATATAATTCTTATTATAAAATTATATAATTCGGCTTTTATATATAAAATTGTAAATATTTATATATAAACAATATAATTTTTAATATTTTTAGATTTTATTTTTAAAATAATTAAATTTAGCCAATTATTTATATTTTTTATATAGAAAACTAAATAAATAATTATTATTTGTAATTTAAATATGGTTTTAAAAATCAAATATAATTGGCAATTATAATTGGAATTCAATTATATTAAGAAAAAATTTATTATTTAATTGCGCTTTATATTTATGCTATTGTTTTAAAAATAAATCAATTAAAATAATTAAGCAAATAAAGCTTTCAATTTTGTAATTAATCCGGTTCCAAAGCATTAAATATTTACATTTTTTTTCAAATACCGCTATACAGCCACTATTTTATAGAAATTTATTATATTATTATATTTCTATTAAATTAAAACTTTTTTTATTTATATTTTGGAAATTTTATTTTTTATTAATTACAATTAATATTATAAAATTTATATAAAGAAATTTAATTATAGGATAAAATTTATATTAAATCAAAATCCATATTAATTCTCTTTTATATTTTTACTAGCATTACGCGCAATAAAAGTCTAAATTTCTGCCAAAAGGTGCTTTTGCCCTTTTTTTTTCTTTTTTTGGCCTTTTTGCATTTCTTTTAAAAAAGAATCTAATTTTTTTTACCAATTTTTTAAAAATAATAATTTTTGGATTAAAATCAAAATTCCCTTTACCAATTAAATTTTTTACCAAATTCAAAAAATTAAAATTAGCCCTAATATTAAGCGTTTAATTTTTTCCCTAGGGTTTTTGTATCTTTTTTATTCGTTTTTGCTATTGCCTATTTAAAAATAGGGGCATTACAATTAATAAAAAAAGCAATTAAATATTCGTTTTTTTTTCTTTTTTTTTTGTTTTGCAATTATAGCTTATTTTTCTAATTTCTAATTGGTCGAAATCTTTTTCTTATATTCCAGCTGCGCTTTATAGTTTTTCTGCTTTTAAATCCAGCAATTAAAAACTTGCGTAAAATTCGAATTTTTTTAAATTATATTTATTTTGCTTTTTTATATTTTAATTATTAATTTTTAAAAGCAAATAAAGCACGCAATAATTTTTTGGAAATTTTTTATTTCCTTTTTTATATATTAAAAAAAATTGGCATTTTAAAAAATTCTTTTATAAAAATAAAAATAATTTACTAAATTTAAAATTGGTAAATATAATAAATATAGCTTTTTTTGGGGCCTTTTTATATTTTTTAAAAATATTGCAAACGCGGATAATTAATTAACGCTTTTAATTATTCGTAAGCTATATTTTAATTTTTTTACTATTCTAAATAATAGCAGAAATACTATTAAAAATATTATTAAAAAAATAATTTGGCAATTAATTATTATAAAGTTTTTAATAGATTACGTTTTTTCTGCGCTATTTTTAATACTTTGCCGCGCAATGCTAAAAAACGGTTTTTTAAACGATTTCGAAATTTGCGCATTAATTATTTTTATTTTTATAAAAAACAATTAAAAATTAATTGTGATTTAAAAGGGATAATTGAAATTAAAAAAATAATACGCAAATAACCGGCAAAGCCCGCTTTAGAAATGCGTAATAAATTGCGTATTTAATTAATTAAAATTTTTTAAGCTAGGCTATATATATCAAAATCAGCCGAAATAGCATATATATTTTTTTGGCGATTTCCTTTTTATTTTAAAGGCAGGGCGTCAAGCTAAAGGAATATGCTATTATTTTCAGCTCCGGCCGTTGGCCGCTATTCCCTAGCGCTAATCTATCGCTAATTATTTTAAGCCTAGCCCCAGTCAAATTTAATAGCATACCCCCTAGAATCCGGCCAGCAAAACTTGTTTATTAACTCAAGTCCGAAGCCCGAAATATACAATTCATTAGAGGTCTGAAGTAAAAACATTATGGAAGGTCTGACCAGGAAAAAGAAAAGACGAATTGAACCCCGAAGCATTATCAACCCCAGGCAATTAACAACCGTCATATCCCAGCCGATCGAATTCCCCAGATCTCAGCAGTCGCGTGGCTTGCAAGATTATCGGTCTCAGATCCTCCGGTTCCCCCAATCGTCTCCATCCAACAGACGCCCCCGAAAATGACTCGTCAAAATCCGGGGTACTTTATCCTGACTCTGCCAATCCGCCCAACACACAGCACGCAACACACATGTACACAAGTACCACACAAGTACTCAAGTACCCTTTGGGGCCGGTTTCGAGACTCCGCTCGGACGTACGTGGCGGGGTTCACGGCGTATTACTTGGGGATTTTAGGGGTCACGGGTGTGTGCTACGGCCTACGGAGAGAGGTTTGTGTGCTACCGTGATGAGTTGAGCGCTGGGGATTTGTGTGATACCTTACGAAATATGAAATGTGTTGTTGTGTTATCGTTGTGGCTGGGAAGATACATGCTTTGTGCCTTGTACGGTTGTACCTCAGGGGGTAATACATCCTTGGGGAGGCTTGAGCCATGAGTGTCGAACGACTTGTAAGTTGTGACTGCAGAACTGGAATGGCGAGTATTGAAAATAGTGGCTGACACCTTCACCAAAGCTTTATATCCCTTCGCTCGCTAATGTGGCTTGCATGCCGATTGGAGGGACAGTGACTGCTCGAGAAGACCTGCTATTAACTCAAAACCCGGTCCCTTGCTCCTCTGCTCGATCTAGCACAGAAGTCTCAACCTACCTGGGCAAGAGAATTACCAACAATAAAGTATCAGAATCATCAACTTGAGCAAAAGATGATGTATATGCCTGTACATTCTGAGGTATATTAGATTAGCAGTCACTGGTTATCATTCCAAGGAACATCCAAAGTAATTAGGAATATCAAAGTAATTAGGAATAATATCCAGAGTGATTGGGAATATCCTAAGTAATTGGGAATATTCCAAGTTACTAGGAATATTCCAAGTATTTGGGGATACCTCAAGTAATCAGATTATCAGAAGATTCCACCACTGCCCTCCCGCCTCTCTCCCCTCCCACCCATCCAACCAACCACTGGTGACCCTTTGCAGAAGGAAAAAAAATCTCTCAAGAAAGGCCTCCCTATAACTCCCCCTCCGCCTTCTCCACATGACTCTCATGCACTCCACCCCCCTTAACCTCAATCTCCCTCGCCCTCCTCTCCAAATCACCCCTCAAATCCGCCTGATACTTCCCCTGATCCGTCCCCGGCACAATCAACGGCGCATTCGTAAACAGATAATTCATTTCCTCCAACGGCAAATTCTTCGTCTCCGGAAGTACAAAGTAGAAGAAAACTGCGTTTGTGAAATTGCAGACGATGAAGAGGATGTAGTAGCGGTACTGTACGTTGTCCATGGCCAGAGGCGTTACTTGCCCGATCATTGTGTTGAAGGCGAAGGAGACCATGGTGGCGATGGAGACGCCTTTGGAGCGCGTGCGGGTGTCGAAGATTTCGGCGGGGATGATCCAGGAGAGGGGACCGCAGGTGGCGCTGAAGGAGAAGTTGTAGAGCC
This sequence comes from Cyclaneusma minus, assembly GCA_037179335.1. NCBI lineage: Eukaryota > Fungi > Ascomycota > Leotiomycetes > Marthamycetales > Marthamycetaceae > Cyclaneusma > Cyclaneusma minus. Next base: position 314,657 of record JAKZHN010000036.1, on the reverse strand, counting down.
AGGTCATGATTATGAAGCCCCATTCGGCACCGGTGTTGGTTGTTGAGCCGGGAGGGAATCGGGCTGAAGGTGTTGTTAGCATTGTGGTGTTCACTCGGATTAAGAAGAGTGCGGAATCGAGTTGAGTTTCCTGCCATTGATGATGTCTTGGTTTACTGACCTAGGAGAATAGTTGCAATGATGAAAGTAACCATGTTTCCCAAGTTACCCCCAATCAACGGCCATCTTCGTCCGAATTTGTCGATCAAGAGGATACAGATGAACTGGGCGACCAGGGCAATGACAGAGTTGATTGCCTGGTATCTTAGTGTGGCTTCGCCGGTGATGCCAATCTGCTCAAATATCGTGACTGAGTAATATTGTATCGCGGAGACACCAGTCATCTGGACAGAAGCCTGGAGAGCGCATGCTAAGAACAGACGGCGGAAGGAAGATCGGTTGGTGAAGAGCTCTTTATAAGACTTCGCTTCGTGATCGTGCTCAAAAGAGATGCTCTCTTGGATTTGGTCGAACTCTGCCCGAACCCTGGGAGAATGTTAGTATCCAAGAACACGCGTGTTGAAAACAATTTTTATTCATTCGTGTGGGGTCTTGAACGACCACATCCCCTCTCGTCAAATCCTGGAAGCGGTCGTGTGGATTCTTTTGTCAGATTTCCTTGCAATACCCGATGACAATAGTTGTCAAGTTTGCGGAGTGCTTTGGGATTCGAAGACTTGGGCACCAGTCGACAGGTTGTTCTCAAGGTGAGAAGCGTCCTAGCAACCAATGGACTCACTTGGAACCGACAGGAAAATGTTATACCAACACCGCAAACGGGGCTTGATATGAAAAGAATGCTTCCACAACTCACCAGGCATCTGAAGTATCACCATGAGCATGAAGACGAGCAAGTGTTTGCAGACCTTCTTCGCCACGGTTGTGGTCAATCAACCATCGAGGTGATTCTGGGAAGAGGAAAATCAGGAGTCCAAGCACAATGGCCGGAATCAACTGCAGTCCCTAATACATGTGTTAGTATGGCTTCACGAGGCATCGAATGCCCCAGAAGAGATATTTGGTACTTACAAGAGGAATTCTCCATTGTGCGGAAGAAGTCAGCCCAGAATAAGTGCCATAGCTAACCCAAGACGCTATCAGCGACCCAATACCAAGCATAAATTGCTGCAAAGCGGTGATGCCTCCTCGAATCGATGGATGAGCGATCTCGGCTTGGTATAGGGGGATGATCATGGTCAGAAACCCGACTCCCAAACCCGCAAGGAATCTTCCACCGAAAAGGTAGCTCAGAGATCGTGCTCCTGTCTGCAAGCCACCACCAAGTATGAAAATGAAGCAGCCCAGGACGATTGTCCAACGACGTCCATATCTGTCACCAACAGGTCCCGCAAAACCGGCTCCGAAGAAGGCACCTGCTGTGAAGAGGGATACCACCGTTCCTCTGCATAGTGTTAGTTCATATGTGAGTATGAAATTGGGATGTACTGAACATACTCGAGGGTTGAGGACGGATGGAACTGGTCTATGAAGCTGGAAGACGCCACCACCTCGGCGATGACACCCAAGTCATAGCCATAGAGAATACTACCGAAGGAAGCAAACACTCCCACAAGAAACTAATAGCCGGAGTCAGGTATTTTCGACAAGGGGGGTGGATGGTGGTAGTACCTGATACACTTTAGGAGCGAGAACCATTTTGTCGAAATGGGTACAGATCAAAGGACATGCAAGTTCCGCAGTCGATACTCCACGCTGTGGGAAGGCTGCATATTAAATATCGAGATAAAGCAAGCAGTAGAGCAACCAACCGTGCCATTGGACTACCAGTGTGATGGATGGCGAACATGCATCAGCATCCTCGCCGCACCTAGACCTAGCATTCTCATACGTTTTTGCCTTGCCATTCGCAAATAAAAGAAACTTTGGCCAGCCATGGCTCCGGTACAGTGCTATTACCGTGATGATGATTGGCCTAGACGGGACGGTTGCGGCGATGGGATCTGAAGCTTTTGGTGGCGTGCCACCAAATGCGGAGAAAGACATGGGGAATTTGGGGAAAGGCCGGGGTAGACATGGGGAATGCAACGGCTGATAGATTAATGAGAACAGAAACGGTTGCTGGAAATATATGCGCACCAATCGGCTCATAGGCATGGCATGTGAACTTGTGGAGGGGCTCGTGGCCCAGGGACGGGGGTGGTCAGCCCATGTCGGTACCATCTGGTCCAAGGATAGGAGCTCTTAAGCCACTTGGAAGCCTCGCAGATTCATGTTTGTACGTTCTGACCTTTCCAGAGAGAAGTCGCTACCTGAAGTTCTCGTGACTGGAGCTGCAGTTGTCTACAGCTTGGAGCTCAGGAGGTGGAGGCGAGAACAAACGAGATACCTATGCTCGGCATTTAGCTTTAAAATAGAAGCGCGATTTACTCGGCGCGGCCGAGTATTTCCACCAATGAATGATATGGCGGCGCCTGCTCGGAGTTCGGTTCAATTTTCTCCCGACCAAAACCAGTGATGACCATGATTGCCAAACATCACGCCGAAGCTCACGATGATAAATATGTGGTGAATGCGGGATGCTTCGGGTATCCGATGTCACCACAGGCCAGTTGTCTGTCAATATTAAGGTTTCTGTTCCTGCGCATGAGTCTCCACTTTCTTGTTTGGGAAACGGTAGGTACTGTCTTGTTGAGAAACTTCATAATGTCACTTCGCTCTTCCTCCCCTCTTTCCTATCCCCTCTCCTGTCCTCTCTTCTGAAGAGTCCTGGAAACAATAAAAAGCTGTGTCGTTGTCGAGCTCGACCCCGCCAAAATGACCACATATACGACGATAACCAGTGAGGAGACGCCTTCGATTGACATCGACGTCTCGAGACGACTTTCCAAGATCAACCCCAACATCTATGGTGGCTTTACAGAGTCAGTATACTGTCCTATGCTTCTTCTTGCGCCATCCTGACGCTTCAGTACAGGCATATGGGCCGCTGCATCTACGGCGGTATCTACGATCCCAAGAGTCCACTTTCCGACGAACACGGATACCGCAAAGACGTTCTCGAGGCCCTCCGGGAGCTCGACATCCCAGTGATTCGCTACCCGGGTGGCAACTTTGTAGCCACTTACCACTGGATTGATGGTAAGTTGGTATTTCTTGCCCCAAGCTGGTCGCCTCTAGAATTTTACAATCACTGATTCTTTTCACCTAGGCGTCGGACCAAAGGAGAAACGCCCAGCAAGGCCTGAACTGGCGTGGTTGGGACGGGAAACCAACGAGTTCGGGACAGATGAGTTCATGCACTGGCTGTCTGTTCTGGGTCCCAACGTGGAACCTTACTTCTGCTTAAATTTTGGCACTGGAACCCTTGATGAAGCGTTAGAATGGGTCGAGTATTGCAATGGAACGCGAGATACTTACTATGCAAACCTGAGAAGAAAACACGGGCATGAAGAACCATACAACATCAAATACTGGGCTCTGGGAAACGAGGTATATCCAGCAATGACCTTCTTGAAGACACAAGTTAACATGCTCCTAGGTATGGGGTCCCTGGCAAGTCGGCCAAATGACTGCAGAAGACTATGCTAAGCAGGCCGCACAATGGGCTAAAGCTCTCAAGCTGCTGGATCCAAATCTGGTTCTCATTCTATGTGGCGAGACGGGTCACTCGTCATGGGACATGCACGTGCTCAAGGCCTGCATCCCCTACATAGACATGCACTCCATCCACATCTACACAGCATCGTCTTCGCACGTGCAAAACGCCATTGCTCCTCTCTCTGCCGAGCGTGCCATCCAGACAGCCTCTGCTCTCATCGACATTGCAAGGATTGAAAACAACATCCCGCCGAGTGTAGCACGGCCAACGATCTGCTTCGATGAATGGAATGTCTGGGAGCCGCTCCGGGCTCCCGGTGAGAAAGGGGCTGAGGAGCTGTATACACTTTCGGATGCCTTGGCCGTTGCGGTCTGGCTGAATGTGTTTGTGCGACAGAGTCAGTGGGTGGGAATGGCCAATATCGCTCAGACTGTGAATGTCATCAGTCCGTTGATGACGACGCCAGAGGGAATTGTGAAGCAGACGACCTGGTGGCCGCTACTTCTTTTCAGCAAGTATATGCGAGGCTGGACAGTTGGAGTCCATGTCAGGAGCCCAGCATATTTTGGCAAGACGACACCGGCATGGATTCAAGGCATCTTGGAACAAGGAGCAAGCTGGCTCGATGTGAGTGCCTCGGTGAACAGTGAAGGCGTCGTCAGTATGGCTGTTGTCAACATCAGCGAGGAGAATGATTTTGAGGTTGATTTGAAAGGGAGCACTGGAGAGGTGACTGTGTACACCGTTTCAGGGGAGAGCGTCGAGGTAGTCAATACGGCGGAAAAGGAGGAGGTCTCAATCAAAAAGAGTAGCTGGGGTGGAGAGGGTAAGTTCAAGTTTGGACGGCATTCTTTCACTTTACTTCGATGGAAGACTGGGAAGGCGATTAGTGAGGTGGAGAAGGGCGAAGCTGGTCGTTTGGATACGAGAAAGTTGGCGTGGGATGCTGACGCTGGTCCAAAGGAGGGGAAATGGACTCCAGCTGGAGTTTAATAGGTTATAGAGGCTAGGTTCGGGCTTTTGGAGCTATAGAGTACACCTAGTTTCGCTTGAATGCTGGCCCGTGGTGACAATTCTTGTGCTCAGGAATATTCCCAGTAATGGAGGATATCCTAAGTGTCCAGAAATATTCTGAGTAACTGGAAAGTTTTTGAATAACCAGGGGTATTTCTAGTAGTTGGAAATACTCTCAAGTCGTAGCTGAGCGCGACAAGAACTGTCACCGCGAGGCTGGTCAGCGTCTTGATGTGTGATATATCGGTATGACAATTCGAGCACGGCCCAAGTAAATAAAGTAGGCTCAAACGAGGACTCCACACTGGTGGGGCTCCTTTAAAATTGATATATCGTCAGATCATGATGCTCGAATAACATATCTCGATTCGGCTGTGTAGACAGAATTAGTTGCTCGGTATGTGCGGACGTTTTTCAGCCCATCAAGTCAAATGCCGCTGCCAATAATGTTGATGCGCACTCAGCCTCCTCGGGGTGACACCATAGCCAAATATGAGACGCCAAGCAGCGTCTTCCAAGGCCCAAGCCTCCCTCGTATTGTTGATTCACTATGTCCGGCGTTTGTTCACCTCCACGCTCCCGACTCCGAGGCTCTGGTGCGAATCCTTTGTGTTCTTCTCACTCCCTAAGCCTTGTCGTTCGTTCTCTTTCCTACCATATCTTCCTTGTCGCATTGCTAAGCGTGCTTCGTCGCATTTGACTGCGAGACTTCACCCAGTCGACCTGATGCGGTAAAATTCTCTAATCAGCTTTCATCTTCCTCCTCTTCGTCTTCTCTGTGTCTTCTGCTTTCTGCATTTGTTCTGGCTTGTGCCACTTCCTCCGGGGCATGGCATTCTTCGTCTTCAAGGTCTTTGCCACCTTGTTTCTGATCCTCGCCGCCACCGTGCGCTCTCACTCCTTGCAGGTATTTTGCTACCCCAACAGCCGCTCTTGTCGATTTTGCTAACCATTCAGCGTAACCCTCTTACCTACCTATCTACCCTCGAAGAGCCGGTCCTACAGTCTCCGCAGCATCGCGTTAATGCGCTTTCGTCTTTTGATGTTGAATTCACGCTCCACGAAGGTCAACAGCGCGTAAAGCTGTCTCTCGCCCCCAACCACGATGTCATTGCAGAGGGCGCTACCGTTCAATACTTGGCTAGCGATGGTTCCGTTCGAAGCAGCGAGTTGATCGACCGGACAGCCCACAGGGTCTTCAAGGGCAAAGCATGGTTGCAGGACCCCATTACACTTCAGTGGTCAAATGTCGGTTGGGCCCGGATCACGGTGACTCGAGATGGTCCTAAGCCCATATTTGAGGGAGCGTTCAGGGTGTACGGAGACCATCATCACATACAGACGAGGACGCATTATACGCAAACGAGGCTGAGCGATGATCCATGGCTAGATCACTCGGCAGAAGAGTACATGGTGGTGTGGCGCGACTCGGATATCGGCCTGGACTCGCACGATGAGCTCAAACGATCTACCCAAGAGCCGTTGTGCTTAGCCGATGAGTTGTCGTTCAATTCGCAGCCGGACCACCCCGTTTACAGAGCTATGAGCAAGCGGAATGATGGGTTCTGGGCTTCCATATCGACTCGATCGCTCTTTGGTCGCCAAATTGATGGCGGAACTCAAACAGGAGGCAACAGTGCCGGAGTCAACCTAAGCTCGACTATTGGCAGTACAACAGGATGCCCGAGTATGCGCAAAGTTGCATTAGTAGGAATTGCGACAGACTGTACCTACACAGCATCCTTTAACAGCACGGAGGCGGCTCGCCAAAACATCATCAACCAGATAAACTCAGCATCCGAGCAATATGAATCCAGTTTCAATATTACTCTTGGTATCCAGAACCTCACTGTCTCCGACGCAGAATGCCCAGCTACTGCACTTTCTTCCGCGCCATGGAATGTAGGATGCAGCGACAGCGTGACCATCCAAGATCGCCTGAACCTGTTTTCGGCATGGCGGGGAGAGCGCAACGATAACAACGCATATTGGTCTTTGCTTAGCACGTGTAACACCGGCAGTGCAGTTGTGAGTAGTCATGTTTCCATCTGTTTTGCAATATACAGGGGCTAATCTACTCAAATAGGGGCTTGCATGGCTTGGGATGGCTTGTGTAAACACGGCCTCGGTGGCAACTTCTTCCAGTGGAAACGAAACGACTTCAGGCGCAAATGTGATCGTCAGGACATCAACCGAGTGGCAAGTTATTGCACATGAGACTGGCCATACCTTCGTAAGTGGTTTTCGTGTAAAGTATGTTGTATTCGAGGCTGATCTTGGCTTTAATTAGGGGGCGGTCCATGATTGCACTTCGCAAACTTGCAGTGACGGCACAGTTTCAGCCCAGGTAAATCGGTACTTCCTGCTCCTGAAGATGGTCAACATCTAACCAAAAATAGCAATGTTGCCCTCTTAGCAGTTCGACATGTGACGCCGGGGAAGCATATATCATGAACCCATCGACCTCGAGTGGTATTACGAAGTTTTCGGCTTGCACTATTGGCAACATATGTTCCGCAATTGGGCGCAATAGCGTGAATACGACCTGTCTTTCGGCGAACAGAGATGTGACAACTATCACAGGAAGCCAGTGTGGCAATGGTATTGTGGAAAGCGGCGAAGACTGCGACTGTGGGGGCGAAGGATCCTGCGGCTCGAATACATGCTGCGATCCGACCACATGCAAGTTTACAACTGGCTCAGTTTGTGATCCTAGCAACGACGATTGCTGCCAAGAAACTTGCCAGTTCTCATCGCAAGGGACGGTGTGTCGTGCTGTAAGTGGAAGATACATCAGACTTCTCGGAGATATGGCAAGCGCTGACTGTCGATTATAGAGCACTGGACTGTGTGATCCAGAGGAAGTATGTTCAGGGTCTGACGCAACTTGTCCCGTTGATGCGACCGCTCCAGACGGTATGTACCAGCCGTCTCCGAGCCTCTGAATCTCGCTAACGGCACAGGTCAATCGTGTGATGATGGGCTGAAATGTGCCTCTGGCCAATGTACCTCCCGCGATCTTCAGTGTAAGAGCTTGATGGGCTCTTACACAAGCGACAATGACACGAGATCTTGCAGTTCCCAAGGCTGTCAAATCTCCTGCGCCTCTCCCGAATTCGGACCCAACGTTTGCTACAGCATGCAGCAGAACTTCCTCGACGGCACGCCTTGCCAAGGCGGCGGCACTTGCTCGAACGGCAACTGCGAAGGCGCCACAGCTGGCGGCGAGATCAAAAGCTGGATTGACGACAACGAGACTTTGGTTATTGGCCTTGCGGCAACAATTGGCGGACTGCTCCTTGTCTCTCTGGCGTGTTGCCTCCTAAGTTGCTTTAGGAGGCGCAAGAGGACGGTTCGCTCAGCTCCTCGGCCTCTGCCGGCAGGTTGGGGTGCTCCCCCTCCGCCGGTTCCCCCTATGCGTCGGGAACAGTCGAATCGATGGCAAGAGCCTCCGCCTACCTACTATTCTCAAGTACCCTATTCTCACGAGCCCAATGTCAGGTATGCTTAGGTTTGGGTAATACCTTTGCTATGATTGAATTGCATATGCATTCTGGGAGTTCAGGATGGGGCATGTGGGCGAGAGATACTACTTGTATAATTACCTGCCGGGCTTGGCATTAGAATGTTTATGAGCTATGAGAACACGATTTTCAGCACTTTCCTGTCGTTGGACTAGCTGACTACATTATTTTGTCATACTTTTTCCCTACAGTTCCAGTGCAGAACTCTCAAACGAGCCGTCAGTGGCCGGGTCCGGGAAACTCTAGCTTCGTGAGTTTCGGCCCTCCACACTTGAACCTCCTTTCAATGTCAATTTACGTGTGGAGGACCACACCATTATATGCCTCGCAGCTATTATCCATCCGCATCCGGCAACCTCCAGAGATTCTGAGATCCACATAGATCAGAATCGTCAGACTGCGCTCCCTCAGCTGACAACCGTTTTAGTAACGGATGTCAATGCTCCGTCCGTATTATTTCTCAGACATGTCATATTTCGCCAAGGTTCGAAGATCTAGGTACTCTTTCTTTTGTTGTGTTGTTCTGAGGCTAAACCTTGAAACAGTTACACCTGCGGCTGGCGGAGAATTTACTCGGAGAATTTTCCATCCATCCCGCTGTCGCATTACATATAATGTACTTGAAGATCAATCATCCAGTCAATGCCGTCCGGTAAATTTCATCTGCTACTTGAATCCTGATTCGAGGGTGAAGAGTGTTCTATTCGACGGGTTGTACACCTGTGATCACACTATGCCTTGTTTCTCTGTTTGACGGATCGTCCGGGAGAGTCTCCATCATGTGCAGACAGTAAGGATGTAACAGTGTGACAGGAGTAGGTAAAGATGACTATAAGTACTTCCTGTTTCTTACATGCAGAAGGTTTCTTCAATCCAAACCATTCCCCAACTTTCTCTTCAGACAAAACGAGAATACCCCTCGAATACCCTACATCATGTTTTTGAAATCTGCTCTCGTTGCCCTTGTGGCAACCACCAGCATCGTAGTCGCCGACTCCGCCGGCTATGTCCTCCCCTCCAGCGGCACCGCATCAACAACGCAATTCCTCATCGGACCCGAACTTAGCGGCGGTACCGCCTGCGGTGTCAATGCTTTACCAAACGGCAAGAAGCCAAGTGGCGGGTCCTTAGGAGCAGGTGGAGGTCCCGGCTATCTCTATGTTTGTTTCATCCCATTTCCGCCTATCCAGACTACATGCTAAACGAACGTTCAGGCGGCGATCAACCAGCTGGCTTTCGGCGCCAACCCTTCAGTCTCTAGTGCCGGAGGTCCAGGCGGTGCTTGTGGTATTTGCTACCAGCTCACGCCCGTGGATAGCTCTGGCAAGGCTCTCAGCGCGCAGGCTATGACCTTCATGATTGCAGATGAGTGTCCTGCGTCCGTATCTTTGAGCGGCGGAAGTCATTGCAAAACTTGCACTACTTCCGAGGTATGCACCTATTTCTTCCCTATCAATTGCTGTTCTCCAGCTTCTACCCTGTACCGTCTATCGCATGCAATTCTGCTACTACAATGGTACTAATAGACGGCGTTCTAGACGAACGACATGGGCCACACATGGCATTTCGACATCGCCGTCGACGCCATGAGCACCGCCCAGTACAACACCTTCTTCAAGGGCGTGAGCGATGGCACGAACTGGTACACGGTCAATTTCCAGCAGGTCAGCTGTGGATCTGCCAATCCGACTCCGCCTATCCAGAGTTGGGGATGCATCAACGGCAAGTGTCCCAACCAGGAGTCTGCCAAAGTTTGCCAGAATACGGGCTTTTCCAAGTTCTAGATGTGATTTTGACGACCAGAGAAGGAATGGTGACGGGCTTCGGAAGGTGCCAGGATGGGAAAACTGCTATCTGAGACGGAGGGCTTGAGACTAGGTACTATGGTCTGTGAAACGAGCGAGATGTTTTTTTTTGTTGTACATATTGAACACGAGAACTCGGGAAGTTTCTGTTGCTCTGAGGTTGAGGTTTCAATTTGATACTGAAACCATGCGAAAAAGTCATTCCATTTCCATAGCTAGTCACAGAAGAACAACCTGCCACTTGGAACTCATCACAAGAAAAGTGGCATTTGCCAATTGTCATTTTTTGCCATCCTTGCTTCGTTTTCAAAGCTATAGCAATAAGATTAACATATTCGTAATCTCCAGGAAATTTCGGATATTTTGGTGTGCGATATGTATTTCCGTCGATGTGCAACAAAACCGATTTTTTAATGCGAGTTGCTCGATTGGGTATAGCGCGTTTATGTATATTTAGTGGTGATTCGAGAAAATTCGGTGGCGAGAGGATGAACCGGTGGGTAGAAGTCGGTCTGGGGGAGAAGTGTGGAAACGACAGAGTGCACAGGAGTGAGAAAAATAGTTCTCGCATCTCCTAATTTCCACCAGCTTTCCCCCTCACTAGAATTAGAAAAAAGAAAGGAGGAAGGGGTGGGCTTGTCGATGTGTTACAAAATACCTAACTAACAAGCCGTGACTGGTCACAAAAATACCAAGGAAGTGAACTTGTCGTTGTCGATCTGCTACAAAAAAACTAGAGAGCTATGAATGCTGGTAGGAAGTAAAGATGTGAACTTGCCGACATGCTACCAGCTACAAACCTCAAATAAGGCATGGCTGGCCGATCTCTTTTGTTGCCCATCAACAAGTTGACCTAATCTCCCTTTCTTCCCCCTTTTCCCGCCCAACTTTTGGGCTTTCCATAACAAGGTTTAGTTGCACAATTATCTGGAAACATTGACATAAATATTTATTATTTTCCTTTAGTACAATAGCAACTGCCGACTCATTAGTATCTCCATTCTGAACTAGTAGATTTTCAGCTCGGCCGTCCTCCCAGTTCCCAAAGCTCCCCCATTCATGAACCCATCCACATAAGCTTCTCCCACAAACTCATACCCCTCTCTGAAGATCGGCCTCTTATGCAGCACGTACGGTGTCTTCCCGCCCTTCAGCACCACGACCTTATCATCTGATCTTACCGAAGCCGAACCAAGTCCCATATAGCCCTTCTTCGTCGTGAAAAACCTCCTTCCAGACACCACTCTCTGAATGCTCTTCGCAGTCTCTGCAGCCCTCAGCCACTCATCCTCCCTCATTTTCGTATCCGATGCCTGCGTACGGCATTTCCAATATGTCGTCCAGGTATCATACAACCTCTCCAGCTCGGTCGAATCCTCGCCGATTTTCTCGTGCTCAACACTTGGCCTGCAACCACCGCCAGCCATCAATGTACGCATATACACACTTTTGAAACTTTCTCCCGTTGGACACTTCTTCAGCGCGTCAGCCATTGTCAGCCATTCCTCGAACGACAACTTCCCACAGCCATCAACCTGTGAGTCTCCACCCGACACAACCCCCTCGCACACGCCCCCAACACAAGCCACCGAATCAACAATCCACCCCTCAGCAACCAACACCCCATCCCCCTTCCCAAACTTAACCACCGGCTTCGTCTCCCCCGCCGCCCGCATCCCTTCCCACGCCTCCATCTCAGCAAACGGCTCCGCACCCGCATCACAAGTCCAATCCGGCACCCACTTCGGCATTCCCAAAACAGTTCTTCCTCTCCGATCCTCCACCGCGCTCAATATATCCAAACTTCCCGTCCTCTCTACGCAAAACTTTGCCAACTCTTTGAAGACCCCCACGGCATCTTTCCCATAATCAGGCATAAACTCCAACGCCTCTGCATAACTTGCTATTCCCAGCAATGCATAGACTTTGTCTCTTGGGTCGGTAGCAATGCTGTCGCGTGCTTGGCAGAGCACGTGTTGCAGCCTTCTAGTACCCGGAATATCCACCTGTTTCGCAAAATTATTAAGCCTGATGATCCTGTCAGGATTGACGTGAGTGAGCGAGGAGAGGGAATGCGAGGAGATGTAAGAAGCAGCGTTGTAAAAGTCAGTCCAGGGACAAGTATCCTCGCCACAAAACACCGTGGCGGTTTTCGAGAGGGCGAGTTCCTGGATGATCCAGGAGCGCGTGAACCAGGGGCGCCAGAAAAGCACTGCCAGTGCTTGCCATGCTCTGTGCTCGGGAGGCGGCAAACATTTAGACTCCAGATCGTCTGCTGTCAGGGGCTCGTTCTCAAGCATTTGGTCGCGCGCTTGACCTTCCTTCAGCATTTCCTTCTCTTGCTCTTTCTCTTTTCCAAGGGCAGTGTTGAGAGCGTGAATTAAGCGAAACGCATGCGGACTGCTGCTAGACTGCTCGCCCAGCCAGATGTTGACAAGGGCAGCTTGGGCATAGATGTCGCGCATATAGCGAACTTGCTGGTTTCGCTCCGGGATGGAGCTTTGATTGATGCATATTGCGTCGATCCAAATAGTAAGAGGCGTGGTGGGACTACGAAGATGCGAAAGCGCGAGAAAGAGGTTGTGGCGGATGGCGAGGGATTGGCCGTTACAGGAGATGAAGTAGTCGGAGCCTTCGCCCCAGACGTACGAGAGGGCGTGGTAGGGGGGAAGGGAGTCGAGGGGGTGGATGGATGTGGTGCAGGAGATGGGGTCGGTTGGTTTTCCGGGGAGGAGGGTTAGGAGGCGGATGTGACGAAGCTCGGGAATGGACTGGTATGTGTATGGTGGCAAGTTGCTGAAGATTTGTCAGTCTGAGTTGGAAACTCAAGGGGGGTTCTTTTCAGGGGAGCTCTATCAGGTGGGGTCCTACCTGGGCTCTGGAGCTTTCAGAACGTTCAAGGAACAAGCTGGGAGATTGGCTCTTTCGTATTTCTTGAGGTAATAATGGCTACTCTTGGTCTATTATATGTTAGTCAAGAGTTCTTGTCACAAGAATTGGAGCTTATACACATACCTTATCGGCCCAGTCATCAGGGCCCGGATTGCTGCCAATTGTGAGTAGATGTGGTCTAGGTATTTGAAGATGTATGTGCCTTACCTCGGCATCATAACGAAGTGCTTAGTGCCTTTGGTTATACCGAGCATGCATCCAATAACGTGAGGTGATTGTAGCACTCGAAGGAAATGGTTCCGCTGAGCACCACCGGTCAAATGACAAGTAAGCGGGTTACAAGTGACAGCGAAATTTCTGGTTTCACGATCACAGACCTTTAGATATTATAATCTCTGAGCATTCGAAGAACGCGCTCGATCGGATATTGTTGTTTTGACTGCGAATTGATTCGAAGGACCGAGCTTGCTCGAGTCATGACTCTCATTGCTTCTTCTCCCAGCTGAAGCCCCTTATCGTTCATCCTTGCTCAGCCACCGCTAACCCAATTCATTCCATGCTACAGAATACCTGCGATCGAAAGGAGTGTTTCTCGAGTGACACAGATAGTTTAGTATTCTCGCGGACGGGGAAATTCCGACACAGTTATGAGGAAGTATCCACAACTGGACGGAATTCAAGTGATTAGGAGAAATCCAAACCATTGGGAAAAATCTAAGTAGTTGGGACAAATTCAAGTAATCGAGAGATATCCAAATTATCGAAAGAAAGTCGAGTAACTGAGAAATCCAATTGATTGGGTGAAAGAAATCCAAATATATGGTCTAAGTCGTCATATGCGGAGAAAGGAGAAAATGATTAAAAATCAGTGTATTGCGGGTATAGCCAGCGAAGCTGGCTGCTTTTAGCGCTAAAAAAGCTATTTAAAAATAGCTTATATAGCTAGCGGTATATAACCGCTATTACAAATAGCGGCTTTTGGGCTAAAATAGCTAGCTTTAACCGGCTAAAGCTATATAATTGGATTAAATAGAATTATATAAGGCGGGAAAAAGAATAATTAAAAGCTATAGCTAATTGCGATTTTTGCTTTAAAGCTTTAAAAAAATTTAAAATTGGCATTGCAATTTTTTTTTATAATTTAGTAAAATTGCGGCCTTATATTGCTAATTAAATGGATTTTTAGCCAATAGCCAATTTTACTAAATTATATAATACGAGTTAATTTCCCTTTTTATTATATATTAATATTATATATAATTTAAATTATTATATACAGAAAAAAAATTAAAAGTCTATCACACGGTATTAAAAACCTGCGGGAAAACCGCGAGGCATATGCGTTAAGCCCGCTTATATAATAAGCGAGAGGCTATATAGATATATAAAGACGCTGTTATTTAATATTTAAAAGGCAGCGATTATTTTTTATAGCTAAAATTAATATAATTACCCTTTTGCTAATTTATTATTTAATATTATAATAAAATAACCGTTTTTTTTTTAGCAAAATGGTCAAAATTTAATAGCAATGCATTACCAGCATTAATTTTATCTCCAATAGCATTAATTTTTTAAAAATTAAAGGCCAGTTATTTTAATTTTTAATAAATAATATTTCCGGAAAAAATAAAAACGCCGAAAATCAAAATTTAAACGGTAATAATACCGGCTAATTAATTGGCAATGCCAATTTTAATAATTTTCCCGTTTTTAATAAATTGCTTATTAAAAATACCAATATTGGAAATAATTCGGCTTTTTTAAAATAGGGCCAAAATAACGAAATTTTAAATAATCAATTTTAGCGTGAAAGCTTAAATAATAACAATGGCTTTATTAAAGGCTTAGGCAATAGCAGTTATTCTATATTAAATAAAAATAAAAATAAATAATTGCAATAAATAATTAAGCAATTTTAAATTAAGAAAACAATTGCAAAACTATTTATTAAATTTAAATAATTTAAATAATAATAGCAATCTATTTTAGGCTTTAATAATAAATATTTTATTCAAAAAATGGCCAAAAAAATTTATATATTGGAAATTATTAAGTATTAAACAAAGAATATTTGCAAATACTATTTATAGTTTAATTAATTGCAAAATTATTTTAACGCCTAGTTTTATTTTTTTAAGTGATAATTAGAATTGCGTATATTGTATATTTTTTATATTTAAAAATTGTGTAAAAGACATTTGGCAATTTTATGAAAATAAATATAAATCCAATTTAAGCAAAATTATTTAATTTTTTTTAAAAAAAAACTAATATTGAATATTATAAACGCAAAATAATAATAAAAATTATATGTAGCGGATTAATTTAGAAAACAATTGTAAAGAAAAATAAAATTATAAAAGAATTTTATTAAAAAATAGAAATTTTGCTTTTTTATATAAAGGAAATACTATTATTGTTTTTTTATTCTTAATTTGTTTTTGAATTTTTAAATAATATTAAATAGGAGTTTTTATTGCAATAGAGCAATAAATCCTGGCCGAGTATAAAAAAGTTAATTAATAATACTAGTAATATTAAATATAAAAATTGTTTAAATTTGCAATTTAAAGCAAGAAATATATTTAATTTAAATAATAATTGCTATTATAGCAATTATATTAATATTTAAAGATTTTAAAACCAAATATTGAAAAGTAATTTAGCTATTTAATTTTAATTTAATAAAGGCTATAAAGGCTATTAAAAAGGTAATTTTAATTATAAAAGGCAATAAAGCGGCTTTTTTTTAATTATATAATTATATAATTATTAAATGCATATATAAAATTGAAATATATTAAGATTGCAAGCGTTTTAATTATATAAAAAAAATAGAAATTATAATAATAGCGTATATATATTAAATAGCAATAGCTATAGCGGCCGTAATAAAAAACAATAAATAGTATAAGAAGATTTTTAAATAAAGAATTTTATTTGATTAGAATTTTTTCAACGCTATAAATAAATTTTCCAATATTGTAATTAATAATATTTATAATAAAAATTAGGGAAAAACTTAGAATTGCCAATAATTGCCCAATTTAACAATTTTTCAATAGGGTAAAAGCATATAATAATTAATTGCTTAATTGCAAAAAATATTTGGAATTTTATTTCCGCTTTAATTTTTATTAATAATGGTTTTAATTGGAATTTTATATTATTAAATTTTATATAAAAGCAAAAATAAATTAGTATTATAAAAGTTTTATAAAGGTTTTTAATAATAAAAATATTATAAAAAATAAATATATTAAAATATATAAAACTTTTTTATATTTATATAATTTGTTTTAAAATATATTTTGGCTTTAAAAAGCAGGCAATAAATATTATAATTGGGTAAATATCAGCTTTATATATAAAAGCAAAATAAAATACAAAATTATTATTATAAATAAGCTTAATAAAACAAAAAGTCTAAATATTGCAATTTATATTTTAAATATAATTAATATAAATATATTATATATAAAATATTTTATATATAAAAAATAAAAAATATAATATTAAACTATATAAAATTATATTAAATAAAATAAATAGCAAAATATTTTTAATAGGAAATTTAGCAAATTTAAATAAGAATTCAATTGCATATATATAAAAACAAAATTTTGCAGTAAAAAGAAATTATTTTAGCAAAATAAAATTGCATTTAAATTTAATTAAAATATAAATGGCAAACATTAGCAAATTTAGAAAAGCGGTATAAAAAATGCAAAATAATTTAAAATTAAAATTATAAAGCTAAAAAGTAAAAAACCAAAATTAATAAAATAATTTAATAATATATTTATTTTAATATTGGCTAATATATTGCCTGTATATTTAAAATAGAATTATGCAATTAAAATTATAGATTTTTTTATTATTTTATTATTTATAAATTTAAAAAAAACAATTAGCAATATTGAAAAAATACTTAAATAAAGCCTTAGTAAAAAGCTGGATTTGCAAATTTGAAAGCCCAATAAACTTTTTAATTCTATTTATATCTAAAAAAATAATAGTTTATATTTATATATTAATTATAGAAAATTAAATAACGTTATTATTAAAAATTATTGCTTTTTTTTATTAATTAACAAATTTTTAATTTGCTTAAGCAAGGCCAAGATTTTTATTAAATTGGATTTTAAAAATGCATATTATAAAATCCGTATTTAAAAAGAAAATAAATGGAAAATAGCTTTTTATATAAAATATATTTATTTTAAATATTTAATTATATTATTTAAATTAATTAATATTTTAGCTATATTTTAAATTTATATAAATACTATATTAATTTGTTTTTTAAATATAATTATAATGGTCTGTTTAAATAATATTCTAATTTATTTTAAAAATCTAAACTAATATAAAAAATATATTAAAGCTATTTTATATAAATTGCAAAAGTATTTTCTTTATATTAAAAAAATAAATACAAATTTGGGGTTAAAAAGATTTTGTTTTTTAAATTTATTATAGGAAAAAATAAAATATATATAAAGCCAAAATATATATACGCAATTTAAAAATAGCCTAAATTAATTATTTATATTAAATTTTAATTGTTTTTAAAATAAAATAATTTTCATTAAAAATTTATTGCTGGATATAGCAGGATATTGCTGCTTATAATTAGTTTGTTTAAAAGCAGTAAAAATAATAATAAAAATGGGGTTTTAAGTTTTTGCCAAAAGCGAAATAAGCTTTTTAATCAATCAAAAATAAATTTTCTCAAAGCTTAATATTATGCCATTTTAATTTTATAAAATTTTTATGCATTATATATAATATTTTGAAATTTATTATTTTGGATATTTTTAAATAGTTTAAAATTTTTAATAATTTAATTATAAAATATTGGTATTTAGTAGCGTTTTAATTATATAAGTTTATAGGCGTAAAATTAATTTATCAAATATATATAGTATAAAATTAATAGCGATTATAAAGTTTTTTTAATATTGGCCTTAATATATAAAAAAGGCGTATTATAAAATTAAGGTTTTTTTAAATTATAATAATTTGCATTATCTTATAAATATTAAAAAACTAAATAGCCATTAAGCCTATTAGGGTATAAAACTGGGTTTTTATAATTTTAATATTAAATATATTGCAAGCGTTAAAAATTTAGCAGATTTTTTATTATATAGGCCAAATTATAAAAAAGCTTTTAAGGATATATAAATTAAATTATTAAAACGCTTTTTATTAAGCTTATAATAAAAGCTTTATAGCTTATTAAACTATATATTTAAAATATAATTATATAATAATATAGCTATTTTTATTAAAATTGTAATTATATTTAAATTTAAATTATTTATATAAAAAATAAATACAGTATAATTAAAATACGTATAATATATACAAATCTTTTAATAAAAAGCTTTAGCCTATTTAAATTATCAAAACCCGGAGACGAATTTAATTAAAGCAAATTTTATTGCTATTTTTAAAATTTAGAAAATAAATTAATATATTATTTAAATTAAAAATAAATTTATATTGCAAAAAAATAAGCAATAGCGTATAATAAAAAGCGTATTATATTAAGGTAATAAATTATATATTTTAGCCGCAGAAGGCTTTTGCAATAAACTTTTATAGCTATATTATAATAATAAACTGGCCCGTTATATTAATATAAATTAAATTTTAATTTTGCTATATTAAAAATATCATTAATTAAATATAAAAGCAGAAATTAAAGAATATATACATCATTATGAAATATACCAATATAATAAAATCCGCAAATATTTACTATATAGCGAATTGGAATTTTTGCTATTTGCTTTAAAATTATAAATATATTTATTATAGAATTTTATTATCGAATTATTTAAATTATAATATATAAATAAAATATATAATATTATTTTTATAATAATAAATTGCTACATTAAAGCAATATAATTTATTTATATAATAAAAAATATTAATATTAAATTATTAATGGAATAATTCTTTAATAATATAATTAAATTTATAAATATCCCAAAAATTATTATTTTTAATTGCGGCTTAATATTTATAAGCGTTTTATAAAAGGCTTTTTATCGTAAGTTTTGTATTAAAAATATATAGTATTGCTTTTTATTTATAAATAAATGGGCAAATTAAAAAATTCAATTAAATTTTTAAAGCTTATATTTAATACTATTGCAATAATAAAGGACGAATTGGGCTATTTAATTGGCTATAGCTAAATTTATTTATAATAATATAAAATAAAAAATGCTAAAAAAGACTATTTTATATATTGTATAAATATTATTTATAGATTTATATAATTTTTTTAAAAAAGCCAATTAAAATTAGGATTTTCAATATTAAAAAATAAAATAAAAATATAATATAATAAAAATATAATATTATAAAAATTGGAAAAATGCAATAAATAAATATATTAAATAATATACAAAAAATATGAAGCTATAAATTTAAAACAACACAATTAAATTTTATTATTTATAAAAATATACGCTTTAAATTTGGAAAGCTTGTAAAAAAATGAATTGGGTTTTTTTTAATTATTAAAATAATTGGAATATAAATATATCGTTTTAAATTTCTATTAGGATTTTAGCTAAAAAGACTATATAAAGTTTTTTATATTAGCTTATTAAAATTATTTAAAAAATCGGTAAATAATGTAATAAACTTTTATTTAAATAATTAAAAAAACATAAGCCATTTTTTTATTAGGAAAACCCTTAATTAAAGGGCTTTTTTAAAAAGTTTAAACTATTATTAAAATCTTTTAATTTTTCCAATTTCTCTTTATTATTATTGTTTTTTAGCTTTTTTCTTTTTGCTATTTTTGCTATTTTTATTATTATTATTATTTATCAGAATAATTTTGTATTTTTATATTAAAAATATTTTAATCCATTTAATAAAACTAGTAAAAGCGTTAAAAACTTTTTTTTAGCTAAAGCCATATTTTTAAATTGGGGAAAAAAATCCCAATTGAAAAAAGGAAATTTATAGGCAAAAGGCTGGAGTATTTTATTTTATTGGGCTTGCTAAAATAAATTAAACATATTTTTATAAAAGAAGCGATAAAACTTTTTATAAGCATTATTGGCAAACTGGAAATTAATATTTTAAATGCAATTCCGTATATAAATATAAAATAAATAGGAAATTTAAACGCCTTGAGCAAAAATTTCAAAATATATAAATAATTTTCTTCGGCATTATTAAAACGAGGCCAATAGCAATTCCAATTTATATATCATTAATTTTAATATTAGCGCAAAAAGAAATATATAGCATTTGCGCTTATTAATGCCAAAATACTGGATATAATGGCAAAAAAAACCATAAAATAATTTATTTTTAAAATTATAAAATTTATATTAATTTTTATTAGTAATTTTAAAATTAGGAATTGCAATAAAAAAGCTATAAAGCTATTATAAAATTAGCTATATTAATAACAAAAGCTGGAAAAGGCAATTTATATAAATATTAGTCTAAAAATTAATAATATAATAGAGAATAATAAACTTTATTTAATTTAATTTTTTTCTTATTTTATTAAAATTTATATAAATATAAATATATTAAAAAGCCGAGCTATTTAATTTTTTAATTTAATATTAAAAATTTTTATACTAGTTTATTAATACCAAAAGCTTATTGCAATTAAATGTTTTGGCAAATAGCTAAATGTATAATATTTTTGGATTATTTTTAAACTTTTTAATGATTTTATAAAAAGAGTTTTTAAAATAAGCAAGCATTTATATATTAAAAACAATAGCTGGGAATTTGTTATTATTACTTTTTGTTTGCGGGCGGAAATATTTATTAAAAAAAGCCGCTTGATAAAAATTAAAAATCGGAGCCGCAATTTAATTTGAAAAGCCGGATAGGCATAATAAAGAATTTGGAAAAAAATAATGAAAAATTGGTGCAAAAATGCCTAAAAAAAGCAATATTATAAATAAAGGGCCCGGTAGTATAAAACAATTTAAAGGATATTTGCTTTTTATATATAAAAGCATTATCAAAATTTATTATTAAAAAAAGCGGTTAAAAAAAGCTGGGAAATCAAAAAAAAACTTTAAAATCAATAATTAAAAGGCTTAAAATTAATATTAAAAACAATTTCGAAAAGAAATTGCGAATTTATAAGCCAAAACTTTAATATAGCAGTATATAAATTATATGCATTAAAAGAAACCAAATTTTAAAAATTTAACGATTTGATATAAATTATTATTATATTAAATTGCTAGCTATATTATATAAATTAGTGTATAAATTAGCAAAAAAACCAATAAACTAGCAATATTTAAATTTTAATAATTAAAAAATGCAAAAGCGAAAAAAAAGAAAAGAAAGCTAATAACGATTAATTAAATTAAATGCTAAAAGGCAAAAAAAAAATTAAGTAAAAATTATATAAATTATAAAATAAAAATTTAAAACTTAAATAGATGTTTTTAATGCAATAATAAATCGGTATTTAATAATAAAAGGGCCGACTCGGATATTTGGCCATTTATAATTAATAGAGCATAGTTTTAAATGCTTTGGAATTTGGAGTATTATAAGGGAAAATAATTATTATATAGTATTAGGAATTTGCGGGAAAACCGCAGGATATATATATTAGGCCCGTTTATATAATAAGCAAAAAGCTATGCATATATATATAAAGATGCTGCTATTCGATATTTAAAAGGCAGCGGCTATTTTTTATAGCTAGAATCGACGTGGTTATTCTTTTGCCAATCTATTATTTAATATCGTGATAAAATCAATATATTGCGAATATAGCTAAATAGCAAAGCTAATTGCTTTTAGCGCTAAAAAAGCTATTTAAAAATAGCTTATATAGCTAGCGGTATATAATTGCTATTATAAATAATAGCTTTTGGGCTAAAATAGCTAGCTTCAATTAATTAAATTCAAGCAAAGCATTAAAAGCTATGCCTAAGGAAAAAATGAATTAATTAGCGAAAATAGTTGTTTTTTTTTAAAAAAAATAGAGAGCGGTTTATAAAAGATTAAAGGCTTAATTTATCACACGGGGCTAAGGAGGGCAGCTTGCGGGCACCCTATAAGGCATATGCGCTAAAAATGCATAAAAAATAAATATTGCTTATTAAAAAAGCTAAGCAAAACTTTTAATATATAATATTTAAGCGCTGCTATTTTTATTTAAAAAAAAGCAGCAATTATTTTTTATAGCAAAGAAATATATATAATAAATTTTATTTGCTAATTGATTTTCAATTATTATAATAAAATAGGTATTTTTATTTTAAAAAATAATATTTTGGCAAAATAATAATTATTTAATTAAATAATTATAAATTTAATATTAATTATAATATATTAAATTTAATTGAAACTTTTAAAAATTGGTTTTTTTTTAATTACAAAATAGCCCAATTTTAATAATATTATTAGCGCGAGTTTTATACTAAATTAAGAAATTATATTAAATAATAATAATAATAATAATACACTTGCTAATAATATTGCTATTAATAATGCCAATAAAAGTATTATTAATATTAGCAATTAAAAGCAATTTATGGCTTTTTTTATTTAAAATTCAAAATTATTTAATAGTTTCTTTTAGCCAAATAGCCAATTTATTAATGCGAATTAGCCTGGGCAAATTTAAAATTAAAGTATTCTAGCCGAAAATACAGGCACGGCGCGCGAGAATGAAATTAATTAAGGTTTTGCTTTTGCTTTTGCTTTTGCTTTTAATTTAATTTAAAATTAAGCTAATTTAAATTTTAATAATTTTGCAGCTATTTAATAAATTATTTAAAAAAACATGCAAGCCGAAATTGCAAGTTTTATTTGCAAATATAATTTATTTGGTTTAAATTTTAATAATAAGCAATTAATTGCCAAAAGGTTTTATATATTTAAAAATTCTTATATATTATATATTAAATAATTTATAATATATATATATATATATATATTATAATTTATTTATTTATTTATTTAATTATTTTAATATGCAATTTTTTTTAAAAAAAAGAATAATATAATTTATATTTATTGCGCTTTAATTGCATTTAAAAACTATATATATATTATGTAGTAATATTATTAAATAAATTATTAATTGGAAGAAATTTTATAAAACAAATTTAAAAATTTAATATTAAATACAATAAATACAAAATAATAATATATATTGCATGCATGAAATTAATTTATTAAAAAGATTTAAAAAAAATATAAAATAATTGAAAAATTCTATTGCAAAATGGAAATTATATTTTTTTATATAAAAATATGTTTTTTTTTAATAATTAATTTATTTTTAAAGTTTGCAATAATATTAAATAGAATTTTATTTTTTTAAAAAATGGTTAATTATAAATTAATATATAATATATATTTAACATAATTAAAAATATTAAATGCAAGAATAGGGTTAATCTTTAATTTAAAGTTAAAAATATATTTAATATAAATAATTCAAAAAAGCCTTGTAATAATTATAATAAATTATAAAATTTATATAGAATTTTAAATAATAATATAGCAATTTAATATTAGCTTAATTGCAAAAAGAAAATAGCTGTTATGAAAATAAAAATCAGCAATGCGGCCAAAATTAATGCCAATTTCTTTTAAAATTTAATTGTAATTTTAATAATTATAGTTTATTTAATTGCATTTATAAAAGAAATATATATTAAAATTTCTAACAATTTAAATATAAAATATGCAAATATAAATAGCCCGGCAATAAAATATATATTTTAAATAGCAATAATCTTGGCGGCTAAGAAAAAGCCAATTATATAAAAATAATTTTAATTATAATTATAATTAAAATAATTGTAATTAAATAAACATAATTAAAATCTTTTTGTAAAAATTGCCAATAAAACCTTTAATTTTATAGATTATAAATATAAAAATAATAATTAGAAGAAAAGACTTGCTAATAATGATTTAATTTAATATTCATTTTATAGGGCAAAAATATATAGTAATTAATTATTTAATTGCAATTAATATTTAAAATATAATTTCTGATTCTACGTTTATTAATAATAAATTAAATAAAACTTTTATATTATTAATATTTGCAAAAGAATAAAAATAAATTAATATATATATGCAATATTTATAAGTTTGCCTTTTCACTAAAAATAAAATAAAAATAAAATAATATTATAACATTTTTACTAAAACTTTTAATAATAAAATAAATATAAAAAATAAAAAATAAAAATATATAAAATATTTGCATATTTAAATAACTTGCTTTTAAATAGGCTTTAATTTAAATAAGCAAGCAATAAATATTATAGTTAAATTAAAATCAATCTTATTTATAAATATCAAATTAAATATAAAACTATTATTTAAAATAAATTAAATAAATTAAATAAATTAAATAAATTAAATAAATTAAATAAATTAAATAAATTAAATAAATTAAATAAATTAAATAAATTAAATAAATTAAATAAATTAAATAAATTAAATATAATAATTTATATTCTAAATATAATAAATAAGGAATTATTATATATAAAATACTTTATGCGCAAAAATTAAAAATATAATATTAAATTATATAAAATAGTATTTAATAAAATAAATAGAATTTGTTTTTATAAAAAATACCGTAAATTTAAATAAAAATCCTATTATATATATATTAAGCAAAATATTAAAAGTTTAATAAAATAGAATTGGATTTTAATATAATTTGAAAATTTCAAATTGCTAAAATTCAACAATATTTGCGGAAAATATATAGCAAATTTAAAATTAAGATTAAAATAAAAACTTAAAATGCAAAAACTTAAAAAAACTAAGCTATTTTAATAATATTTTTAATGCAATAAAAATAATTATACTATTTATATATTTTAATTGGAATTATATTATAAAAATTAAAACAAGTTTATTTTATTAATTTGTTTATAAAATATTTATAAAATAATTAATTATATCAAAAGAAAATTAATAATATTTTTTTAAAAAAAGCTGGATTTGAAAATTAACAAGCCTAGCGGGAATCTTTATATTATTATATTAAAAGAAAATTGTATTTATATATTAATTATAAAAAATTAAATAATATTATTATTAAAAATTGCTTTTTTTAATTCATAAATTTTTGCCTAAATTAAAAAAAGCCAAATCTTTTATTAAATTAAAGTTTAAAAGTATATATCATACAAATTATATAAAAGAATAGCATTTTATATAAAATATAGCTATTTTAAATATTTAATAATGCTATTTAAATTAGCAAATGCATTATCTATATTTTAAATTTATATAAATATAGTTTTTTTTTAAATATTATTATAATATTTTATTTTAATAATATTTTAATTTATTTAAAAGAAATTAATAAATATAATAAATATATAAAAGCCGTATGTAAAAGGCTACTATTTTTTTTAAAACAAAAGCAAATGCGAATTTAAAATAAATAAAATTTTATTTTTAAACTTTATAATAAAATAAAATATATATGTAAAATAAAAAAATATATACGATATTTAAAAATAGCTTATATTAATTATATATATAAAATTGCAATTGTTTTTAAAATAAGCTAATTTTTATAAGCGGTTTAGTTTAAAATATAATAAAATTATATTGCTTATAATTCATTTGCTTATTAATAGTCTAAATAATAATAAAAAAAGCCTATTTAAATAGCTTTTAGAAGCGCAAAAGGTTTTTTAGTATATTAAAAATATATTTATAATTAAATTGATATTTAATATTTTAATTTTATAAAATATTTGCAAATTATATATAATGTTTTTAAATTTGCAATATTGGAAATTTTAAAGCAATTTAAATAATTTAAATAATTTAAATAATTTAAATAATTTAAATAATTTAAATAATTTAAATAATTTAAACAATTTAATATAATATTATTAGTATTTAATAGCTTCTTAATTTTGCAAATTAACCGGTATAAAATTAATGTGTTAAATTTATAATATTAAATTATTTGCAATTATAATTTCTTTTAGCATTAAAAATAATATATTAAAAGCGTATATTATAAAATTTAAATGCTTTTAAATTATAATAATTTGCGCTATTTTATAAATACGAAAAACTTCAATAAATATTAAGCAAAATAAATTATAAAATTGGGATTTTGTAATTTTAATATTAAATATAGTGCAAAAATTAATTTTTTTATTAAATCTTTATTTTATAAATTACATTATAAAAAAGCAGCGAAAAATGCTTAGATAAAAATATTTAAATTTTTCTTATTAATATTGCAATAAAAACTCCGCTATTCATTTAATTATATATTAAATATATAGTTTTTAAAAACATAGCTATTGTTGCAAATATAAAAATTGCATTTTAATTAAAATTAAAAAATTAAAAAATTAATATTATATATTTTATTTGCATATTATAAGCGCGAATTTCCAAATAAAAAATTGCATTTTATTTAAATTATAAAAATTAAAAAATTAAAAAAATTAAAGCAAATTTTATAATTATTTTGAAAATTTAATAAATAAATAAAAATATAATAAAAATATAAAGCTAATTTATATTATACAAAAATAAATAATAGCAATTTAAAAACAATATATTATATAAAAAAAGCAAGTTATATATTTTTGCGGCAAATATATTATGTAACAAGCTTTTATATATTTATTATAA
Source organism: Cyclaneusma minus (assembly GCA_037179335.1). Lineage (NCBI taxonomy): Eukaryota > Fungi > Ascomycota > Leotiomycetes > Marthamycetales > Marthamycetaceae > Cyclaneusma > Cyclaneusma minus. Next base: position 288,144 of record JAKZHN010000036.1, on the reverse strand, counting down.
TAGCAAATTAATAGGCTATTTTAAAATGAATGAAGTATTAATTTCAATTTATTATAAATATTGTTAGTTAAATATAAAGGCTAAAATACAAAATTATATATGCAATTGCTATATTTGCTAGCAAAATAAAATTTGCCAATATATCTTTTATAGCTAATTATAGCTTTTATTTCCAATTAATAAATTATAAATATATTTATTATAGAATTGTATTATAAAATTACCAAAAATATAATATATAAATAAAATATATAATGCTATTTTAATAATAATAAATTATTATATTAAAATTACGCAATTTATATATATAATTAAAAATATCAATACGCGGTTTTTAATAAGTGTTTTTAATAAATGTTTTTCAATAATTTTTTTTAATTTTTTTTTAATTTTTAATTTTTATATCTTATTATAATTTTATATTTATTAATATATTATAAAAAGCCTTTTGCTATAAATTCTATATAATATATAAATATAGCATTGTATTTGATTTTTAAATAAATAAATAAATAAAGCAAATAAATTAAAATTTAAAAGCTTATATAGAATATTATTATAATACTAAAAAAAGAAATTAGGTAATTTAATTGGCTATAATAAAATTTGCTTATAATAATATAAAATAAAAAGTATTAAAAACATTTTTTTATAATATATAAATATTCTTTGCAAATTAATATTAATTCTTTTATATAATATATAAAAACTAAAATATTTAACATAATATATATATATATAATACGGCAAATATATACTATTGCAAAAATTTGAAAAATGCTATTAATAAATATATAAAGCAATATATTAAAAAATATAAATTTATAAATTTTAATAAAAAAGATTGGATTTTTTTATTTACTAAAAATATATATTTTAAAATTAAAAAGCTAATGAAAGAATATATAGATTTCTTTTTTTTAAAAAAAATAAAACCCCAAATTTATTATTTAAAATTCCCATTGAAATCTTAATTAAAAAAATTACATAATATTCTTTATATTTGTTTTTTAAAATCTGTTAAAGCATTTTAAAATAGCATATATAAATCGTGCTTTGCAAATTTTAAAGATTTGAAAAATAATTAAAAATAAAAATTTAAAAAAATTATAATATATAAAAAAATAAAAACAACTAATTTATATTTCGCATATCTTAAAAAAATTGAAATTAAATTTAAAATCAAATATTAATTTAAAAAGATTTTCAGAATGCTTTAATAATTTTAAATAATTTTATTAAAAAAATACCAAAATTAAATTATAATAATAATGAAAAAATAATAAAAAATAATATAAGCTTTAAAAAAAATATTAAAGGGCCAATTTTAATTTTATATTTAAATAGAAAACGCTTGACTATATGCAATATTAAGCAAAAGCAAAAATAAAAATATTTAAAATATAAAAATATGATTTTTTGTTTTTTTTAATTAAATTAATTCGAATTATATTTTACAAAAGAATTAAATTAAAAAATTAAAAATCAAGTAATAAATCTAATTTAATTTAAAATTATAAAATGCGCAAATAAAAGCTATAAATTTTATATATTAAATAATTTAATTAAAAATAAATATTATATAAAATAAATCCGATTAGCAAAATTAAAAGACTTATAGTATTTTTAAATCCCAATTCGCGTATATTAAATCTATAATTTTTATAGTTTATATCATATTGCTAAAAGCCCGGTTTTTGTTTTTTATTTTAAATAAAATATTATTAAGCAAATAATTAAAATTATAATTTATTTTCATTTTAATTAAATATACGCAAAAGAATAGAAAATAAATTTATTAAATAATATTAATTATTAATTATTATATATATTAAAATATAAATTGCAAAGAAAAAAAACTATTATTACAGCTATAATATCTTTAAATATATTTCACATTTTATATTTTAAAACAATACGAATTTTAAAACAGAATTCTTTTAGCAGTTTTTATATGAGTTTTTAATTGGGTTAATTTATTATTATAATTGGCATATTAATTTCTAGAATAAACTTGGACTTTAATATAGCAATAGCAATAAAATATAAGAATATTAAGATTATATTAAATAAAACAATTTAAATAATAGGAATTTGCAAAATAATAACTTAATTAGCAAAGAAAAATAAAAAAGGCAAAATATAAATTTATTATATAATAAAAGGGCTTTTAATTATCGCAATAATAATTGTATTTAATTTTTTTTGCAAGTTAATTATAAATATTAAAGTTTTTGTAAAAAGAATTTCAATAAAAGCTTTGCATATAGCGAGTGCAAATGCAAATTTAAAGCGCAAATGCGGATTTGATAAAAATATAATTTAAATTTTATAGCGAAATTGCGAATTTAATATTATTATTATAATTATAAATAAAATCCCTATTGCGCAGAATTTGAAATAAACCGCTGCTAAAATTTTGTATTTTGCAATTAAAAATATTGAAAGCTATAATTTTTTTTAAAATAAATAAATAAAAAGAATTTAATTTCCGCTAAAAAGGCGTATATTGAAAAATCTATATAAAAGCAATAAGGATTGTTTTTTTAATAAAAGCGGGAAAGCCTGCCTTATATAAATAAAATCTTTAGTAAAATCTAATCTAATTGCTATAAAACAAAATTTTAAAAAAAATTGAAAATTTTAAAATTTATTAAAAAAATTAAAAGAAAATTTAAAATTCAAAACGCAAGTAAATATACTATTATTATAAAAAGCGTATAATATATATATATAAGGGGCAAAAAATTAAAAAAAACCTTAAAATTAATTATTTAAAACAAATTGCCGCTATATTAATTTTTCGGCATTTATAAAAAAAGCATGCGCAAAATTTCAAATAATATATGCAAGCCAATAAAAATAATAAAAGCCCAATAAATTTTAATATAAAAAAATGGAAATTTATAACAATAAAAATAATTAAATAAAATTTTTAAAAAAAGTTAATAATAAATAGCGCAAGCTATATATTAAAATTAAACTTTTGAAACTTAAGCAATAATAAATTTGAAAATAATTATTAATAATAGCAAATTAATAAAAGCCTATTAATTTACGCAATTAAAATAAAACGCCAAAATTAATAATAAAAGCCAAATATTAAATTATTAAAAAGCGAAAATTTGCATTTAAAAATTTCAGGGCCTAAAGCTATAAAAGAAAATATTATATAAGGCTAAAAAAGGCGCTTTGCGAATACTTTATAAAGCATATGCCCTAAAAATGCGCAAAAAATAAGCAGTATTTATTAAAAAAACTAAGCAAGACTTTTAGCGTATAATATTTAAACGCTGCTATTTTTATTTAAAAAAGGCAGCGGCTATTTTTTATAATTAAGGAATATATGTAATGCATTATTATTTGCCAATTTATTTTTAACTATTATAATAATATTAATATTGCCTACCATTTTATTAAAGAATTGGAAAACAATTGCAAGCAATAAACAATTTATATTAATATTCAAAATATAATTGCAAATGGATTTACCAAGGCATTATAAAAAATTCAATTTGCCAGATTTAAAAAGCTATTAAAATTGGAAAATAAAAATCCATAAAAAGCACTAGATAAAATAGGCATTTAATATAAAAACATAAAGCTATAAGAAAGCTATATTATCAAAAGTTAAAGGAAGTATTAAAATGCCCTTTTAATAATTCGAATTAACCCTTTGCTAAAATACTTTAATTATATATAGGGGATTATACCACCCTTGTATATATAAGCAAAAAAGGAATGCACAATATTTTCAAGCTAAAAAATAGCCTTTTTTCCTTAATATAACACATTTGAAAGGTCTAGCCTATATTGGATTTAAATGGAAATAATAAGAAAAGATAAAATAAAAAACCCGGCAAAAGCAAAAGCAAAAAAGCATATAATATTTATATTAAAATTAAATACTGGTTAATAAATTCCAAATATACAAATGCTAAAAAAGTTTAAACCAAAGCTATATAAAAAGCAAATTAAAAAAAGATCAATTAATTATTAAATAGAAATACCATTATTATTTGGTTAAAATTGAAAATTTATTAATATAGAAAACCGATTTTAATTTTTCCCGCCTTTTTTTTAAATAGCAATTACTATTTACCAGCGCCGCATAATATTTGCAATTTCTAAATAAAAAATATAAAAAGTTTTTTTTTAAATATGATTTAAAAAATAATACATTTAAATATAAATATATTGATATATTGCAAAAGTTCCAAACATGCTAAAAAGTTATTATAATAATATCTTTAATTAAATATAAATTAATAAACGGCAAGAAAATAATAGCATTATTGGCTATTTAAATAGCAGCCTATGCTTTTATCCATATTTTGTTATTTAATTTTAAATACAAGCAAAATTCAATTTCTATGCATAAAACTTTCCTTATAAATAAATGGTATATTTTTGGCATATTTTAAAATATTCTTTTAAATAATAAAGCAGCAGAAATTTCAAATGCTAATATAATACAATTTAAAGCATTTAAATCCATTATGCCAAATTTAAAGCTTTATTTAATGCCAAAAAATATTTTAGCAATTAAATTTGAAAACTCTCCAGCTAATAAAATATTGAAAATAATTAAGATTTTTATATTATTTGGAATAGTTTTATTTAATATGGTTAATTTTTTTTAATATACTTAGCAAATATAAACAAATATTAAATTATATTTAATAATATTAGGAATTATATAATTTAAAGTAAAAAAAGAAATAGCTGTAATTAGGAAATAGAATTGTTTTTAATTTTTCTTTACTTTTTAGCCCTATGCTTAAAAATAGAATATTATTTAATATTTTATTTTATTAAAACTATATCAAATTTATTAAAAATAAAAATATTCAATTGCAAAAAGGCTTTAGAAAAATTTAACGGCTGCCAATAAAGAATTTAATACTGCTGCTATTAAATGCATTAATAAATAATATTTTTAATATTAGAAATTTAGCAAAATTTTGGACAAATTCAAATTTAATTTAAAAAAAGAACTTTAGCTTTAATATTAAAATTTTTGCAAATTTATTTTAGCTAGATAGCAAATAAATAGTCTATATAATAAACATAGAAATTAAATTTTAAGCAGCCAAATTTCTTTTTTAAAAAATATTTAAAAATATTTAGCTAGCTATTTATTTGTACTGAATTAATATTTATTAAAATTAATTAAATAAAATTATTTATAACGCCGAAATTAAACTTTTCTAGCAATGAATTTATTGCAAGAAACGGCTTTTTAAATATTAAAATAAAATTAATTTTAATAAAAGCCCACTATTTAATTGGCAAAAATAGAACAATTTATGCAATGGTTAAAAGAATTATAATATTATAAAAACAAAGCTTTCAAGGCTTTTTAAAAAAAGCATTTTTAAATGGCTATTAAAACTATTAATAATATAATTGGCGCTAATAATTTAATACCCATTTTTTTAATATTTGAAGTATATTTAAAAATTACTAAAAATTCTACACCCTCCCTTTTTATAATTAGAAAAGCAGAAATCATTAAAAAACTATAGCTAAAATTAGACAGCTATATACCTAGCGCATTGTTTTAAACGCTTTATATATAAGAAATGGCTTTAATATATTAAAAATATTGGCTATAGCATTATAATTCAAAATTTGAATATATAGAAAAAATAAAAAATAAAATAAACTATATTTAATATTAGAAAAAAAAACCTATTATTTTGGATTTTCTAAATAAATTGGCAGAATTCAAAAGCATTTCAATAAAATCATACAATAAAAGTTTAAAGAATCCCAATAATAATAAATTTGCATTAGAAAATTGGGATTTTAAAAAGAATAAAAAACTGGAAATTTAAATTTTAATTTAAAATTTAATTTAAAATTAATTAAAAATAAACTATCAGTCCTTTAGCCAATTTCTTAGCAGCCAATTTCAGGAGCCAAAAAAAAAGAACGGTCAAAAAAAAACAGTATTTGTATTTTTCAAAAATTGAGAATTTTAAAAAAAGAGAAAGGCTATTAAATGTCCGGCTAATAAATAGATAATTGAATTTTTTTTTAAAAAAAATGTAAATGCTAAATTTAATATATAAGGATCTTTTATAAAATTATAGTCAATTGAAAATACTAAATAAATTGTTATTTCCTATAAGAATATTAACATTTATCTGTCCATTATTATTTATAGTCTAATTTTATTATAAATATTCCTTTCTAGCAAAGAAAACAAAAATATGAAATTGTTTTTTAAATTTTTTAAAAAAAGCAAAATTTAAATTTCCGGAGCACTATTTAAAAACTTAAACCAAAAGAAAATTAAAGGACTATTGGGTATAAATGTATTTAAATTTATTTTAAAAAAAAATTAAAAAAATGTTTTTTTATATCAAAATAATATGTAAAATTAAAGAAATAGCCATTTTAACTCCATATAAAGAATTAAAATTAATAATTCTAGAATTTAATAATAAAAGCAAACAAAGAATTTTTATTTAATTCCCTATAATTTAAAACAGCAGCCAATGCATTATTTTTGCTTTGGCCCTTATTTTAATATTTATTAATATTAGCGGCAAAAAATTCTATATATTTCTAAAGAATATTACCCAAATATATTCTCATTTCTATAATAAATTGTATAGGAAAAGTTACTGCTATTTGCCTAAAAGATTTAAAAATAAATATGTTTTGGCATAGTTATAATTATTATTAAATTTTTATATAGCCTGGCTAAATCTGGACTATATTAATTTATTATTTACTCCAAGCATTATTTTAAAAAGCTTTATTTAAAAATATTAATTTTTAATTTATATCTAATAACGCCAAATTCAAAGCTTTTTATATTAATTGATTTTTAAACTAATAATATTTTAATTTTAGCTAAAGAAAACTAATTTAAATTATATATATATATATATATATATATATATATATATATAAAGCCAAATTTGAAGCCAAGCCTAAAATAAGATTTATATTTTAAATACTATTTATTTTTAATAGCTGCAGTTTTATTTAAAACAAAATATTTTAGCCCTTAATTAAAAGGGACAAAGATTAAAAGTTAACTTTGTGAATCCAAATAGCCTAAATATTATTAGCTATATTTTTTTAAAAAAATAGAGCTGGATATCTTGCAATAATATGCCAATTAAAACATTTGTTTAATTTATTTGCAATTGCTTAATATTAAAGATTTATTAAATAATATATAGCTATTTTAAATAAACGATTTTAATAATGCTTTAATGATATTAATAAGTGATTTAAATATATTATATTGGATTTAAATATAACCAAGCTGTTTATTTATATTAACGGTTTCTTTGCCAATAATAAAAAACTTAGATTTTAAATTGGCTATATTATAGTATAAGCGAATAAAATAACAAATATTTAAAAAGAAGTATTTATTATAAAAGGCAATTTAATATATTGGAATTTTATTAAAAATAAAAAAATACTTAAAAGTATATTAGCTAGTAAACTTTTAGCTATAGTATTAAATATCAATATAGCTATAGCTGTAAATACTATTTTAAAATTAATTACTAGTCAATTGAATTTGAATAGATTTCCAATAATTATTTGTATAAATTTCTTTCTATTATATAAGTATTTAATTAAATTGGATATTACAATTAAAAAGAAATTAATAATAAATATCCTATATTTTCGCCAGTTACATAAAAAAATAGCTATAAAAAATTTAATGGATTTATAGGAAAAACAATTTTTTAAATATTATAATAAAAGCCAATTTGAATAAAGCGCTGGAAATATTGGTATTTATTAATACAATTAAAATAAAAATAAAAGGCTAGATAAAAAGGCAAAGAAAGGGAAAAATTAAAAAAATTGAATTATAAAAGGAAGAATAATATAGCAGTTAATTAATATTGCTATTGTTTTTATAAAAATAAAAAAAATCCAATATTTGACTATAGCAATGCTGCTTTAGGCAGCCAAAAATAGCCCGTGCTTATATTAATGGCATAGCGCAATAGCTAGCGCCAAAATTTGAAAATAGCTTTATAAAAAGCTGGCAATAAGCCAGCCTTTTTTTAACCACTATTAATCAAGCATATATATACCTATTTACAATAGCACGTGCCTTAGGTGATTCAAATAGCGATTTCTATTCCCCAGTATTTAAAAAATATATTTTAATTAAAAGCTAAAAATATATTGAAAATTCGAAGAATTTCGGCCCGTAAATGCATATAAAACCAAATTTAATTGCAAAATTTAAAAAAGCTATAAAAAATCAATATTTTTATTATTACAAAAAATATTTTCGCCATCGATATAATTAATATAAAATATTAGCGGCATGATACTATTATTTTTTAATTCGCTTTTGCTTTTTAATATGCTTTTATTTTCTAAATCAATTTTTTTAATTTAATTTTTATCTTTATTAAAAGCTTAAATAAATTGCACAAATCCAAAAATAAAATTTTAAAAACTTGAATTAATATCCTTATACCATTTAAAAAAGCTTATATAAACTCCTTTATGAATTTTGCAGCCTATTATTTTATGTTTTTTCGCTATTTACACTTTTTGATTTTCTATAGCCAAAATTCCTAATTATAATTAATAATTTAATAATTTAATAATTTAACTTATTATAAATATAGCATTTTTCTAATAATATTTGCCACCTTTTAAAATATAATTATTATAAAATATAAAATATTTGCTATTAATTTAATATTAAAACTAGCCAATAGCTTTAATTTTCTAATAATTAGCAGTAGCAAAGCAAATTTTAATTATAGTAATTTGAAATATTGCAGCAAAATAAAAAATAGCCAATTCAGCTTTAAAAACATTTTTAACAATATTAAAAAGCTGCATTTGCAAATTATCATTATTATTATCAATCCGATCCGGATATAAACCCCTAGAAATCTTATATAACTTTTAAATAAAAATATTAAAGCATTTAATTTTATCCTTATTAAAAAACTTCCTGCAAATCTCTTTAAATAATAAACCTCTATATAATAAAATCTTTTTATTTTAATAAAAGAATTTCATATTTTGCTTTTAAATTAATCATAATTTAAAAAATATCCAAATTCTTATTAGCCAAATAGTTAAAAAAATACTTAAAAAGTTTGCCTTTAAAAAAACTATAAAACGCAAAAGGAATATGAACTACAAAGAATTTAGCAATTTGGCAATAAGAACAAAAAGTTTCAAGCTTAGCATTAAAAATTTTAAATTGCTTAATACAATATTTAATTAAATTGCTAATATAAAGCTTTGCAAAATTGCCAATTTAATAAGCCGTATTAATACCAGCGAAAATATATTTTGAAAAGGAAAATATCGTTATGCATTAACAAATTAAAAATTATTCAAAAATCCATAAACCGCTATTTAAAATACTATATTAAAGCGCTAAATTTAAAAATAAATTTAAAAGCTATTATTGCAATACCGGAAATTAAATTAAAAATTAATTAATATAATAAAGCTAATTTTAAAATTAAATCATAATAAATTGGCTATTGAAATGCTTTATACTAAATTAAAATAAAATTTAATAAAATTATGAATTTTAAAACTTGCCAAATAAACCGGATTTTAATTGATTTTGCAAAATAAAACTTGCATATTATTAAAATCCATCCTAAAATATAATCCGGAGCTTATTTTAAAAAGCGTAAATTATATAAAAAATTAGTCCGGTCGAAAATCCGAAAATTATCCTATTTTTTAAAAAATATATTGCGCATTATTTAAAAATCCTAAACCAAATAAAAAAAAAGCCATTTCCGGCTGCAAAAATTGATTTATTTGAAGCAAAAGAAAACAAAATCATTATTATAATTATTTCGAAGGGCCAATTATAATATTTTAATAAGTTTATCGGGCTGCAAATCAGGGGTTTAAAAAATCTAAGCATGCATATTATTATAATAATTACCTAATAAATTTTTATATTATAAAATACAACCGGCAAATTATCAAATAAAATAAAATTAATCGGCAATAGCGAAAAATAATCCAATAATTTCTTTAAAAAACAAAAGCTTAAATAATAGCTAAATAGCGTTTTTGGCTTTAGCGGCAAGCTTGCATTAAAATTTATAAAAAAGCGATTTAAAACGGCCAATTTAAAATATAATATCCAAATCCCTTTAAAGCTACTCGGGATTTTTATTGGCTTGAATAATAAAAAATAAAGCATTATAAATTTGGCCGAAATTTTCAAATTAAAAGATATAAATAGTGTAATTGCGAAAATAATTTTAAAAATATTATAAAATAAAACAAAAATTATTAAAAAGATTTAAATCCCAATCGCCAAATAAAGCCTTATATTTATTAAAAAGCTAATTATTAATATAGCCATTTATTTTTAAATATTCAAATCCGAAAAAAACAAAAGCGCTGCAAATTTCCTTAATATATATATTTTAATCATTAATTTTAAAATCAAAGAAAATATAATTACCAATCTAATGGCTATAAATATTCGAAAAGTCATTCGCACCAAAAAATTAATTTTTATTGGCAACTTTATTTTTATCCTGCAAAAAAAAGGCAAATATAATAGCAAATTAAATACTTGTCACGGCGCGGGGCAAAGGTCGCAGGCAAGGGTCGATATAAATTAACGTTATAAGCTAGAGAGGGAAGCTTTTTAGCCGGGTGGAATTATAATGGTTTTTTTAAAAGTTTACGGCGTTAAGGGGTACCAGGGGTTATATGCCGGGTATATATATATTTAAAGCATTAAAGCAAATTAATATTATAATAATATTTCCGGTTTAAATCGCTATTTATTTTAAATAGCATTAAAAATTGTTTTTTATTTCTAAATATTTGTAATGTTTTGATTATAAAATATTTGTATTTTTGTTTATAAAACATTATGCAATTTTTTTATTATAGCTTTAAATACTAATGGTGTTATATATATATATATATATTAAAAGCTTATATTATAATTGCAGCGATTAGCTATATTATACTATTTGGCTATATTATATTATTTAATTGTGCTATTTTATTTAGCTATACTATGGATATAAATGGCTATATTATGCTTTTATTATATTATAAAGCTTATTTAATTAAAAAGCCCACTAAACCGGGCTTATTTAAATGCTATTAATACCAATTTTATAAATACTTTTTATATTTAGATAAATTCGCTTTTAATTACTAACTTGAGTTATGATTTTTCTATTTAATTTAATATATAAATTCCTAATTTGATTTTAAATTGTAATTATAAATATCTAAAATACTATTAAATTTTTATTTCTTTGTTATGTTTTGGATTTTTTTTTAATATCCGGCCTTTAACATTTTTATTTCTCGCTTTATTAATTTTATTTTAGCTGGGTAGGCCTTTTAATTTTAATTTTAATTTAAGAAAATATATATAAAATTTTAATTTTTTTGGGGAAATTTTAGGCTATATATCTTTTAGTAGATTTTACTTATTAGCTAGAATTTGGCCTATTTATTATTATTCTTTTTATAAAATAATTTATCTTTATATTTTTGGTATTAATGTATATTAATTGGCCTTTTTTAAATACTGGAATTTTTAAATAATATTAATTTGTATTTGTTTTATATTTGTTAATAAATTATTAGGCCAGGCCTTTTTTTCATAATTTGCTATTATATTTGCTTTATAAAAGCCCTGCTTTTAAATGGCTAATATATTTAGAAAAAAGGGTTAAAAGGATTTTATATTTATTTACAAATTTGATTATCTAAAGCAAATTTTGCCAAAAGCAGCTAATTTATTTGATTATTTTATATAAATAATACAAGGCTCCGGAGATATTATTTTAAATAGGCGTTTAGTTTTTTATTTAATTATTAGTTTTGGAATGAAATAATAATAATGGCTTTAAATTAATTTTAAATTATTTAAATAAATATTTTTAAAATTAAAAACTAAATTAGGTTTTTTTATTTAAAATAATATTATTAGGGATATTACAAATATAATAGATTTTTTAAAAAAAGGCTTTCGCCAATTTCTTAATTTTTAGGCCTTTTATAAAAATAAAATATTTTATTTTAATTAGCTTGCAAATTATTATTATTATATATTAATATATTTGGCTATGTTTTTTGCATTTAAATAAAGGGATAATACAATTTATAAATATATTTAATTAAGCTTTAAATAATGTTAATAAGGATTGCAAATATTCTGGAAATAATAATTTAGATATTTTAATTTTATTATAGAGTTTATATTTTTTAATATATTTTGCTATATTTCTTAATACTTTTAGCTATTAATAATATTGGCTAATATTAGCTAAAGTTTTAAAATATTTGGCTAAAGCTATTAAATAATATTTATAAATAATTTAAATTGCTAAATTAAATGCATTAGGGGGTATTTATATTTGATTTTTTTAAACCTTTTAATATAATTCGTTTTTTAAAAATAAAAATAAAAAGATTTGTTTTTTAAAAATTAGATATAAGTTTTTTAGCCAGGCCTTAAGATTTTTATTTTTTAAAGCTATTAATATAAATATTGCAATATTTAATATTTTATAGGCTTATTTAATAATCTTTTTAATAGGTTTTTTTTAAAAAAAGATTAAAATTTGGAATTAGTATTAGGGTAGAGTGGATTTTTTCCGTTATTAAATTATATAAAGCTTTAAATAAGAATTTTAATTCTAATAATAGTATTTTTAATTGATATTGCAGCCTTTTATTTTTAATATATTGGGATTGGTTTTTTAAAAGCCTATTTAATATGTTTAATTTAATTGCTTAGGATTTTGGCTTATAAATAATTTTAGAATTAAAGCCGGAAAGAAATTTAAAACAATGAATTTGTTTTTAATTTAGCTGCTTTATTATTGTAAAATATTTTAAATTATTATAATTAATTTGAATTTTAGGTTTTTTAATGGTTTTTAAATTACTGATTTTTACTTTTTTTAGATATTTAATTATAGCTAAAAGTTTTTTATTATGGATTTTTAAAAAATAAACCATGGAGCGCAAAATACCGTTAGTTTTATATTAAAAGAGTATTTTTTAAAGCGTAATTTAAAGCATTTGTTTTTAAAGTTATATATTTGCTATAGTTAAAAGGGGCCAAAATCGGGGCAAAAATAAACGCTTGCTTAAATTTATTAAAGCCATTTTATTAAGCTTTTTCTTATATGTATTTTTTTAATTAAATTATTTAATGGCTTGGCTATTTTAAAGAAATTTTAAATGAATTTTTAATAAAAGTTAGTAAATTCTATAAATTTTTAAAGGTTTTTAATATAGGTAAATAGTTTTTGAATTAAAATAATAAAAATCTTATTTGGGTTTATTTTTATGCTATTTGGTATAATATAAAAATTTAGATATTTAATATTAATAATTTTAAATTTATATTTAAAAATATTAATTTAAAGATTTGCATTTTTAAAGCGGCGAATTATTTTCCAAATATATTTTCTATATTTTTTTAAATTATTTATTGTTTAAATAGGCTATATATCTTTTATTTAGCAAATTAAATAAAATATTATTAATATAATATTGAAAAAAGGCTGGAATATTATAAAATTTAAATAGTATAATTAATAATTTAAAAACATTAAAGCGGGTAATAAATATTGTTTTTTATTTATTTTCTTTTATTATTTTTAATTTATTAAATATAGCAATAATATTAAATTTGGTATAAATTTTAACTTTGTATATAATATTTAGGGTTTTTTTAATTAGGGGTAAAAATAGCAATTCTTAATGGTAATATTATTTAGGCCTTTATAATTTTAATATATGTTAATTCTTTCTTTTAATTTAATTGCTAATATTAATAGTGCTATGTATTTGGATTTTAATTCCTAAATAAATTTATAAAAAAACTGCTTATTAAATTATTTTTTATTATTTTTTAATTTTCTTAATAAAGAAAATTAGTTTTTATAATAAAATGGCTTTATTTTAAGCAGAAGCTTAATTTTATAGTTTTAAAATTATTTTGAAGGCAATTTATTGGCTTTTTTAAAAAGGAAAATATTTAATATATTTTAAAGCTATTTAGAAAGTTTATTTTGGATTTCTTTATTATTTATATTGGGTTTTCCTTTTATAAATTTGGCAATGTTTTCCCGGTTATTTTGCTTAATTTGTTTATATTTTACCTAAAATAGCAAAAGGCCAGAAAATTATTATATATTGGTAAAAATAAAAAAATAAAGCTTATTTGGATGTTTTTGGCCGGTGAAAATATTTCTTTATATAGAATTTGGCAATTTTGAAATTTTTATTTTGCGTATATATGTTTTTTTAATTTTAAAATATTATCCAAATTTTTTAAAATAATTTCTATATATTGGATCTTTTTTTTGAAGGTAGATATAATAAAATTAATTGCAATATTTATTTTAATATTATTTATATTTGGCTTGGATTAATGAATATTTAATATTAATTGGAAAATATAAATAAATATATTTAATAATGAAAATGCTGCTTTTTTTATTTTTCTAATAATAATGCGGATTGTATTAGCTATTTTCTTGGCGGGGTAAATTTTTTTAAACGGCTGCTATATATTATACGGGCTTTTTTTAGGTTTTTTTTTATATAATATAGAAATCCTATTTTAAAATAAGGATCTAATTAATTCTAAAGGAAATATTCTCTATTTTTAAATATACTAATTTTTTATTATTATTTTTGATAATTAATAAAATATAAAAATAAAAAAAATTTAATAAATAAATAAATAAAAGGCCGGAGATATTAGGCTATTGGGGTGCATTGGGGGTACCGAATTGCTAAAATGTATAAAAACATTTATTATTATTTAAAAAATTATTAATAAATTATTGATTTAGCAGTTTTTTTATATTGCTAATAAATAGTATAAAATTCTAGAATTGGAATATAAAAGGTATTTTTTGAATCAATATTGAAATAGATTATAATATTGCAAATAAAGCGATTTTTATAATTTTCAATAAAAAGGCTTTGCTTAATTGAAATTTAAAAAATATGGAAAATATTGATTTAAAAATTGGCTTTTTTAATATAGAAAATACCGGCTTAGGAAATATAGAAAATATTTATTTAAAAATTGGCCTATTTAGTATAAACAACTGTCGATTTAAAAAATATAAAAAGTATTTATTTAAAGATTGCTTTATTTTTTAACTGATTTACAACAATATTGGGATTTTTAATAAAAATACTTTTTTTAAAATAAAAAACGAATATTACTACTAATTAATATTTATATAAAGAGTATATTTTGATATAATATCTAGTCTTTTAATAAAAATTCGTTTTTAATTAATATTAAAATTATGATATTTTAATTATAGAAATTTAAAAATTATTCAAATATTTTTTAATACAATTATTAATGGCGATTTTTATAATTAGAATTTTTACAATTAGCGGCGCTAATTTATTATTAGCTAATATTAGCTATTTTGGTTTGGAAAATTGAAATAAAAGCAAATAATATTTTTTAATAAAGTTTTAATTAATAAAACCGATTTTAAACTATTTATTATTAATTAGAATAATTATAAAACAGTTTATGCTCTTAGAAAATAACAAAAAATTGATTAATATTAATTAGAAGTTTTTATTAAATTATAATTTTAATGGTATATTATTTTTTAAATATTAAAGCTATAAAAATATTGTATTAATTTATAATTAATTTTATAGAGTTTTTTTAACTGCGATTTAAATTGGAAAAACTTTATTTTCCGATTTTTAATTATTACAAATAGCGATAAAAAAAGCTTGGTTGGGAGTTTTATTTTGATAGTGGTTCTTTTAATTTATAATATAAAAGCGATTTTGGTATTTTTTACGGCTATTGTTTTTATATTATTTTTTAATTATAATTATAATTTTTGCTATTATAATTTTTAAATTTATTATTATAAATTTTAAATTCGATATTATAGCTTTTAAATTTATTTTAATTGTTTTTAATATTAGCTTTTCTTTTGCTATATTTTTAAATAATATAATTAAAAAGCTCATAATAAAAGTATAAAATCTAAAATTTACAATATCTTTATTATTGGTTTTAACTATATTATATAGAGTTTTAGAAAATGCAAATAAATTTATAAAATTATTATAATTATAATTATAATTATAATGATAAATTGCAATTATAATGGTAATTTGCTAAAATGTATTTAGAATTAATTTAAAATTATGATATTTAGCAGCTCTAATATTAAATAAGTATTTTTTTTATTTTTTTTATTTTTTTATTTGCTAATATTTTAAAAACGTTTAATTTATTTATTATAGGCAGCAAGGCTAGGTATTTTGTATAAAAGCTTAATTTTATTAGCCAAAATATTTAAAATTTAAATGCAAAATTTAATTACCTTTAATTTGGGGGTAAATTAGACCTGGTTAGCTATATAGCTATAATTGGATTGGAAAATTGCAAAAGTTATATTATTTTGCTTTAAAGTATAAAGGTATTGGTAGGCCTTTTTTTTTAAATATTAAAAAGCATATTTAATTTTTTTTAAAGCTATTTTATATTATTAATAATATTATTAGTAATTAGATTAAATTAGATTTTATATTGAATTTTGCAGCGGCTTTTAAATTTGCCGGTAATATATTAATTGTTTTTATAATTGAAATTGAAAATATTCTTATTAATAATTATAATGCATTGGATTTTAAAATTCTAATTTAGAAATGCTTTTTAATATTTAAAAGGCTGGATTTTATTTCCGGAGAATTTTTTGGGGTTTTTAATTTTATAGCGGGGGTATGGAATAAAAGGATAGGTGTATATAATGCTAGATATTGGGTTTTTTTTAATTTATTTTTTAAATATTTATTTAATTCTTTTAATTTGTTATTTTTAATTTGTAATTTAATATTAGTATTGCTGGCTTGGTTTAAAAAACTTTAAAGGGCAATGATAGCATTGTTTTATTATATTAATTTAGTATTTTTATTATTAATTGTATTGCCGGTATATTGCAGGAAATTATTAAATATAATACAAATATATTGCAATTGCGTAATTTTATTTGCAATATAAATAATAATATTTTTTTAGCGAATTTATTAATTAATTTAGTAATTAATAAGGCTATTCTATTAATTTGCTTAATGGTTTAAATAAAATAAAAATGGGATTTTTATAAAATAATAATAATAGCTATTATATAATTTGCGGTAGTATTTACAATATTAGTGGTAATTAGGATTTTAAAAATTTAAATTAAATGCAAAGGTAAGATTTGATTTAATAAAAACAAATTTATACAAATTATATTGGCAGAATTAAAATTGGTAAAATTGTTAATGTTTAAAATTGTGGTTAGGGTTGCACGGTGCGATATTATTATAAGATAAAAAATTGTATTTGAATTTATAAAAATTAAAAATATTTAAAAATCAGGGGTTTTAAATGAATTAATAAAAGGAGTTTATAAATTATTACGGCGCGGGGCATGAATTGCAGGCAGGAATTGCAGGCAGGGATCGATATAAATTAATATTATAAGCTGGAGAAAAAAGCTTTTTAGCCGGGTGGAATTATAAGGATTTTTTTTAAAATTTACGGCGTTAAGGGATGCCGGGGGTCACGTGTCGGGCACGTGCATGCTTGAGGCATTAAGGCAAGTCAGTACCGTGACAACAATAGGCTAATCGAGAAAAGCATTCCTAATTTGCTAAATAATAAAATCTTGAAATAAAAATTTATTAGTAAAGAATATAAAAAAGCCTTTATTGTTTTCGAAGAAAAACAACGATCAATAAAAATAAAAACCGGGGCTAGCAAATTATGAAGCTATAATTAAAGCTTGCAAAAAGCAAAAAGCTTTTTGGAAAAAAAAATTAAAAAGCTAAAATAAAAAGTAATTGGCAATTTATCGTCGAATTTTTAAATCGATTTAAAAAAAACCGTAATAATTTAGCGAAAAATAAAACGCACTAGCAATAAAAGCATTTTATTACTATTAGCGTTTAGATTTTTCAAGCTTATATTATTTCCATTAATTGCAAATATTTTTAATAAAAAACCAAAATAATAAAAATATAAAAAAATATCTTTAAATAGCGATTCGGTCCAAAAATAAAAAACGGTCTAGAAGAAAACACTATAAAATTAAAACCCAAATTATAGCGGCATTGTAAACGCAAAAAATCGATAAAACAAAAATCCCAACCGCCAGCCTTTAAATAAAAACTATGCAAAAGTCCTTATATTTTCTATTCGAAAATCTTTTAAATTTTAGCACGGGGGCATTATCCCAGCCAGCAAGCTTAGCAAAAAGCTTATGCAAAAGCAAACGTCCGTTTAATAGCTAAATGCCTAGCTAATTTATATTTTTTTCCAATTAAAAAAACACTAATTAATATTAATATTAAAAAAATAGAATAAAGTAATTATTTAAAAAATAAATAACGAAGCTAGCAAATAACAAATATATTTATAATTGAATCTTTTCTATAAAAAAATCCTTAGCAAAGCATAAATATACCCATAGCTTAGCGTGATAGCTTAAGGCTATAAATAGCTATAATAGTCATGGTTAAAAATAGGGTAGCGTACGGGCCACGCTGGCTAATTATGCTAGTGTAGTAATGAATGCTAAAATTAAATTTTAAAATAAATTTAAATAAAAAGCCGATTTTTTGGATATTTAAATTCGCTTAATATTTATTAAAGCATATTATAATATTGGAAAAAATAAACGTTATTATATAGTATTTAAATACGCGTTTAATATTATACGTGGGTTTTTATTTAGATTATTTAGGGAAATTGTATTGCAAATAATTATAAAAGCTATAAATAATACAATTGGCCTAAACGGCTTGAGTTTTATATTGCTGATATTTGGAATTTACCCCAAATTAATATTAATATTATTTTTCTTTCCCTTTATACTATATTGCTTTAAGGCTATTTAAAAGGCCATTAAAAAAGTTAAAAAAATTTACGCGAAGGAAATAATTATTTAAATTTTTAAAATAAGGAATAGACCAAATGTATTTAATATTAAGCAATTTTTATTTGGTTTTAAAATTCTAATTTTTTTAAAAAAACTGTCTTTTATAAAGTAATTAATATTAAGGATAAAATTGTAATTTTGGATATATTTTATGAAGCTGCTAAATTTAAAAATATTTCTATATATTTTTTTTAAATTGGAAAATAGTTTAAAATGGGAATTAATATATTTAATTAATTTTGGCAAGCCAAGAAAGCATAATTTTGACTTTTTCAAAAAAAGTCTAAAAATAATTCAAATTCTTTTATAGAAAAAAGGCTAATTTTAGCAATATTATACCCGGCAATTTTAAAAGCACCAAATATTAAAAAAAATCCGACCAAAAATTTATTTATTGCTAAATTTATTAATTCCAAAAATATTGAAAGAAAAGGCCGCTTTTTAAATTCCAGGCTATTAAATAAGAAATTGAATGATTAAGATTTTTTTAAAATAAGAATAATAAAATAATAATTGAAAGGCTTTTTTAAATACTATTATTTTATATGCAGTTTTTTAAAAAGAATTTACAATATTACTTAAATTATATTATATTGAATAATTTTATAATTTATATAATTTTTCTTTTTTCAAAAAAGAAAATTAACATAGCTTTGGCCTTTTAATTGTATTAAAAAAGCAAGATTATTATATTTGGCAAATCTTTTAAACCCTTAAACCAAGCAAAATTCAAAGGATTATTTAAAATAGGTATTTTTAAATTTTAGATATATAATAAGGATATTTAAAAAGGCCGGATATTTAATAGCAAAATAGTAAGAAAACTTAAAGGCAAAAAATCCCGATTTTTTATAAAAAGATAAAATTAATTGTTTAAAATTATAATAATGGTAAAAAAATACTATTTTGATTTAATTATTTATAATTTAAAAAATCAACTAGCGCATTATTTTAGCCCCGGCATTATTTGTTATTTTTTTGGGATAATATAAATTTTATTTTTAAAAATATTATACAAATTTATTTTTACGCTAAAAATAAATTATTTAAAAAATTGTATTATTAATTATCCAAAAACATAAAAGGCAAATATCCTTTTGGCATTATTATAATGGTTTTTAAATTTTTGTATAAAATAGCGGAATTAAATTTATATTAACATATTATTTATTTTAAATATTATATTGAAAAATTAGACTTAAAAATTTCTATTTTTAATTTCTATTTTTTTATCCTAAAAAAAATTAAAACTATTTGCTTTTGTAGGATTTTGAATAAATAATATTTTGGTTTTGGCCCGCAAAATATAATTAAATAAGGAATAAAGGAAATTGGAAAAGGCCAAATTTAAAGCCAAGCTTAAAATAAAATTAATTAAAAATATTTCATTTATTTTTAATAACTATATTATTTTCAAATTTAAAAATATTAAAAACTAAAAATTAAATTTAAAAATTTAAAAGCTCCAAATATAAAAACCCAATATATATAGCAGCGGGCCAAAAATGGCTATATTAATTTAACTGTATAATTAAAAAGCGCTTTTTGTTTTTTAATTACTGTTTAATATTAGGATTTTATTAAAAAAATATTAAAGGTTTAAATAAACAATTTGATTAATATATAAATAATTTAAATAAAGGCTTGATTTCCCTGCCTTTGGATATAAATATTATAAAGCTGTTTATTTTTATAAACGGCTTATTTTCAAATAATAAAAATTTAAATAGCTAAACTAATTATATTATTATGCTTGCAAATAAAAAGAATTTTATAAAAGCTGGGCAATTTATTATAATTGGCAATTGTTTTATTAGTTATTTATTAAATTAAAAAAAAACACAAAAAGTATTTTAGTTTTAGAAATTTTAGCCATAGTTTAAAAAACTAATACAGCTATTGCAATATTTATTATTTTTAATATAATAGCCTAAGAATTTGGAGTTAAAAGTGTTTTAATTATCTTTTATTTAAAATTATTTATTATTTACATAAATTTATTTATTTTTTATATAAATTTATTTATTTTTTATAAATGCTTAATAAAGCTTGGCACTATTATAAAAAAAGACTGATAATGGATATTTTATATTTAAAATAAAGCTATAAAAAACAGGAATTTCAAAAAATAAAATAAAATTATAAAAACGATAATTTAGCCGATTTTATAATTAAGGCAATTTCCAATAAAATTTTAAAAACATTTGTTTTTATAAATAAAATTAAGATTAAGGTTAAAAAGTAAATAAACCGTTTAATAGAAATAAAAACAAAAACAAAAAAGAAATAAAAAGTCTATTATATAAAAAAATCATTAGGAAAAATATAAAAAGCTTTTATATTAGCGGACTTTTTTTTTAAAAAAAAATTAAATATCAATTTTTGGTATATTTAGCTATAGGCATTTATTTAGGGCACGGACCATTTAGTGGCGCGTGCATTAATAAGCGCCAAAGGTTATAAAAATATTAGCGCCAAGGCTGGGAATACCTTTATTCCCATGCGCTAGCGCTATTTCTTTTTAATTATAATTAATAATATACTAGAATATTTACGTGCACGTGACCTTATTCCCCGAATAGAAACCAATAGCTATTATATTTAATAAAAATTTTGTATTTTAAAATGCTTCAAAGGATAAAAAATACGGCGAAACCCTCCGGTACCCCCCGACCGAAAAAAAAGACTACCGTACCCCCCGAATTTCGACCTTTTATTTTATAGCTATAAAGCTATATTATTTAATGCCAAAATACAATTTAAATAGAAAATTGTCCACTCTATTAAAACCAAATTATATAATTTATCATTAGTATAAATTTATATTAATTTTTAAAATATAGGGTTTTAAACGCTTGGGGAATATATATTATAATGGTTAAAAATAAATTGGCAAATAAAGGTGCGTTATACGTATTTTTTAGCTATAAAAATAGCCGCTGCTTTTTTTAAATAAAAATAGCAGTATTTAAATATTATATATTAAAAGCCTTGCTTAGCTTTTTTAATAAGCAATGCTTATTTTTTATGCATTTTTAATATATATATATTATAGAATATTTGCAAAGCGTTTTTTTATTAATTATATATAATAATTATTTCCCTTTTTATAATTCCGGGTTTTAAGGCTTTTAAATACGGATTCTCGATTTTTAATAATTTAATATTTGGGCTTTAATTATTAATTTTGGCTTTTTATTTTAATTGTATAAATTAATAGGCTTTATTAATTTGCTATTATTAATAATTATTTTTAAATTTATTATTGCTTAATCTTTAAAATCTTTAATTTTAATATATAGCTTGCGCTATTTATTATTGGATTAGTTTTAGGTTTTTATTCAATTATTTTTATTATTTTTCTTTTTCTTTTTTATATTAAAATTTATTGGGATTTTATTATTTTTATTAGCTTGCATATATTATATTAATTTTTGCGCGTGCTTTTTTTACAAATGCCGGAAAATTAATATAGCAGCGGCTTATTTTAAATAATTAATTTTAGAATTTTTTTAATTTTCTGCTTTTTTTTATATGCGTATTATGCTTTTTTTGCAATAATAGTATATTAATTTTTAATTGTGTTTTTAATTTTAAATTCTTTTTTAACTTTTTTAGCATTTTTTTAGCAAATATATCGGATTTTACTAAAACTTTTATTTATATAAAGCAGAGTTTTTTATTTTTATTAGATTTGTTTTTATTATTGCCTTTATATAGATTTTTTAATATATGCATTTTTATTAAAAATTGGTGGTTTTTTTTTAATTTTAATATTATATAGCCTTCAATAATATTTTTTCCCGCAAATTTTAAAGCTTTATTAATAATATTTAAATCTTGCGCAATAAAGGTTTTAATTATAAGTATAATAATAGCAATGCTAAATTTGCGATTCCGCTGCAAAATTTAAATTGCGCTTTTATTAAAAGCTTTTTTGCGCTTTAAATTTGTATTTGTATTTAATATATATAAAATTTCTTTGCAAAAAGAAAATTGCAATATTTTTAATATTTATAATTAAATTGCAAATAATTTCAAATGCAATTATTATTGCAATAGCTATAAGCCTTTTTATTGCATAGTAAATTTATATCTTGCTTTTTTTTATTTTATTTTTTTTTATTTTGTAAATTTTTATTGCTTAAATCTCTTTTTTAATATAATTTATAATATTTTTATACTTTATTATTATTGCTATTGCTATATTACAATCCAAGTTTTTTTTAAAAACCAATACGCCAATTATAATAATAAATTAATTTAATCAAAAAAAAGTATAAAAGCTATTAAGGCTTTTTCCGCTTTAAATTTTATATCTTTTAAAAATATAATATGCGCAATATTTTTAAAAATACTCTAATTGCAATAATAATTTTAATTAAAATTATTGGTAAAATTTTCTATTTTAATATATATAATAATTAATATTTAATACTGTTTAATAAATCTATTTTCTGCTTTTTTTATATATATTTAACTAAAATATAAATAAATTTTAATTTTAATTATGTATTTAATAATACTCTATTTAATATAAAATAAACTTAAACTCCTAATAATATAATATAAAATATAGAAATTATAAATTTAATTTACGCGAATTGGAATTTAAAAATATTGCGGGCTTTTTAATTTTGCTAATCGGATTTATTTCTATATAATATTTATAGTTTTTATTTGCGTATTTTATAGTTTTTAATTAAATTAAATTTATTGCTTGATTTTCAATTTTTCAATTTAAGTTTTTGATAAAATATAATTTAATTTAATTTAATTTAAAATATAAATATATATATATATATTAAATATTTTTATTTTTGCTTTTGCTTGCTATTATATATAATTAAATACTTTCTATTTAAATATAAAATTTAAATTGGCTTTTTAATTTTTTTTAAAAAAAGTTTCCGCTTTTTTTATAATATGCTTAAAATTATTATAATCTTTTTAAAGTTTTTTAATTCAATATTTAATTCCAATTTTGGCTTTAATTTTTCCAATATATATAAAATATAAATTAATTGTTTTAATTTTTCCAATATATTATACTTTTTTAAGTTTTAATTCTGGTTATTTTTAAAAATTGAAAATTTTGCAAAATATAATTTATATATATTATTTTAAAATACCTCAGCAAATTTTAAAAAGCTAATATAAAAGATATTATGTAATTTTTTCAATTAAAATTCAAATGGAAATTTTAAATAATAAATTTAGGTTTTTATATTTTTAATAAAAAAAAATAAAAATAAAAAAATCGGCTTTTTAATTTTAAAATATATATTTTTAAGAAATGAATAAAATTAATTTCTTTTATTAAAATTTAAAATTTTATATTCTTTTATATATTCTTTTATATATTTATTAATAGCATTTTTTTATTTTTCATAATAGCGTATATTTATTATATATAATTTTTTTGCTTTTTTATATCAAGTATGTTTTTTATAAATTATATAAAAAGATTAATATTAATTTGCAAATAATATTTATATATTATAAAAAAAATTGTATTATTATCAATAAATTTTATTATAGCCAATTAAATTGCCTAATTTATGTTTTTATTATTGCAATAATATTATATATAAATTTTTAAAATTTAGTTTATTTAATTTATTTGCTTATTTATTTAAAAATATAATATAATATTATATTTATATATTATATAAAATTTATAACATTTTTTTATAATATATTAGTAAATATAAAATTATAATTAAATATAATAATTTTAAAAAGTTTTATAAAATAAAAATCTTTATTAAAATATAATTTTAATATAATAATTTATTATTATTAAAATAGCATTACATATTTTATTTATATATTATAATTTTAGCAAATGTATAATTTATTAGCTAAAAGCAAAAATTATAGCTAATTATAAAATATATATTAGCGGATTTTATTTTATTAGCAAATATAGCAATTATATATATAATTTTATATTTTTGCTTTTATATTTGGCTAATTATATTTGCTATAAATTAATATTAATATTTATTTTATTTTAAAATAGCTTGCTAATTTGCTATTATAATAAATATATAAAACTTTCTTATATAATATATTTGCTATAAAAATGTATAATTTGCTTTTTTTATATAATATATTATTTTTATATAATATAAATTAATTTTATATATTTATTATATATATATGTATTATTCTTTTAAATTTTAAAAATAATTATAAAAATAATTTTAATTATTTCGATTTTTAAACTTTTATAATTTAAATAAAATATATTTTTTTCTTTAACAATTTGTATTTATAATATATATATAAAGCATGCAATATTAGTTTTCCGGTTTAATAATTTTAATTAAAATGCAATTGCCGTATTTGCAAAAGCAGCTATATGTTTTAAAAATTATATATTTAGTATAGAATTAAATAAATAGCAAGATCTTTATTGCAATATTAATAGATTTTTTTTAATATTTTTGCTTAAATAGTTTTTATTGCTTTTTTATATTTTAATTTATAAAACAAAACATTAGCGGGGTTTTTAATTTTTTCAATGTATTTATTTTTAAATTTTTAAATCTTTAAATTTTTAATTTAATTTATTTAATATTTATCAAATTTGTTTTATATTTATAAAATAGCGCAAATTATTATAATTTTTAAATTTTTAAATTTTATAATGCGTATTTTTAATATATTATTTTTAGCGCTAAAGAAATTCTATAATTATAAGCAATCTAATATTATATATTCAATTTATTAATTTTATATTTATTAATTTATAAAATTAAAAGGGTATTAGATATTAATAATATTGCATTAAATTATTTAGATTTTTAAATTGCTTTAAAATTCCTAATATTACAAATTTAAAACTATTATATATAATTTATAAATATTTTATAAAATTAAAATATTGGCTTATTGGCTTATTTGCAAATTTATTTTTAATACGCTAAAAAGCCTTTTGCATTTTTAAAAGCTATTTAAATATGATTTTTTTTAATATTTACGCTATTAATAAATAAATTAATTATAAGCAGTATAATTTTATTATATTTTAAAATAGATTATTTATAAAAATTGGCTTATTTTAAAAATAATTGCAATTTTATATATATAATTAATATAAATTATTTTTAAATAATATAAATTATTTTTAAATAATGCGTATTTTTTCCGGCTTTATATATATATATATATATATAATTTAAAAATAAAATTTTATTTATTTTAAATTTGCATTTGCTTTTTTTTTATAAAAAAATAATTTTTTAATATAGTTTTTATATATTTATTATATTTGCCAAAAAAAAGAAAATAAATTATTATAATAATGTTTAAAAATTCCCTAAATATTATATTTATATAAATTTAAAATATAGCTAATGCATTTGCCAATTTAGATAATATTATTTAATATTCAAAATAGCTATATTTTATGCAAAATGTTGTCTTTTATTTATTTTTCTTTCATATATATATTTTATAATATATATCTTTAAAATTTAACTTAATAAAAGTTTCGGCTTTTTTTAATTTAGTTAGAAATTTATTAATTAAAAACAATAAATAGAAATTTTTAATAATAATATTATCTAATTTCCTATAATTAATATATAAATGCAAGCTATTGTTTTGTTTTAATATAAATAATATAAGAATTCTTTCTAGGCTTTTTGATTTACAAATTTAGTTTTTTATTAATATATTATTTAAAAAAAATAGCTTAATTAATTAATTTATAAATAATTTATAAATAAATTAATAAAATGGATTTATTTTAATTTTTATAATATAATTCTAATTAAAATATATAGATAATGTATTAATGCTTTTTTATCTTACAAATATTATTAAAGTAATTTTAATTTTTTAATTTTTTACATTTTAATTTTTTACATTAATTTTAATTTTGCTATATAGTTTTTGCAAATATTTTTAATATTTAGAAATTTACAGCTTTAAAACTATATTAAAATCCAATTGTATTTTACCAAAATTTTGATATTTTGCCTAATATATATATAATAGGATTTCTATTTATTTTGCTAAATGATATTTTGTATAATTTAATATTATATTTTCAATTTCTATTTATAAAATACTTTATGTATAATAATCTTTTATTTATTATATTTAAAGCATATATTATTATATTTAGCTTTTTTAATTTATTTAATTTGTTTTAAATAATAATTTTATATTTAATTTGGTATTTATAAATAAAATTGGCTTTAGCCCAATTATAATATTTATTCTTTATTTATTTAAGCCAAAGCATATTTAAAAGCAAATTATATAAATATGCAAATATTTTATATATTTTAATATTCTGAGCTTTTATATTATTTTTGTTATTAAAAAAATTTATAAAAAAATTTATAATATTATTTAATATTTATTTTAATTTCATTAAAAAATCAAATTTATAAATATTATATATATATTGTTTTTGCAAATATTAATAATATAAGATTTTTATTTAATTTATTATTAATAAAAGCGAAAATAAAAACTATATTTTAAATATTAATCGCAATTAAGCAATTAATTATTATATGCTTTTGCCCTTTAAAAAATTAAAAAGTTAAAAAATTATTAGCAATTTTTTTTAATTATTATATTTATATTTATAATTTATAAAATTAAAAAAATTTATTTGCAATCTTTGCAAAAAAACATTAATTATATTTTTTTTAATTATAATTATTATAAATTTAATTGTAATTGAAGCTATTTTTATATAATTAACCTTTTTCTCCTTTACTATTGCTATTTAAAATATATGCTTTATTATTAACTTATTTGCATTCGTGGGCCTTGTATTTAAATTTTTTTCTATAAATGTAATTAAATAAATTATAATTATTAGTATTATAATTAAAGCATAAAAAAAACCGGTATTAATTTTAATTGTATTGCTGGCTTTTTTTTAATTTTGTTCTTATTTTTATTTTTGCAATTGGGCTAATATTAAATTGCTGTATTATTATTTAAAATTTTATATAAATTTTACAATGCTTTTTTAAATTATTTATATTAAATATATTTTAAATTTTAAATCAGATTTTTTTTATATATTAAATATTTCCGGTTATATTAAATATATATTATATATTACTTTGTAATTAATTGCTTTATCAAAAAATTAAACTTTATTTAATATTATTGCAAGATTTAAGAATAAATTAATTATTAAAAAATATTAAAAAATGTATTTTTTATATAAGAAAGCAAATTTTCCATTTTGCAATAATTTTTTTTAATTAGATTATTCTTTTCTAAGCTTTTTTAGCAAATTAATTTGCTATATATAATATATATTATTGCTTTGTATTTATTATATTTAATATTAAATTTTTAAATTTCTTTTATAAAAAAACTTTTAATTTTAATTTATTTAATAATATTATTATATAATATATATATAGTTTTTAAATGCAATTAAAGCGTAATAAATACAATTTCTTTTAAAAAAAAAGAGTTATATATTAAAATAATTTTGCAAATAATTAAATTATTTATAATATATATATATATAATATATATAATACAGCTTAATATTTAATATATAGAAATTTTTAAATATATAAGATTTTTTAATAGCTAATTATTTATTATTGGAATATAAATTCAATAAATTATATTTATAAATAAAAATCGCAATTTCAATTTTCAATTGTGCAATTTTTTTCTTAGCTTTAAATTTCTAAATAATTTGCTAAATAGCTGCAAAATTATTGGAATTTAAATTGGCTTAATCTTGGGTTAAATTAGAAATAAAAGCAAAAGTTTAATTGGCTTTGCTTTTGCGCGGCATGCTTGCATTTTTGATTAAAATTTATCCAAATTAATTTATATTGGCGAATTAATTATTCCATTAAAAAAAACCATTAAATAATTTTTAATTTAAAGCAAAAAAACTATTAAATCATTTTTAATTATTAATATTAGCAGCGTTTTTATTAGTATTATTAATAAATGCATTATTGCCTTTATTAAACACAATTTTCTAATTTGGCGCACAAATTCTATTAGTATTATTATTAATATTTTTTTTAAATGAAGCGAAATTGATTTTTAAAATCTTTAATAAAATTTCTATAAATAAAATTATTGCCGAATTTGCAATTGGCAAATTTAATAATTATTATTTTACTAAATTATTATTTTTTAAAATAAAAGCGGCTATTTTATTATAACAATTAAAAATAAATTGGTAAATAAAAATATATTATATATATTCTTTAATTATAAAAAATAGCCGCTGTTTTTTTTAAATAAAAATAGCAATATTTAAATATTATATATTAAAAGCCTCGCTTAATTTTTCTAATAAATAATGCTTATTTTCTATGAATTTTTAACGCATGTGCTTTATAAGGTATTCGCAAGGCGCCCTTCTCGGCCCCGTGTAATAATATAATAATAATTATTTTTGCCAATTAAAATTTATATTAAATAATGCTAATTTTATAAATATATATATATATATAATCTAATTTTAAATTGGCCAATTTAATCAAATTCAAAATAAAAATAAAAAAAGTTTAAAATTAATAAAAATATAGCAGCGTTTATTTAAAGCAAATATAGCCAAATTATAGTTTGGGATTACGCTATCCCCGAAATAAAAAATTAACTGCAGCGCCACCAATTTTAAAAATAATTTAATTTTGATTTCAAATTCCTTTTCGCTGGGTCCAAATTAGCAATAGAAAGTATTATTTCAATTAAAATAAAGGCTGCATGGCTATAAAAACTCGAAGGTGCTGGGGGGCGTTAAAGGCGCTAAAGGCGCTAAGGGCGCTAGGGAGCGCTAAAGAGCGCTAAAAAGCGCTTAAAAATGCCTTATGCTTTAGCTATTTACAATGCAATAAAATTAATTATTTAAAAGATTATAATAGCTAAATTAATTAAGAAAATCAATTTATAAAAATCAGAATTTAATTATTTTTAAAAATAATGGAATTTTAATAAAATTAATGCTGAAAAGCATTGGAAAGCTAAAAGCGCTGGAGAGCGCTAAACCAGGCTGTAAATTTAATTTTATTTAAATTCCATTAATTTTAAAAATAATCGAATTTTGATTTTTGGAAATTAATTTTCTTAATTAATTAAGCTATTATAATCGCTGACATAATTATTTTTATTGCAATATAGGTGGCTAAAGCATATAATACTAGCAGCGCTTTTAGTTTCCAAGCGCTGCCTAGCGCTTTTCAGCATTTTTTATTTTTTATACCCACGCAACCTTTATATCAATTAAAATAATATTTTTACTGCTAATTTAAACCTAGCGAAAAAAATTCCAAAATCAAAATTCAATTATTTTTAAAAGTAATAGCGCTGCAATTAAATTAATTTCGCGCAATTTAAAGCCATTTAACTCCAGCACTTTTAGTTTTCTAATACCATTAATTATATTTTTAACCTTTTATACCTACGCAGCTTTTATATTAATTAAAATAATATTTTCTATCGCTAATTTAAACCCAATAAAAGAAATCCAAAGTCAGAATTAAATTATTTTTAAAACTAATAGGGCTGCAATTAACTTTCGTATTTAAAGGATATTATATTTCTAAAAACGTTAAACTAGTAATTTGCCTAATTTTGCTTTAATAAATGCTATTATATTTTGGCCAATTTTAAATATTTTTGAAATTTGATCTCAAATATTAAAAGTTCGATCAATTTAATTTAAATTTTGTATATATAGTTTTATAAAAATGCATTATTCAATGTATTTTTTAATTGATAAAAATACCGATTTTTAAGGGGTAGTTAAATTCTAAAGGGAAAAAACACCAGATTTCGAAAGTTAATATAAATTGACGCTAGTGATAAATTATGCCTTATTTAAATTCTTTATTGTAAAATAGATATTGTGTTTAAATTATATTTCAAATTTAAATTATATCAATTATTAAGCTATATATTAAAGGTTAAAATTTTCGATTGGGGGGTACCGGAGGGTTTCGCCGTAAAAAATAAGTTTTTAAGGTATAAATATAATAAGCGGTATTAAATTGGAAAATAAAACGGGAAAAAAAATTAAATAGCTGGATTGGGAAAAATATTTTAAATTTCGAATTCGTATTAAATTGCAATAATACCGGCATGCAAATATAATTTTTTAAAAATAAAATAAAAATTGCCAATAATATAAGCTTTGATTTACCAATTAATAATAATAGCCTATAATTGGCTGGCGGTAGTTATTTAATAATATTAGTTAGCGGTAATTTATAAATATTCGGTAATATTTTAAAATTGTTTGCTAGCAAAAATAATAAAAAATTAATTGGCGGCAATTGAAAAAAAATTGCTAATAGTGTAAGCTTTAATATATTAGCTGGTAATAATAGCTTATAATTAATTGGCGGCAATTATTTAATAATATTAGCTAGCGGCAATATATAAATATTTGGTAATATTATAAAATTATTTGCTAGCAAAAATAATTAAAAAAAGCGTATAAAGCCTTTTTATTAATAATATACTGGCGAATATTATTATATCACACGGTTTAAATATTGGGTGCAGAAGTGTTTTCTCGTTTGGAAATACTACGGGTTTTTTGTATTCTAGCTTAGTGGTAATATTTGCACCCGTTACCCCGTGACAAAGTGTTTCCGAACACCGGTTAGCAGGCCGGGGGTTTAAACGCCGAAGAGACCAGTAAAGGGTTTTTGCGCAAAAGCAAATATTTGAATTAAAAAGAGAATAGCAGGCCAGGAGAGCCAGAATTGAAGATTTAAGGCTTGAATCCCCGAGCCGACCTAGCTGACAGCCATTTCATAGTCCGACTCTATGGAGGGCTGGGGTCCCGGTATTCTAGCCATGATAATACTATTTTCAAACGGCGCAATAGCGCAGGCCGAGAGAGCCAGGGAAAGCTTCTCCGTGAGGCCACGAAGGCACGGAGGGGGGGATAATTGTTACACGGTTTAAATATTGGGTGCAGGAGTGTTTTTTTATTCGGAAATACTACGGGTCTTTTGTACTCTAGCTTAATGGTAACGTTTGCACCCGTTACCCCGTGATATATTGGCAATGCTAATATATTGG
The DNA here is from genome assembly GCA_037179335.1 of Cyclaneusma minus. NCBI lineage: Eukaryota > Fungi > Ascomycota > Leotiomycetes > Marthamycetales > Marthamycetaceae > Cyclaneusma > Cyclaneusma minus. Next base: position 256,123 of record JAKZHN010000036.1, on the reverse strand, counting down.
TAATTTTATATTTTAGGCTTTTTTTGAAAAAAATTATAAATTTTTGCTAAATGTTTTTTATTATAAATAAAATATTTATATTTGCATTTGCAACAATTATAATTGCAATTGCTATTATTATATTTATAATAAATAAATAATTTTATATTGCGATTTTTGCTATTGGATTTAAAATTAAAAGGGTTTTTTATGTTAATATACTTAATATAGCTATAAAGAATTTCAATAAATTTTAAATTTATTTAACTTGGTAATTAAGGTTTATTTATAAGCTTTAATAGCGTATTTAATTTTTTTTAATTAAATACTAATAAATATTAAAAATTTAAATATAAAAATTAATAAAATAAAATTATAATTTTGCAGCGATATAAATATATTAGCCGCAATAAATTTGGGCCTATATTAAAAAAAACCCTAATATTTTATTAACAGCTTTTTAATTACCCAATATTAATATTGAAATGATTATATTATTTTATATAGCGAGCGTGATTTTAAAATAGAATATTAAACCAATAAAAAAGCGAATATTTAAATAATGATAAAAAAAATTGCATTAAAAAATTTGCTAAATAATTTTATTTTTAATACTAGAAAATTTGCAATAGAAAAAATAGAATTTAAAAAAATATTGCTTACCGTTATTTTAGTTTTGATTTTAAAATAGCTGGTTTGCGGAAGCGGCAATTTTTATTATATTGACTTTTGCCCGATAGCGCTTGGCTATTAATTGCAGAATATGCTTTTATTTAAGTTAATATTTTTTAGCTTTTTTTTATATTTTATTATGGGCTTTAAAATAATTTTAATTAAAGGTTTTGGCTTATTGGGAATTTTAAGCGGCGGAAAAGGTTTTTTTGGGGGGATATTTTGCTTTATTGGCTGCGTAGCTAGGCATTTTTTCTTTTAAAAAACCGTTGCTTTGCGGTATAATTGCTTGGAAAAATAATCCAAGTTAAAAAAAAATTAAAGCTGTTTTATTGGTAGATTAAATTATATAGACGATTGGGAAATAATTGACGATTTCGAGTAAAAATTAAAAGCTATAGCTAATTGCAATTTCTGCTTTAAAGCTTTAAAAAATTTAAAGCTGGCGTTGCAGAGATTTTTTATAATTTGGTGGAATTGCGGCCCCATATTGCTAGCTGAGTGGATTTTTGGCCAATGGCCAGCTTTACCAAATTATGTGATGCGGGTCAGCTGCTTTTCCTACCATATACCAATATTATAATTGGGCGAAATCCATGTGATTAGGAGAAATCCAAATAATTTATAGCATTTTATGTCATCCTGCTCGTCACGTGCAAGTAAGGGATCAGTGTTTGGCGGAAGCAGCCTTGATTTGAAGCTTCGGGAGCCCTCTCCTTCATGCCCAGGCCCTCCTTTTTCCTTCTCTAATAGCGAGAAGAGCGGAGAGGGGTCCCGAAAGCTGAATCGGCCACTAGCTACGTAAGGAGCTGGATAACTATGTACAAAGGGAGGCGGGCGGGTGAAAATCGAGACACCTGACAGCTCTGAATCGATGTAGATGAAGAGAGAAAGGAAGGAGAGAAATCCAAAGAATTTATAGCATATTAAATCGCCCGAAACCACGCCTCTTAAACAATTTATTACCAACCCATCTAGGCCACCACACCCTTTTGCATCCGCTCCTCATCAGCATAGATATCATGGCACACTCTGAACCCTTCCCCATGCATCCTCAAGAAAAGCAAGCCCCACTTCCCCATGAAGCAATACTGCTCGACCCCCTTAAACGTCCCAGCCCAGTCCTCCCGAATCTGCGGAAGGCGGCTGCATGACTTGGGCGGAAATCCGCTGATTACCACCGTATTTTTGTGGTACCACTCCTCGGTCAACTCGCCCCAGAAGGCGAACAGCGAGTACAAGTAGTCATTCTCGCATGGCATCATGCTCTGAAGTGCGGAGTTGGGAACCGAGAAGCTGAGGACGCTTGCAGGCACACGATTGCCGTTGAGGTCTTGGACCCAGCGAGCATATTGGAGAGCGATGTTCGGGTCGGTTGACAGGAAGATTGAAAGGTCCTTGTGGTGGAAGTCACCACGAGAGCCTGGGCGTGTCAGAAGGCTAGCCATCTTGAGGCGAATCCAGGCGTCGTTGTCGCCGTCCATACCCTGGAAACGCGAAGTCCAGCCGCCACGATAGAAAACGGTATGGTCTGGTGCGTTGGCCGAAAGCGTAGGAGACATCACCGATGGGATCGGTGTCGATGAAGCTTTGATGACAGGCAAACTTGGACGGGAAGTAACACGTTGGCGAGAGGTGCAAAGCACATGTTCGATGAAGGCGAAACTTGCTTGCATGGCATCGCGAAGCCAAAAGCAACATGTCTCGGTTAGGCGGATTTTCTTGTGAACGGGCATCAGCATGTCCTCTTGCATGCTCTTGTTGATACCAAGAACATCCATCAACGTTCGCCACTCCTGATCATTGTCCGAATCGGTGTCCTCGCGATGCTCCAAGTATACCAGGGCTGCCTCTTCGAACCCGACTGGGTTACCGTCAATATCCCTCCCCCCGCCCCTCGCCCCGTACAACTTCCAGTCGTGCCCTTCCCACGAGTAGTTGTTGCACCAGTGGCGCCATATCTCGTGAGCCTTCTCCCGGTTAAATCCGACCCAGCGTAGTGTTTCGAAAGAGATCAAGCAGCTGGGCATATCTTGGACATCGTCTGTGTCTTCTATCGACGGCTCTACTTGGCGGCTTTGGTATTCGGTCTCACTTATGCGGCTGAGTCGGCTTGCAAGGTCCTGGGGGTCCAGAACCGGTCCAGGTGAATCAGAGTAGGCCGACATGGTAGTGAAGTGATGGTGCAGGTGGAGTGAGTGAGCAGTGATTTCGGCCAATGTGGGGAAGCTGAAGGGGAAAAAAGGTGGTAGTTTCGGCCGACGTGGGGAAACTCAAGGGAAAAGAAGACTGGAAGATAGCAAGAGGAAGAAGGGCTTATATACCCTTTCGTTTCGTGACTAACTATGGGTAGGGTACAGCCCTTTTCTGGTTGTGGATTAGGCATCAGGCAGGCCGAAGCCCAACCATGGGTCGTAGATTGCAGGATTTTCATAGGAAGAACCAAAGTATTGGGGATTTGGAACTTCCCAAGTACAATCAGGCAGAAGAAGTCCGAGCCCCACCTCAATAATTAAAAGTATCCCAAAGATGGGGAGTATCACTAGTCACCACAAGAATATCCCCGATGGTTAGGGACATCCACGGTCCACCAGGATTAGGGATATCGCTAATATTCCGAGATACTTATACTCGATTATCAGGAATATCCCCAGTGATTAGGAATAGTCCAAAGAATAAGAAAATCTCAAATAACAAACCGGAAGGAGATTTCAGGAAGTGAGTGCAGACTTGTTTCGCCCCATTGTTGCTAGGAACTTTCCAGGTGATTGGAAGAGGTGATTTCAAACTTCTGAAAAACACCCAGACCCCGCTCGAGTAATTGGAGATATCTCTTGACCATCGGGCCTCGAACATCTTCTTCCAGCGCAACCTTGGCGCAATCCTCAACATCTTGAGCCGCGTTGCTGAACTTCGAAAAGCGAGGCAGGTGGATGTTGTCGAAAATTAGATACTGACTAGTACAGGAGACTAGACCAGATGATTGTATCTCTTGTATTTCTTGTATCTCTAGTCTTGCTTTGAACAAGCAGCATTCGGCAATCCAAATGACTTGGCCCCGCCTCATGTCTCAACTGAGATAGCTGTGTGAAAGCATGCCGCTTGCTATCGCGAAATGCAGCAAACGCAATTCCGATCAATGCAACCCATGGGAACTCCCCAGTGCTTATTCGAGCAACTCCTTCTAAGCACCCCAAACGCCATATCCATCTCTAATATGTACTTGGAATGTAAGTTCCCTTGGATTCATGCTCATGATCGGAGTACCACCCTCCTTCACAACTGGACGTCGTTATTCATCAACCTGACCTCCTCGCCCGGCTTGAAAGCAGGCAGACCGATGTAAGGGCAGCCATCGCATCTGAAAGCATCGCCCAGACTGCAGTTGCCACACGAGCCGACTTTGCCTTGAACAGTGAAGTCCACCTCAGCCAGATCATCGGACTCGAGCTTCAGAGTCTTAAGCTGAGCATCGGCAGCGTCTCGCTTGGCAGCATCTTCAGCAGCCAAACGTTCGGCGAGACCACAGGTGCAGTCCTTGCAGGCGCGGCGTCGTTTGCCAGCTCTTGGCGCACACTCAGGGGCTGCGGTAGACACGTTAGAACCAAATCCGTAGGAGGAACCAAAAGACGGTGAGTATCTCACGGATAGTAACAGGGCGCTTGAGATCCTCTTCTGTGAGCAGGGTATCTTCGTCGATTAAGTCGTCATCATCGTCTTCGCCTGTAATGATAGGCTCTCCGAAATCATCGCTGAAGTCAACAAATCCCACGCCAGCTGGTTTGCCATTGGTGTTGCTGAGGGGAATGGCAGCACTGGCGACTGGAGGTCCTGCATCAGAGGCAGGTTCGGTTTGGGCCTTCTTCCTGCCGAATCGCAAGGGGACAGCTTGAGTAGCGCTGTAGTCCGGCTTGACCATTCCCTCTCCTTCCTGCGCAACCAGGCCGGCCAAGATACCCTCTGTTTGCTCAGCGGTGTTGCTAGCTTGGCCGAAAGTACCGTCTTGCGACTGCAGTTTGCCACCCGCCTTCAGAGCCTGTGCAATCTTGCTGAAGACATCCCGACCGAGCAGCTGGGTAGATTCGGTTCGTGTGCCATCGGCATCGGTGAGAATGAGGATACGATCGTAGGTGGTGGCGGGAAGAGTGACTAGGCCTGCAGAGAGCCGGTCGAGCATCTGCAGGTCAGTGACAGATCGGTCGTGGGGCGAGAATACCTCGCTGAGCTTCTCCTGGTGCGCGGCAATGGAGGGAGGCGCAAGCAGCAGAGTTCTGCCATTGCTAGAGGATGCAGAGGGCTTCTCGAAAGTTGGCGCATCGAAGTCCGAGGACATGTCGAGAGTCACGGCCGGAGCCATGGTGGGGTAGATGTCGTGGTGTGGACGTGTAACGGTTCACAGTCGGGCGGTTTATGTTGACGATACCGACTTCTTTGCTAGAGGGACAGACTACGGATATCTGTCGCGCGTCCAAAGAGTTGATGCGAACAGCGGTTGCGGAGTTGTCATGAATCACGATTTGTAAGAGTCAAAAACCAAAAAGTTCACGTATGGCGGCCAGCCATGATTGGTCAGAAGCGGGGTTTCCGTCACGGTGACTAAGCGAGATAAAAAGACGCCTATTGGCCATGAGGGGCGATGGCGCTAGTCAACTAGCGCGGCTGTCTACCCGCTAAAACTTCCCCGCGTTTTGGGGGACCAGGGTTTCTTCAATTGGTTGATGCATGTCACATCATGCCAACCGCCAGTCACGTAGCGTGGGGTCAAGCTACCCCCCCTTGCCACAAAAGATGCTCAATGCAGCCCTTTCGAGAGACCCCGATCTCTCGATGAACATTAAAACCTTGGACGTTGGAGACGGGAAAGGAAAGAACAGATGGCCGCAATTTAAGGCAGATCCAGCAGGTGGTCTGATCCGGACGTCGCAGGTATCAGATTGAGCTCATTGTCTTTCGATTTCTGGTCCTACGTCACGCGAAAGCACCTTTCGATTTAGGGGTCCGGGGAATGGCACGAGAGCTGCTTTGATCAAAGATCTCTCCACCGGCCACCCAACCACCCCATCGCAGGGGATGGAATGTTCTAGTGGACATCGTCTCCCCCATCGTGATGGCTGCCCATGGCCAGTTTCAGGATCGGGGTGGAGAACGTCCAAGTCTTCAGGACAAGGATGCTACTCAAAACGGCGCATGGGGATGTGGCTCAGACTCCGTAACACTTCACTGAACCTAATTCAGCAGCAGTCACGCGACTGACGGCTTAGAGGGGGCCACTTATATATTACCCCCAGGCACGACAAACAAAGGCTCCTGCGAGTCAGACTGCCTATCAGAGGCCGCCATAGCTAGTTCTGTCATCGCATACTACCACCAGACCTCCCTTCTTAAGCTCCCCCAGCGACATCTCACCCCTCGGCTACTCTCAACTTCCCCTCCTCCATCCACCATCACACGACACAACCTCAATCCATCAAGCCCAATCTACAACCAGAACAACTTCAACCTGTTCATCCACTCAAGCAAACAGTAAGTGCCTTGCCAGTTATATCTGTTCTTTCCATTGCACCGGAGTTGTTACACTACACAGCAAACGATGCTCCTTCGAAGAGAAACTCCTCAGCTCGCTGCATCTTGACTTGACTATCTGCCAGTTGGCGATTGAGACTCATCTCGATGACTCGTTCCATTGCTCTCATACTGACAATCACTTCACAGTGACTCGTTCCCACAAGCTCAACGACCGTGACCATGCTGGTCTGGCTGATGGCACAGCCGGACCAGAAGCTCATGTGCCAAAGTACTTTGCCAAGCATGGCTATGTCGATGCCGACCCCAAGAAGGTCAAGAAGAACGGTCACGGTAAAGGAAACTGGTAAGCCTCATGTTCTCATCCCTCTCATCCCTGTCCTGCCTATCTAGAACTCCTTAGTAACCACTTGCACTCCAGGGGTACTGAAGGCGAAGAAGTCCAGGACACTGGCTTCAACATGAACCATCCTCGCCGCCGCTCCAACAGCAGCAGCTACGCCGCCGGCCTCAAAGACTTCAAGACCAAGTTTGAGCAGATCGAATCTGAGCCCATGTTCGAAGAAAACATCCACGGAGCCGAGGCCGACGAAGAGATGACTCGTGCTCACCGTGTCAACAGCGAAAGCTCTGCCAGCGGAGCCAGCGTTGATGAGGAGAAGGAGACCAAGAAGGTCTAAGTTACAGCACTATTGGCGCTGCCACAATATCTGCGGTTGTCATCTTGGCTCGCTGGCTGGACATATGTATTCTTGTTCACGGGCGCGGATGGCGTTGCGGCAGATCATTTGGCATTGAGGGCGTCAATAGGTATTACCATCATCGGGGTTTATGATGATGATGACTGGCTGGTTTAAGTCCAGATGTACTATCATGAATTACGATGCTTTCGAACTTTCTTCGTGGGTCGTAGGCGAATAGAATTTCTTGCTCATATTCCACTTTACTGTCTCGTGCAAGCTTGTGAACTGTGAAGTATAACCCCATTGTGAAATGGTATTGTTGTTTGAAGTATCGTTCACTACCTAAGGCTCATTCCTTTTGTCGTTAAGAAACCTTTATGCCAGTACTCGTCATACTCATTGCTTCCAAATTCTCTTGCCCGCTATTATAAGTATCGACTCCCTCTTCTTAAGTGTGAATTGTCAATATGTAACTATAATTCAACAGATAGTTCTCCAATCTACATTAACTCTCATGCATGCCATGAAGAAATACCAATTAATACTGATAAGACATTATAGCCAATCACATGGCCTTCTTAGACTCTTTGTGATTGTCTCACTAGTAGTGAGATGAACGACTTTGATATTCGAAAGCTGTTGATAAGGCCCAGAGTTTAAGCATTAATGCAGTTTAGAAGCGATTATTCCGCAAATAAATTATGAATGGGATAAAATCATCAGGCTACTGGAAGAGCACATCAAAAAGATCTAGGCTTAAAGGTAGTACATATCAAAATACCATATATACGATTCAGATACCCGCGGTGGAGCCGATATCGCCGTCCCGAAGATACTGATACGGGCATACACTGCCGAGCCGGCAAACTGCTGTCACTCTCAACACATGTCAACCCAATTAACCCCTCAATATCGAATACACAAATGCAGCTCCACGGATAGCAAACAGTTCGCTGATCACAGGCTCTAACCATACCTAAAACCGGGCAAGTCAAAAATTGCAAAGCAGCCCTTCTGTAAGTTTCAACCCCACTCGAAGTTTAGATCCCAAGATCCAGACCTGGCGCATTCCAAGTGCAGTTGAATTTGAATCTTACTGGACCCGTCATTCTGGTCTAGCCTCGAATCAAGCTTCGGAGAAATCAAGAAATCATTCGTTGACAACAAGACTGACTTTACTTCAAAGCCACGTCACCTGCACGGCTGCGGATACCGACCCGCTGGAGAGATTGAACGTTTCAACCAAACTCTCGAGACCCGGACCAGCCGCCAGGCCGAAGGAAACTCAAAACTTTACGATGCCGTATGAGCTCAAGGGACGCAATGTTCTTGTGACTGGCGGATCGAGGTTAGTAGTATGAAGGTTTCCCTACCCATTTTCAATTGGGGATATAAATTGGTAGAAGCAAGAGCAGATGAGTGTATCGGAAGATCGGATTTACTGAATGCCTGTGGGGGTGAATATGGGAATGTCAATCAGATTCTTTCTATCAGCTGAAAGATTTTGGTTGAGAGTGAGTGCTGACAAGATGCGAAATTCTGGATATGAAGAGGTCTAGGGGAACTCATTTGCTACAAGTTTGCAGCTGAGGGCTGTAATGTGGCGATCAACTACAATGCCAGTGAGGACAGGGCGAAGGCTGTGCTGGAGAAAGTCCAGAATGAACACGGAGTGAAGGGGGTCATTATTCAAGCAGTGGGTTTTTTCTGAATGCTTTCCTAGTTATTCTTCCTTCACACAAATTCCATCATTCTTCCCACAGCCACAAGTCCAAAGACGCTCAACTGACACAAACCCCCAGGACATGGGCATCGAAGCCGACTGCATCCGCCTCATCCACACTACCATCTCCTCCCTCGGCGGCCTCGACATCATCATCTCCAACGCCGGCTACACGCAATTCCGCGTGCCCTTCACCGACCTAACTCTCACAACCCCCGAAGACTGGGACCTCTGCTACGACGTAAACGTGAAAGCCCAACATATCCTGCTTCGCACAGCTCAGCCTACCTTTGAAAGCAACGCTGAAGGTGGTGTTATGATTATTACGAGCAGCATTGCGGGAGAGGGGTGTCAGGGGAGTAGTATGCCGTATAGTGTTACGAAGGCAGCGCAGTTGCATTTGATGCGGTGTCTGGCGAGGAGTGTGGCGCCGAAGACGAGGGTTAATGCTGTTTTGCCGGGGTTGTTGCTTACTGAGTGGGTGAGTTGGGTGGTCTCTGACTGATCGGTGGGCTCGGATTCAAGGGGCCGAATAGGGGGAGATGATGGAGGAAGGCCCCTGAGCCCCTATTGAGAGCTTGGCAAACTTGGAAATGATAAAGAAGCTGACTTGAATGCGGTCTGGTAGGGCAACAAATACTCGCCAGAGAAAATCAAGGAGCTGAAAGAGGATGCTTGGCTGAAGAAGGAGGTAAGTTCTTATCTAAGACCTGAATAACATCGATATTGCTGCTGGACTTGAGAGAAAGAGAGAGAGAGGAGAACTTCCTGAGAGATCGGGCTGATGGAATCTTGTGTGGCAGACGGACTTGGACGACACGGCACAAGCATACGTCGATGTCGCCAGGAACAAATCGATGACTGGCCAGAAGATTCAAATCGGTCGGTATTCCTTTTCTGAAAGACCCATTTCCTGACGATCGTTTAAGGGCCTGGAGAACTGACTGACTTGATGATATATAGATGCAGGACTACTGAACGTGGCTTGATGAGCGAGGGAAGGACTAGAATTATGAAATTTGGTGAGGAGTGAGGTAGCAGAATAGGATGACGGCATGCGAACATAGGAAATACATGTACGCATCTCTTTGCACAACATCGAAACCACAGTCCACTAGCTTTCATGGCCGCAGCACTTGAGCGGACTTCCATTCCGTCTCAAGTGTCGACGTGCAACAGAACATCGAATTCCACTCTGATTGTTACAGGGGTCAAGCGCTGCCAAGGGCCTGGTTCAGCCTTTCCAGGCTTCCAGCAATCTGATGATGTGGCGATTAGTGTTTTACCTTTCCCGGGAGGGTTGAAAAGGAAGGCTGCAAGACCCTCGATGGTAGCCAGACTCTCAATCTCCTGTTGGACCAGGTCCTCTTTAGTAGACGACAGATTGATCGAGCGGAATTCCATATTCCATGGGAAAGGAAGAGAAAGAATTAAATTTCATCAGAGGAAACTGAGAAAGTCGAAGTTGAAAAAGTGCCGTGTTTTGGTGAAGTTAGAGTTCAGTCGACGAGTACGAATAAGAGATCGCTGACCATCGCCGTCGATGCCGCTAGCCAATCACGGCCTCGCTGATTGTGAACCGTCGCGCTAACCAAAGCTCGACATCATGAGCCGCCACCCCCAAGTGCAACACCACGAACTTTAGAGACGTCGTCCCTCTCCACTCCACCTTTCCTACGTCTCCCTTGTCAATCCGCCATCCAATTGACAAGAATGTTCAAATCAAAGACCGCAGTTGCGCTCGCGCTGCGAGGTACGTCGGCCCCGTCAACACCCGCTTTGGTGTCTTGCCACGCAGTTCGCTGATATGGAAGTTCAACAGCCAAGCCAACCGCCGCTCTCCTTCCCTACCGATCCATCTCCTCGAGCTCCGCAAAGTCTGCCTTTATTGCACCACAGCTCGATGTCAAGGGAAACCCCGGCACGCCGCCTCCCATGGGCGTCGTGAAGAAGGAGAGGAGGGAGGTTCCTCTGCCGAGCCAGGAGGGGAAGAAGGGAGCCATGCAATATGCTTTGTACGTTTGCCTGTTTTGCGTCCGGACCATTTCATCATGAATATCAACCCGGCATTCTTCATTGGGACGTATATCTCAACAGCTGCTAATGCCATTGCCACCACAGGACCACCCTCGACCAAGTCGCCAACTGGGCCCGCCAATCCTCGCTATGGCCCATGACCTTCGGTCTCGCCTGCTGCGCCGTCGAAATGATGCATCTCTCCACACCCCGTTACGACCAAGATCGTCTTGGTATAATTTTCCGTGCCTCGCCCCGTCAATCCGATGTCATGATTGTCGCCGGTACTCTCACCAACAAGATGGCTCCTGCTCTGCGGCAAGTTTATGATCAAATGCCAGACCCCAGATGGGTTATCTCTATGGGATCTTGCGCGAACGGTGGCGGTTACTACCACTACAGCTACAGCGTGACCAGGGGCTGCGATAGGATTGTACCGGTGGATATCTACGTGCCTGGTTGCCCACCAACAAGTGAGGCGCTCATGTATGGCATCTTCCAGTTGCAGAAGAAGATGAGGTATGTGGCGTTTTCTTGGGATTCTTCAACCGGAATAGTTTTGCTTGCGCTGCGTCTCAGTCACTTTTATTGTCAGAAGGCTAAGGTGATTTCTAGGCACACTAAGATCACCCGAATGTGGTACAGGAAGTAAAGGGGAATTGGGGATACCGGGTGGTCTAGAATGCATCGGTTAGACGGGAAAGGGGTGGCAAAGACAGGCTTCACGACAGTCACATTTCTTTTTGCATTGTACAAAATCACGGCAGTGATGTGCACAGAGGTTGCGGGCTTTTCTTGAATCATAGGCGTTTCAGATGGATGATTGTTGTCGATACTCGATTGAAAGTGACCTCCTTTACAGCCTCACGGTGAAATCCTGGTCTTGCTTGAGTCGGATTGGCAGTCAATCGTATCGAACGAAGACCCCTCCCTAACCCTGCTCTACGACACCTAGGAATTTGTATGAAGAATCGAGATACTCAGCTTCAAATACAAGAGAAGCTAGCGGGGGGCGGGAGGGAGCATTAGCTATCATCTCCAGACAGCGTGACAATTCTTGTGCGCTCAGCTTGAGAGTATTTTCAATCACTAGAAACCGAATACTCTTAATCACCCGAACACTTCCCAGTTATTCGGAATATCTCTGGACACTTCGCATATACTCAAACATTGGATATAGATGTCCCCAATCATTGTGAATATTCATAGTTTTTTCAAGGGTCAAATCGAGCGTACAAGAACTGTCACCACGAGCCTCCATTGTATGATGGTAACAGACAGTTAAAAAGCACGCGACTGTGAACTGAAATATTATTAATTGGATAAATGATTCCATTCAGGCAGAACATCGGTGCATTTATAATATATAAGTCTTGGCACTACTAAAAGTGTCCAATAATGCTGAGCTCAAGCCCACATGCTAAAATCGCCTCTATCACAAGCGAGACAGCCGGCGATAAGAATTTTCCAAGCTCTCGATTCCCCACATTTTGGCTTCACGCTTCAAGAAAAAAGTCAATCCTCTCGCAACGGCCAAGCTCGCGCTCAAGAAAATCTGAACAGCTCTGTTCGATGGCACGCTCAGCTCCAGACCCATCCAAGGGCACCCACAGCTCTTCCTCCTCCAACACCTCGACCTCACACACCCTCAGCGCCGATCCCGTCGTGTCGAAAATGTCTTCCGCAATCACATCCACCGCGCTGCAAAATGGCGTCTATGCGCCTGCTACGATCCTGAAGATGCTAGTCAGCCAAGACGACAGAGCGAAATTTATGCCGCCGCCGACTGAATTTGCGGATGCGGTTGTGGCGACGGCAAAGGATACGCTGGATCGATATGCGGCGCAGATTAGTGAGGAGCAGGCGCAGAGATTGAAGGAGAGTAGGAAGAAGAGGAAGAGGGGTGAGGGGGATGTGGTTGGGGATGTGTTGCGGATTAAGAAGATTCATACGGAGGGCTTTGAGCCGGAACAGGTGTGGGAGCAGACGAAGAGGGTTATTGATGCGATTCAGTCTGAAGTTACGAGGGAGTTGGATATGTTGGAGGAGGCGGGAGAAAGCGAGCTGGATCAGGATCAGTCTGCTGGTGATGTCGAAATGCTCAGGTTTGATGAGGAGGGTTTTGAGGTCGGGTCGGATGATGAGAGTGATGCTGAGGATGATGGGGAAGAGGAAAAGGATATGGAGGGCGAGGACGAGATCGAGGACGAAGATGCGGACGATGTCGATGCTATGCTAAAAGAGATAGAAAACGAAGAAGGCGAAGAAGGCGAAGACGACTTCGAAGGTTTCGATGATGAAGAAGACGACGAGGACGATGCGGAAGAAGAGCCCAAAGACGTGTTCGTCGAAGATCCCCACGGTCTCAATGATGGCTTTTTCTCGATAGACGAGTTCAACAGGCAGACCGAGTTCCTCGAACAGGAAGATGGTCGTGAAGCTCCCGACGAGGCAGAAATAGATTTTGATGCCGACCCAATGGCAATGCCCATGGAAGACACCACACCCAAATCTACGATGGATATTGACGACGTTCCAGACTCAGACGACGATGAAGAAGACGGCCCAACGTTCGGCAACATGGATCTGGATGCTCCAGAAGGCGCCAGTGGGGACGAAGACGACGATCAAGAAATGGACGATGGCGTGGGTGATCTGGGAGACAACACAAACGACATCCACTACGCAGATTTCTTCGAGCCTCCACCACGAAAGGTTACCAAAAGTGAACTACAATCCAACTATCTCGCGCGACAAGAACGCAAAAAAGCCGCCGCCGATGCCGCTGGCGACGAAGACGATGAAGCTCAGATGCAACGAGCCATGGCCGACGTCCGCCGCGACCTCTTCGACGACGAATCCGAAGCCGAAGACTCCGAAGATGCCCTCTCGGACGTCGACCCCTCCGATCCCAAATCACGCAAATCAGCCCATGAGCGCCGCCAAGCCAAGCTCGCCGAAGAAATCCGCAAACTCGAAGCCGCCTCCGTCCAAAAACGCGAATGGACACTCGCTGGTGAAGCCAAAGCCGTCGATCGCCCCATGAACTCCTTGCTAGAAGAAGATCTTGATTTCGAGCGCACGGGCAAACCCGTTCCCGTCATTACCGCCGCGGTCAGCGAGAGCATCGAAGACCTAATCAAGCGCCGCATTCTAGCACAAGAGTTTGACGAAGTAATTCGCCGCCGTCCAGATGCTGAGAACGCGGCTGTTCGTCGCGGCGGCGCCTTCGAGCTCGATGATACGAAGAACGAGAAGAGCTTAGCTGAGTTGTACGAAGAGGAGCATGTGAAGAACTCAAATCCAGATACGTATATGAGCAAAGCGGATGAGAAGCTCAAGGCTGAGGAAGCGGAGATTGAAGGGCTGTGGAAAGACGTCAGCGCGAAACTCGACGCCCTGAGCAGCTGGCACTACAAGCCCAAGCCAGCAGCACCCAGCTTGACCGTTGTGGCAGACGTAGCAACGGTGACCATGGAAGACGCACAGCCGGCGACGGCGAGTGGCTTGGCGGGTGCGGAGAGTATGTTGGCGCCGCAGGAGATCTACAAGGCTGGAAAGGACAAGGATGCGGTGGAGAAGGGGGAGGTGGTGCGGAAGGATGCGGCGCCGGTGGCGAAGCAGGAGATGACGAGGGAGGAGAAGTTGAGGAGGAGGCGGAGGGAGAAGGAGAGGATGAGGAAGAGAGGTGGGTTGGAGGCGGGGAAGAGGCCGGAGGGGAAGAAGGCCAAGGAGAAGAGGGAGACGGTGGGGGAGCTGAAGAGAGGTGGTGTGAGGGTTATTGGCAAGACGGGAGAGATTCTGGATGTGCAGGGCCAGAAGGTGAAGGCTCAGAAGGCGCTGAATGGTGCTGGGTCCTTCAAGCTTTGAAGAGCTTGTGTGCAAAACTACCTCCCGTATTGGAGTTCTTCATAGGTCTGGGTGGGTGTCTATTATCGAGTGCAGTTTGTACATTATGGCAGCATGGCAGCATGGCAGCAAACTGATTTGTTGATAGCGAGCGCCAAGTCTATTGTCTCATACAAACTTATTACTGTATCAAATGCACGGCATGTTGCCCTTGTGTCTTAGGGAACTTGATCATGTATCAAGATCCAGAAAGTTGGTGTTCGATGGCCTTATGTGGATAGGAAGTAAGATACCTTTTGAAAGCTGATTTTGTGGCATTGCCATTTTCCAGTCTGTTGGTGAACAAGCAAGCATTCGAACCGAGTCAAAAGAGTCACAGGAGAGCATGATAAAATTGAAAGGCAACAGTGAGGTAAGTGGTCCGAAGCTCATTTGACCTAAGCATATTCTAACAAGCAATCATCAGTCTCATGTAGCCGGGATGCTCAACCACAATTGCAGGAGCAACACAGCGGCTACTGAACAATCAAAACTCGCGCCAGAAGCCCGAAATTACACAGCCTAGCAAGGAAAGAGCAACAATCGACATTTCCAGTCGATACCAGACACCATAACCCATGCACAATCTCAAGCAACCTTCGCCTTAGCACCAAACAAGTCATCAACCATACCCTTCAACACCTGACCCAACACACTCGCCTCATCATCCTTCGCCTCACCCTTCTCAAAGCCGGTCGCCTGAATCCACGTTCCCACATCAACTTCCAAACCCGAGTTGTTCACCACCTCAGTCAACGCGCTCACAACTTTCTCAGGGTGTTCGGCCACAACCACAATTTCGGGTTTGGGAACAGCAGAGTCAAGTACTTCGGGAGCGTGGGGCGTGGAGGCGGAGCGGTCGGGTGTGTAGTTGTCGGGGAGGAGGGGGACGCGGATGGCAAAGGGGATGGAGGCGAGGGAGGGTATGGGAATGGAGGGCAGGAAGGTGAAGTCGATGGAGGGAATGGCGAGGGCAGCTGGGGCGGGCGCCGAGGTGCGGAAGCCTTGCATGAGAGGACGAGGGCGGATGACGGAGGTGCTTTGGGTGCGGGGGACGGGGCGGTGCATGGTTGCGTGGGTGCGGGTTTGCTCGTGGGCGTTAATGCGCTCGACGGGCTGGGGAGGTGTTAGTATGGATTGAGTGATTGGCGGCTTGGTTGGTTGTAGGGAATGACATACCTCTGTCACCGAGCCGGCCGAGGACAATTGCCTCTTGGTGCATTCTGCCTTGGTTTCAGACAGGTAGCGGGAGCTCAGGGCTGGAGATGGGGTGCCGAGGCGGGCGCTCGAGCTGAAGCTGCGAACAGCGTGGGTGAACTTGGTGACGGGAGGAGTGACTCGCGACATTCTTCGATGGGCTTGTTGGATATAGGGGGCCTGACCAAGGCAGAAATGTTGATGGAATAAGACGAGCTTTCCTTTGAACGGAGAGAGCTTCAGGGAGGTAGAGTTTGGGAGATTGTTGAGCGGAAAGTAGAGGTGCAATCTGGAGGGGTTCTGGTAGACTCTTGTAGTGTTCAGAGCTTGGATGTTGGATGGAGAGAAGGAGGGATGGAAAGGAACGGAAGGGTGGTACGGGATGGCCTTAAGTATGGCACTCGGGGTTTGGGGGGAACATGACTTGAGCACGCATGGTGTGATGGTTGAGCTCAGCGATTGTCGCATTCCGATAAGGCGCTCATGTTCCCCAACAGACCAGCTCCCTGCACTCCGCTTAGCACTACTGCCGGACTAAGCATTGGCGCGGCGGATCAGGCTTGGCTATGGCCCGATCGAGGCTAGATCCACCTAGCGGTCTGCGATGGCACGTCGGGTGCGTGTGACGGCGGTAGCGGCTGTTCTTTCCCTCCTGTCTATCACTTCCAAAGGCATTAAAGATGTGGGATGTTAGTGAGGCTGTGTGGCCTCAGGGCGGCCAATGGGGGGTTCCCGTCGATGGACTAAAAGCTGCCACGTCTTGTTCTTTGATGTCGCGGTAACCCGAAATTGGTAAATTTGCTGATGATAATATCGTTATAGTAGGGACTTCTTGGAATTGTCTTGGTCGTGATTCGCTCTAATTATCTAAATATAGCTTTAATTCAACAAGACTAGCTTAATTTGAGACTGATTATCTGCTTATCGTAGTCTTAGATCTTCTTGGTTTAGCGAGTCCCAACTATCGTGAGTCGTGCCACCGTCCAGTCTGTAAGTTTGTACCCGTCATAGCAACCACCGGTCGTACTCATCCTCAATTGCCAACAAGAGATCAGGAATACAAAGTTCACCAGCAGAAGCGTTTCTCGGACCCCGAAAAGGGTCTCGACTCGATTCTATAATATTTGTTCAAACCCAGACGTGCTTTTCGTCGTCGATCTTAAGCTTTGCCCGACGACCCGTCCCGGAGCTCTCTACCCTAGCGGCACCAGGCAGACGTTAGCCGTCAAGTGGCAAGTCTTACACGACTTCCGCACCACCTCCCAAGCACCGTAAGGCGCAGCCAAGCAGGGCCCAGAAATTCGAGCGTCGTATCCGTCGCAGACCGTCGGCCAAGGAAGCTGCGTTCCTGCGGACTGCCCCATCTTCTCACATCTCAGTCAAGTATCGTGCTGTCATCTCTGCCCGTTTGGCGTTTGGGCATCTCGAAATGTCGCCATGCATATTGGAATCCGCTATGATTGCTTGGAAGCTCGAACTACCGGCCGGCACTTTGCTTCTTCGCCTATTCTACCAGCCTACCAAGAGCTTGGCAGGTGCATCTCAAACGCCGAGCAAGCACTACTGCTTCATCCATGATGCCGATGCATAAACAGCCAAGTCTGGAAATCGCCATACCTCATTCCTTGGGAGGGACGGTTGGACCGCTTCCAATGATAAGGAAAGTACATGTAAGATGTAGCGATGACATGATTCGGGTTCCGAACTGGCCACTGGTGCGCTCATTCTTGCTGCAGCCTGCTGAGCTGTCGACAAAGTGGTTGCAACTTCCAACGGACGACGACGACAGCGAATCACTTGCGGACGGGATGGCCGGTTACGTGTTACACCAAAACCTACCCCTCCAAACTCGATCCTGGTGATCTCATGCAGCCAGATTATGTATTTCTGTGGTACTGGTCTGATAGGTGCGTTCGCTTCTCGGCTGTCGATACATTCCGAGTGGGATGTATTTTGGGCCTCGAGTCTTCAAGTGAGGGGACGGAACAAAGTCACCCCAGACTCCAGACCTGGGGAAAGAGCAGCCCCGACATCGTTCCAGTCGGCAGGCAGAGGAGAGTTCCCTTGTCGTTTCAAATATCATTTGGAATGCCTCCTGAAGATGTAGTCGTCTGAGGACGGTTCGGATCAGATGATTTGCGACTCCGGAGTTGCTGAGACTGTTCACCGTCGGGGAAGTTGTGCTTTCCTGTACTCATCATCATGGCATCAAGAACGCAGTTTTCCGCTGGCGAGAGTTCTTATCCAGAGGCATTCCATCGGATTTTGCGTACGATACGATCTGAAGTCCTGTCATGCAGTATCTATGGGGCCGAAGATACGGTATCGCCTTCTTTTACGCAAAGTGAGTATTCAGAGTATCTGCTTGGTTTTCATATATCTCTACGTTCTCCGTGTTGACTGTCGTCTTTGCATCGTCCCAATTCTCCTTCCACTTCAAACCTATTTCAAATATTTGGAATTATCTCGCAAGAATAAACCACTGCAAAAATGCGTCTCGACAAATTCCCCAAAACCAACCTCACTTACCCCCACGCAACGCCCATCCACGCGCTCCCCCGCCTCAGCGCCGCACTAGGCGGCAAAGTCTCCCTCTACGCCAAGCGCGAGGACACCAACTCCGGACTCGCCTTTGGCGGCAACAAAACCCGCAAACTGGAGTATGTGCTCCCGGAAGCTCTGTCCGGCGGCTATGACACGCTCGTGACGGTCGGAGGCGTGCAGAGCAACCAGACTCGGCAAGTGGCCGCCGTGGCCGCATACCTGGGACTCAAATGCGTGCTGGTACAGGAATCGTGGGTGAATTACGAAGACCCGGTCTACGATAGAGTGGGGAACATTGAGTTGAGCCGCATCTTGGGCGCTGATGTGAGGCTTGATCAAGCGGGGTTTGATATTGGCATCAGGCCGAGTTGGGAGCAGGCTATTAAGGATGTGGAGGCGAATGGTGGGAAACCATATCCGATTCCGGCTGGGTGCAGCGAGCATAAGTACGGAGGATTGGGTTTTGTGGGCTTTGCGGAGGAGGTCATGGCACAGGAGAAAGAGCTGGGCTTCAAATTTGACTACATTGTTGTGTGTGCTGTTACGGGAAGCACAATGGCAGGCATGGTAGTTGGGTTTGCGAGTCAAGGGCGAGCGAAGAGCGTGATTGGGATTGATGCGAGTGCAAAGCCGGAGAAGACGAAAGAGCAGATTCTGAGGATTGCCAGGAGTACGGCGGAGCTGGTCGAGCTGGGTCGGGAGATTGAGGATGCTGATGTGGTGCTTGATGAGAGGTTTGGGGGTCCGGAGTATGGGTTGCCGAATGAGGGCACGCTGGAGGCTATTAGGCTGTGTGCGAGGACGGAGGGAATGCTCACGGATCCGGTCTATGAGGGGAAGTCTATGGATGGGATGATTCAGATGGTCAAGAATGGGGAGTTTCCGGAGGGCTCGAAGGTGTTGTATGCGCATTTGGGTGGAGCGCCGGCACTGAGTGCATATCATGAGTTGTTCAAGGAGGGATAGACCAATCAAAGAAGACATTGGCTTCCGAAGAGTCGATGTATAGGTAAGAATCAACATCGCGATATCAGTACGTGTAAGGAGATGTCACCACTCCACAAGATCATGCGTCTCGGCTTACACAGACCAGTGGGAAGGGAACACTTGGGATACAAACTGATCATAACGGCGAAGATATTATTATTTTATCCATGATTTATCATGCTATACTTTGACTACCTTACCCGCCGTGCGCCTGTATAACTCGTCTGATTCCATGTATCACCTCTGTATAGGTAACCTACCCCGCATTTTTCAAAACACCACATTCAGCATCCCATCATGTCATGAAGCCATTTCACAAGCCGTCCCACCCTTCAGCCTCTTACAGCCAAGTCCCATACACCCTCTCGCCAAGCCCCTTCACACCCATCTCCCTAACCACAGATCCTTCCAACCTGTTTCCACGTCCGTTTCACCCGGCGTCCCGTAACTTTATGCCAAAAAAAACCAGTTACCATTACCAATCCAATCCCCAAGACCCCAATAATCCCTCTGATGTCTGCAATTTTGCCCAAGTAGCACAGCCCTCTTTGCCCATCGGCACCAAGAGCCCCGACCGCAGCCTATTCCCCAAAGTCGCTGTTCAGCCTGTCAGCACCTTGGCGATATCAAAGCTACCTTCCAGCAAACTTGGCTCGAGCGAAATGTGTAATTGTGTATCAGAACCAATATCAAAACCGACACCATGGAAGAAATGTTTGGAAACTTGGAACATGAGATCTCACGCACCACACGCCCTCCCGCATCCTCCTGCATGCAGCTGTTTTCGGCAATTACGTTCGTTCTAGGAAAGTAGGAAATGGAGACGATGGATAAAGGAAAAGGAAATGCGACAGGCATGGGGGAGGAGAGGAAATTCGAGGCAAATGGACGCTATCTGAGCAAAGACAACGGGTTGTATCTTTTTGGGATTTGGATCAGTAAGTTGCTTTTCTTGCTTCTTCACTACTGTGTCCATCCACCTGTATTCTTTGATTTTACAGAGACTACGCCATTTTAACTTTACCAACTACTATTGTATATGCATCACCGGAAGTTTGAAGTTAATGGTATAATAACAACAAAACTGAAAATAAAGTGCTGACATCTATCCCCCTAGGCTATTTCTACAACCCCTACGCACCCCCCGGCGAGCGAGAAAAATACCACCGCGAAAAACAACCCAGCCGTGTCAAAACCTTCGTTACGCATCTAGCCCATCACTCCCACGATCCATCCCATTCCCACATCACCTCCAACCGGGATCCTCACCCAAACCGTTCGAAAACTTTCAAAATGCTTCATTCAGTTCATCTGCCCTACCACCGCAAAACTACAATCTAGACCAACGAATTCCGAATCCCCCGAACCCACACCCACCACTGGCTATCATCAGCGGGCTACTCGGGCCAATTGCACACGAGTTTTTGAAAGTCCGAAAGCACCGTTATGTCCGAGCCGTGCCGCATGCATCCCGTTTCAATCCCCCACGATATGTCATTGACAAGGGTATGATAGGACTGGGTTGGATGATTGGATCGGTAAGGGCTGAACGACGCGTCCCGCAGATCGTTTTATTGAATGGGTGGAAGCTTGGGATCCTCGAAGTACCGATGGTGTAGGATTTCCTGGGGTCTGATGAACTGCGACGATTGGGTTTTGTGACTTGGTGTCACCGGTTTGGGATGGGCTTGGTGTTGGGCTGTATTTTCTTGTATATATGTCTTTTTGCGGGGCGGAAAGCGCCCATGGAAAAGGGAATGTTCATATCCTGGCCTTTGCGATTGGAGGATTCTGCACTGCAGGGAGATAGGGGTATGGGTAGATAATGTTATGGAATCTAGGTTTTCAGGAGCTTTATATTTCTCTCACGAAACATCGGATCAGAATCACATGTACTATGTACAACTTAGTGCTTTTTGGATGGGGACTTGGCTACAGACTCGCACAAAAAAACAGTAAAAAACAGTGTTCTGGTCATACACCATATTCTGTTCTCTAATACCGCTTCATATCCTTCCCTCTGGTCCTGGCATCACAATCCATGCCGAACACATGTTACCTAGCTACACACATAAGTCATAAACCGATTGAGACGCGTGAGCACGTGAGATTACTTGCTAATACTGGAGACTAAGACTTTTCCTCCTTTGGCTCTGAGCTGCTTCGAACACTCTGGATTTATGTTCACTGGGCCTGGCTGGTTATTGGGATTCCACAGAGCACAGCCTCTGGAGCTCCATCTCCCTCAACCGTGCTGGATAGTGGATCCTTTCGTCGTTCTCTCAAGTGACTTCGATGTGAGTCTCGTAGCCTCGTACCAGGTAGGACTCAATCATCCATCCAAAATCTTGGCCAAACCTTGCGGTTTACCTGTTCGGCTGCATTTCCTTCTAAATTGCGCCCTTGTGGCCGAACGACTGTCCAATGAACAATGCTATGATGCTGTAACGTGGGTTCCCAAAAGAAGAAAATGAGCACAAAAAAGGCAAAAATATAAAAAATCTGACACCCTGAGTTGAACGGGCCCCCTTGTCAGTTTTCCACCAGACGAACTGAGTGTGGCTCAGAAGGACGATAGTCAAACTGCCGGTTTGGGGACTTACCACTTGAGCTATCACACCATATCTGAGTTGGAAGTACTACTTACAGATTTGTACATATGCGGACTTGGCGCCTCGCCTGAGTTCTGGTTGCCTTCACCTTTGCAGGGCCTCAAAGCCGCTTGTCCGATTCTCTTCTAGTTGGAGGCCTCATGAGAAAGAGTCCGGAGCTCATGAACGAGACTCTAATACGGAGTAAAAAAAACGGTAGGAAACTCAAACGACGCGAACAGCACGAAGGAAATGAAGACGATGAAACAAACGCTCCATCTCCAAAAGTTGACTAGCAGATTCTGATTTCAATCTTCCCAACTCCTCCAATTCCCTATGAACCACTAATATAACGCCATTCCCCACGCTATTGCCCAATGCGATTATAGGTAGCTCCTAGCCTGAGCAAGTTCTTGCGCAGTGACCCCGTCCCGCGAATGCATCGATGTCCTCAAAACGAGGATGTAGAACAAAATTTCTGACCTCGCATTGAGCTCCTCATTTCCCCCTTCCTGCTCACTTCCCCTCATCCTCATCACTCGCACTCCCCACACTATACCTCTCCCTCTCCATATCTTCTTCCGCCGCTGGCACCACATGCAAATCATCCAACTCACTCTCGTCAAAATCACCCGCCTCCAAATCCGCACCCGTCCGCTTATTTCTAAAACTCTCAAGCGGCCCACTTCCCCTGCCCGGCAAACTCAACGATGCACCGCTGCCGCCAAATACCCCCTGGTAGCCAGCGCGCTTGCGTCGGTCTTGGTACACGAAGTAGCCCCACAGCGCTGCCGCAATGACAACAATCACCAGTACGATTTCGCCAGACTTGTAGTAGGCTTCCCATTTCGCTGCTTCCAGCTTGTCTTTTTCGGCTTCCTCCGCCGCGGTGCTGTTGGGATGGCCGCCGACGGATACCTCGACACCTTTCTCGCCGTCGATGCGGGAGTCCGTGGGGGTACCGCCGATGCTTGCTATGTCAACGCCCATGAAACGATCGAGCATGTCGCGGGATCGGCGGCCGTAGTCGAAGGGAACCATGTGAGAGGAGTTATAGAATAGGATGTAGGTGAGATTGCGTGCTGTCTGGTAGATACCGGCGGGCTCGCCTTCGAAGGTCCAGTCGCGGCGAGGAGCCCAGGTACCGGGGGTCAGCTCGAATCCTTTTCCGCCGCCCCATTCCATATTGTTGATCAATTCTTCCGTGCCGATGTGGTTACAGATAAGATCTTTTGCGCCGGAAAAGAGGATGGTGGGGACTTGTTCGATGAGGGAGCCGAGGAAGGTGATGGATGGCGGCGAGTTTGGAGTTAAGAAAGCTCCGCTGACTGCACCGTTGCATTCGGTCCATCCTGTTTGTTTTCCTTGGTCGACATGGAGGGCCTTGAGAACGTCCGGTCGTCGGAGGTAGGGAGTGACATCCTTCAGGTCTGGCGGCCAGTTCATGCCGCAAGCTGGATAGGAGTCCTTCAGTCTAACGTCGTACATATTGTAACATTGGTCCTTGCCATTCGAATCTTTGGTCTTTGTCAACCTGAGAATTTCCTGCAGGATGGTTTCGCACGCCCCTAAATCAACATTGTCTTTGCCACCCTCGTTCAGTGCTTTGATGCATACGGCCTGCTGAGATTCGAGCTGTTTTGCGGCACTGCTTCCTCTCTCGACCAGGCCTTCAGCGTACGCGAAGGCCAGATGGGACATGTATTGTTCGACAGGCGATATCCACCCATTGCCAATAACCATTCCCTTCACGTTCCAGACATGCTGTGGTCCTTTTTTGTTGCGTTCCAGCATAGCTTTCGTGACATAGGGAATATATTGCCCAGCATATGATTCTCCGGCGATATAGATCTAGAAACCGTTAGCTAGCGAAACCTCCCCCTCAACCAGGAACGAGAAACTCACATCGTCGTTCTCATATTCAGGAAATATGGCAAACCACTTTTCCAGGAACATAACAAACTGATCCGCCATCTCAGTAAGCTCACGGGTATAGCTATCCGTATCGACATAGCTGAACCCTGTCCCCACTGGATTATCGACAAACAGCAGATTCGCGAATTCGTCCCAGGAACCATCGTGGTATTCCAGGGTTTCCTTATCCTTCAGCCTGTAAGGACCAATCTCCATCAACGCGCCATCTTCCGAGCTGCATCCGGGTCCGCCATTCAGCCAAATAACAGTGCGCTGCTTGTTCGCGATATGCTTATTCTGAAAGTGCCAGAAAAACAGGTTTCCGTGGTGTTCCGGGGTGATTTCGATGTGCCTGCGGAAAGCAGTCAGCTGGCGATCCCGGGTTCCGCGCCTGCGCGAAGCTCTACTTACCCAGCATGCATTTTCAGCAAAGGGCCCGGAGGGGCGCCCGGCATAGAATGAACATAATAATCGGCAGCGGTCTTATCGGCGACGACAGTCGAGGGCAGCGACGAGAGGCATAGTGCGCCCAAGGTTGCAAAAAGCAAGTTTCCCGTGGTTGCCGGCATTCGGTCGGCCCATGAGTTGAAGAACCTCATGGCTCACGACGCCTCCTCCACAAAGGGAGAGTTGTCTGGGGGCTTTGTTGAACAGTCTGGCAGCACAAGTGGTGGTCGAGGCTATTGCAACATGGGAGATGCTGTTTGCTTGTGTTTCGCGATGTTGATGAGAGTTGACGATATGTGTCCTTGGACGGTAAGGGATGCACACGCGGCGCCGACTAAGCCGAAGAGACCCTGAGATGAAACCCCGGTCTACCACCAATTTAAAAAATAATAATAATCGGCCAATATCACACTATCCTTATGGGAGTTGGCAATAGTAGTCTGACTACGGTTTTCCAATCTCCCTATTCTATGCGGCCAGCATTCTTTGCCAAGGCCCGTCAAAGCCGCTTGAAAACGGGGAGCTTAAAGGGCCTAGTACTCTATTGACAGCTATTTGCGGCGATCACCCATACCACGTATGTCTCCAACTTTTAATCTATTTTTGGCCATGGGATTCTGCTGATGATCTGAGCTGTTCACCATACATCTCCCAGTAAACTCACTATGTTCACTCTTCTATCTTGTGTCACTCTTAAATGTCCCGACAGAGCCAGGAAACCAGCCTTGCTACACCCCAACATTCGGTGATCTTCGCAGTAAGTTCCTTGTGCATCACAGGCCTGGTCTCAAAATGGACAGCGATGTTGAATCGCTCATTTTCTCTTGTCCAAGTGCACCAGCTGTTCTGGAGATTTCACGTTATGAAGCAAGTTGCAACAACGCATCGGGGAGAGAGGGTTATCTTCGATTTTGCATCATATGGATCAAGTGCTGTAATCTCAGGCTTGTTGAAAGAGTCAAAGTGGCACAACGATGCTTCGCCGTCCATCCACTCTGAAGGACTTCTCAGCTACCCAGAGACCCTCGCTTGAACTCCCTTGGATAAGGGGTATTGCGTGATCAGCTTGTCGTAACCTAGAAGAGCTCCGCGATGCCCTTCTCTGAGTCTTTCTTGATCAAGTCAACCATCCCCTAGCAGCCAGGTCAGTTCAAAGCTCTCAGATGAAACATGGGCAAGAACTCACCTCTGGCATTATGGGCTCGCCATTTTTGCCTTTGACGTAACGGAATGGCATCTCAGTGCTCTCGTTCTTGTTGATCCGCAGCTCGGGATAATCCACATAGGGGATATCATCCAATGCAACTACAGCTCCATGTTAGACCGACTCAATCAATGGTTTCGGATAGATAGACTCACCTTTATCCTGGACCACAAGCCGTGTCACTCGCACCGCTGTGTCCGTGGTCATCTGCTTGGGACCCAGTCGTCGTCCTTCAAATCCCTTCTTTCTCAACTCAGAGGTCCTGTCTTTCGGCCAGTCAGCAGTTGCGAAATGCTGTGCCACGCGTCCAGCACATCATACCTCGTGGGGGATCATCGCCTACACTTCCGTCAGCATCATTCACACCATTAGATGATACCGAATGATATCATAGCACCGGGGAACGTCGTCCAAAACTCACCCAAGATTCCTCCAAAAAGGAAGATGTCGAATTTCTCGCCATCTTCGGGGCTCAACTCCTGCTTTGCGGCAGGATCGAGCAAGCAGATCCGGTCTTTGGTGTCCGCGTATACAGTCTCGACACTTTGCTGCTCGGCCTTGAAGCCCGGCAGGCTGGTGAGAGAGTCCGGGAGGTTCAGGGATGGTGGAACGGACGAGAGGCAGAAAGCAGCACCTGCTTCCTTGGATTCTTTGGCAATGGTAACATACTCCAGCTCCGACCACGGACCTAGCTCCTCATCTAAATGCTCGACTATATACAACTTAGTTGCAGACGCCGCCATTGCTTTTGGGAACTAGCGAGTTGGCTCGGGGTATGCAAGTGGTGACGGGACCGGGTCGAGGAAGCTTATGATCCTGGTAGCGTGCCGGCCGAGAGCACCAGCACAGCACAGCGTTCAAGATTGTCTGGGAAGAGATCCGATTTGGCAGTCGAGGGCTACATGTAGGGTCGGCCAGATGCAGAGCCAAGAGAAGCGTTGGACAGGCCACTATTTTCGATGCGGGGTAGGCTGGTTGATATTTCACGGCTCAGCTTTCAAGTTTTCGAAGAGGGTTTTGCTTTTTAAGTTTGAGGGCTTGTGAAAGTGCATGAGTAGCAGACAAGCTGCCTGGTGCTGACTCGTATATGAAAAGTGCTCAACCTACCCAGGTACCTCTTCTGTTTGGCAATATCAATGCCTACAAAGGTTCCTGCAAAGAAGGGAAAGCTGTTCTGCAAAAGAATGATATTCAGGGCCCCTTGAGCCAGAAGACGCAGATCTCGGTGGCTATTTCCTGTGACCCGGTACATGGTCAGCACTCGGCAGAGCGTAGTGGTTGCCAAAGGCAATCTTCCCCCCGGGGGAATAAGGCCATGATGAATGCATGATGGAACGATGGCGCATGAGCGGGACAAGTTTTTGAACGTACGCAACGGGCTTTCACAGCTGTGTAGAGGTGGTGCAATTTGAAAGGGGGCTATAGCACGTGGATTTATCGAAACACGCGGTGCAGAAAAGTTGACACAGCCCCCACCAGCAGCTGCAGAAGATGGTATCGCCGCAACAGGATGTGTAGTATCTCGTAGTTCAGGCACAGAAAAAGTCCTTGGGCGAGAGACTGGAATCGAGCAGGCCTTGCACTGCAGCTTAAGGCGGCCCCACTACGGGGGTTTAGATAGGTAGCGTCGCACTTCACCTCACGGTCACTTTTATCCTCAGTCCCTCTCCCGTTCACACTGCAATTCTTCCCACCCCGTTGCCCACCACCATCTGAAATTCCCGCTTCTCTGCCAACTCAAGCCTGCCACCGATACCAATCAGCCTACGCCTGGTGCCCTGATCTCCGGAGCCTCGCTTATCGCACCAAGGCCCCGCGCTATTGCTGCTGCCCGACCATAGCTTTGCGGATCTCGCGACGCCAGGGTCACCTGCGTCTCCAAGGAACAAAGAACTGTCAGTCCGAAGCAGCTCTCCAGACCATCCACGAGACAATCGAAGACCGGCCGATTTCTGACTTCCCAGAAATACTGAAACAGCGCCTGCGGCCAACCCAGCACCTCAATCCTAACCCCCACCATCGTCAAGATGAACCCCCACCAGAAGAACAAGGTTGACATTACCGTACGTCATTCAATCCACGTCTCCAATCCCCCAATGGCACAAAGCAAACCGCTGACCCAATCGAACACAGTCCCTCTCCCCCGATGAGCAGCGTCTCTTCCGCCTCTACGGCAAGCTGCCTTCCAAGTCCGACCACCTCGCCAAGCACCTCAAAGAGCGCAAGTACTTCGACTCCGGCGACTACGCCCTCTCCAAAGCCGGCAAGGCCTCGAGCGTCGACACCGGCAGCGTTGGCTCGCAACACCCTCTCCCCGAGAACATCCCTCACCTCTCATCGCCTTCCCTCGCCCATTCCGCACAGGGAGGCGCCGGAAATGGCAACATGCAAAACGGCAGTGCCGGCGGTATGTCCAGCGGAAGTCCAGTGAAGGAGAGCAGCTTTCTGAACAGGGAGACGAGCGCCGATGAGACGGAGGGAAAGGAAAATATGACGCGGATGGGCAGCAACAGCGTCAGTCCCCCTGCTGTCAACGAGGGCATTCCGATCAGGAGATAGGCGGTCGTCGTTGATCGATATTTTTCCTACACGAAGATGATGATGTCGCAGCCACGGTTCATTCGCGGTTGCCATTGATGGTTCTCGCTCATGATGATCTCTGGGGATGGCGTTTACAGGGAGCAACTACGGTCACAACTCGGGTCGGCCGGCTTTGACTTTTTCAATCTTCATGTACATGTTTGAGGTATCAGAGCATCAGCTCGCGCGTTCGACTTTCAAATCATCAAGCAACTCTAGTCAGCTTTCGGGGTCTATTCTTAAGGGACAACTAGCTAGACCCAATCTGGCACCAAAAAAAACATCCAACATCGAAACTTGTGTGTTCTGGCAAAGACCGAGATACCTCTTTCACTGTTGGCATCTGCTACGCATTTCAAACTGATTT
This sequence comes from Cyclaneusma minus, assembly GCA_037179335.1. NCBI lineage: Eukaryota > Fungi > Ascomycota > Leotiomycetes > Marthamycetales > Marthamycetaceae > Cyclaneusma > Cyclaneusma minus. The sequence continues at coordinate 227,808 of JAKZHN010000036.1, read as the reverse complement.
CGAGTGTTTCTGGTGAATTTTGGTGAAGTTCGTTCGACCCGAAAACTCCTCAACCTTGGAACACTAAGTGAGATGCAGTGCATATTCCTTCTGAAGACCACCCACAAACCATCAAAGATAAACGCCGGTACAGCATGCATCTCCCTACCAACCATTGCTATAATACTAACGAGTCCTTCAACCTTGCACTATATATACCATCAAAACTTCTCCAATAAATAGAAACTTCTCAAGTGATTTCGAATGTCTCAAATGCCCGGTTAGAGATATCCCAAGTGGCTAGAAGTAGTACTCCAGACAAGTCGAGTGATTGGAAACATTACCATCCGCTGGTCGTAGGCTGCCCGTATAAGAAATTTTTCTGTCATGGTACAATGGTCCACGACAGTGAAACGATGGTTTACCTGAACTAGTTCAATAACATGATGCTCCTTAGGTCCGCTCCGACACGGGTAATAATTATGCAAACCGGCCACTGCCACAGGGTTTTATGCTACATGTATTTGGCATTTGCATCGTGCGACGTCAAGTTTGTTCTAGCGTGACTGGAGGTATGTAGAATACTACTACTTACCGATGATATCATAGCTTCGACATGCCAGCGCTGTACTGGAGGTGAGGACTTTTGCGTCTTTGAGAAGTCTGAAAAACGCTCATAGTGGTCTCGAAATCCCCTCAAACAGCTCGAATTCAGTCTATGATAACTCGGACTCCAGTATATCCAGCTTTTAATTGAAGTCGCCGCAATGAGTGGTAAACGGCCTATAGCACTAGAATGGCGCTCCAAAAAATCCTTCATCCTCTCGACCGTGGCGATAGGACTCTTCACTGTACGTTTCCCAGCGTATTTTGCTTCCAGATCTTCTTCTGCCGTCCGTCCAATTGGCTTCTCGTAGTTTCCTTGGGAGAAAATGACTCGCCCAAACTATGCCCATTGGCAGCTGCAAAACACGATATTGACAGTCTGGCTACCAAATAGGATCTCTTTCTCTACGGACTCATCGTCCCCATCCTCCCATTCATCCTTGAGGATCGCCTCGGCATCCAGAAATCCGAAGTCCAGTCTTACACGTCCTACCTCCTCGCTTCCTATGCCGGAGCTTCCGTCCTGTTCTCTATCCCTGCAGGCATTATTGCAGACAAGACTTCGACCCGCCAACTTCCCTTTCTAGTCGGTCTCCTCTCTCTCCTAGGTGCCACAGTATTGCTCTTCCTAGGCCGTACCATAGCAGTTTTGATCGTTGCGAGGATCTTGCAAGGTATCTCAGCTGCGATAGTATGGACAATTGGTCTTGCCATGGTACTGGACACTGTTGGTAGCACGGGGCTTGGAGTGGCTATTGGAAGCATCTTCTCCTTCATCAGTGTAGGCGAACTAGCAGCTCCTGTGCTGGGAGGCGTGGTTTATAAGACAGCCGGGTATGGAGGTGTCTTCGGCATGGGCTTTGCCTGTCTTGGAGTCGACCTCATTATGAGATTGCTGCTTATCGAGAAGAAGACCGCGAGGAAATATGGTGTTGACACCGACGACCAGGCTCAGCGTATAGACGAGGAATCGCGGGCTGAAGACATTGAAGACGGGGCAGCGAACGGAGAACACGAAAGTGGCCAGACGGAAGAATCACCCCTTTTAGCAAATGGCGCCAACAAGGAGACTTCGGAATGGAAGATTGTCGGCCCGCAGCCAAAATGGAAGAGGGGCTTTCCGATCGTCTTTTGCTTCCCTCATCCTCGACTTCTGACTGCTGAAGCTGTGGCCTTTACCCAGGCTACCCTTCTCGCTGTCTTCGATACCACAATCCCGACCGAGGCTCAGATGCTATTCGATTTCGACTCCCTCAAATCAGGTCTCTTGTTTGCTCCTCTGGTGCTCCCGTACCTGCTTCTTGGACCCTTGGCGGGCAAATGGGTGGACAAAAATGGACCAAAGCCTGCTGCCTGTCTAGGACTTATTTATCTAGCGGTCGTTCTCGTTCTCTTGCGCATCCCTCAGCAAGGTGGGAAAGCTGAGATTGTCAAATTTTGTGCGATTGTGGCGCTCTGTGGGCTTGGGTTGGGATTCATCAGCTCGCCGAGTATCGTAGAGGCCAGTAGCGTCGCTGAAGCGTATCATAAGGAGAATCGGGATATTTTTGGGGAGGAGGGGCCCTATGCACAGCTGTACGCCATCAATAGTATGGTGTTTAGTGCTGGACTCACGCTGGGGCCACTGGTGGCGGGAGCCTTGAGAGACAAAATCGGGTACGGAAATATGAATGCGTGTGTAGCGGGATTGTGTACCCTTGTGAGTCTACTCTCAGCGATTTGGCTGGGTGGAAAGCCAGCCGCCTTGAGAAATCGGGGGCTGTAAGATCATAGTCGAGATCCAGCTGTCAATAATGTATCGGTTGCAAGAATGGCAGTATGATTGTTTGAAGAATGAACTCTTGTCTCTTGAGATAGAGCCCTAGGAAATGTTATATAAAGCCAAACGCTAAGATATGACAGCTAACAAGTAACACAGGAAATAAGCGGCCAGACCGAAGGGTATCAAAATCAAATCAGAGCTTTGGCTTTGGGTCGTCTTGCTTAAGTCTCACGACTCCCTGGAAACACAATCAGCACTGAATCATAATCTCACTCGATTGAAATGCAGAAAACTTACCTCCTGAATGCAAGTAGCGACCAACGTGCCGTCCCCAGCAAACATATGCTGCATCACCAAGCCCCTCCCATCGCCAGCCCACGGGCTCCACATATCGCAGAATATCCACTCATCTGCCCTAAATCGTCTCGGTTCATGGAAATAGATAGTATGGTCCAAGCTGACCATCATGCCAAGCTCGGGTCTTCCGTTCCTCGGCGCTCCATGCTCGTCAGTTCTTTCATTGGCCTCGTCTCGCTCCTGGTTATCTGGCGATTTGTCTGATGCATTCTTTTTGGAGCTTGACGTATCCCAGCGCCAGACGTTGTGCGCGCGAGATACTGTGCCAATGAACTGGCTGTCGGACATGTATGCTAGGGCCGAGATGTGTGCTTGATGCCCGCCTGAAGGCGATATTTGTCCCCGTGCCCGCATCCACGCCCTCGAGCGCTTCTGCGACAGATCCGAAGCGTTCGCATTGTGTAGCTCGTGCTTGGCGATTTCAAACGGGCTGATTCCTTCTTCCGGCCCTTCTATAGTATGCCTGTCGTCCGGCCTGCCAGCCAAGATTTCTTTGGATAGTTGCACCTGGTGATTGAGGGTCTTCGCGCCAGCGCTGTTTTCTCGGGTGAAGCTCATGGTTGTGGTGAAGATGCACTTGCCCTTCTGCCGGGCTTGGACTGTTCGCGTTGCAAAACTGCGGCCGGATCGGACATCTTCGACGTGGAATAGAATGGGCACTTCGGAGTCGCCAGCTAACACAAAGTAGCAGTGCATGCTATGGACTGTGAAGTCATGGGGGACTGTGAGCTGGGCGGCGGCAAGACATTGTGCTATAACTGCTCCGCCGTAGATTCCTCGCGCGCCTGGAGGATGCCAAAGAGGCCGGGTGTTTGTGAATATGTTCTGCAGACATTGGTGTCAGCTCTTGCGCCAGCAGGGGCTCAGAAAAGGGAAGGCAGAGTAGAAACGGGCGAACGGACAGGTCCAATGACGGCCAGAGAGGTGAGCTCAAGGACGTTCTCAATGGCAGACTTGGATGGATCAATTGGCGGCGGTTTCACCAAGGTGGCCTTCGGGCGGCCTTCTGAGTCGCTCATGGCGGGTATCACGATGTTTCGTCTCTGGATGCTTGAGGTCTTCCTGTTGGAACCTCGGACAGCTCTCGCGATATGGGACTGCGATGGCAGGAAGATGCTGCTGGGCAGGAATGGCTTGAGTATGGCGGCAGCGGGTGAATGAAAACGGCGCAAAGACTTCATTCTCTTCGGTCTCTTTTTGGGGCCTTTTATCTGAGATTAAGATGAATGGAAGGTGTCTGGAGTCGGTGCTTCCGTCCCCACATGCCTCGGTAACTTTCAGCCTCTAGATTTCTTAGCTCTGGTAAGCAGCTTTCTCGCCTTGATTCTTTCAACATCTCTCAGACTCTCTTGCAAGTGACGGTTCACTCACTCTTTCACCCCCCCTTCAACATGTGCTCTGCTGTCGCGCGTGATAGCCGCCCCGGAAGCCCAACAGCATCTCTGTGATACCACCCATGTCCGGCAGTTCGCTATCACATGCAAAGCATGCGGGTTGCTTCAACTTTTCCAGTTGTTCATGTTGTTTTTGATTCTCAATTTCTTGGATTCTTTCTCATTTGATTCGTTGGATTGCCCATGAATTTAAGGACTCAAACCATGTCATTGTTTAGGTTCTGGTTACTATTTCCTCCGGCATTTCGATTATTAGGGGTCCAGGGGTTATGTTGAAAGATCACGAGTGGGAACAGCGTACGCATAGTACCTATGAGAGCTCTTGACAAGTCGATCGTTTCTTTGATTTTGCTTCTCAATTTCAGCCATCCACGGAAGCAAGAGCGGCGATGCTTGTAGAGCCGTATACGTGAATGGTTGTAAGTTCGAGTTAAGCCCAAGAATATGCATGAGATTTCGTTAGCAGCAAGCCATATTTGCTTCTTGATGAAGTAGACAACGAATAACAATGTTGCTACGCTGGGAGGATGTGTTCGTTGAAGGTTGGCCACGGCCGTCTTGGAGTTTTGTTAGTTACCTACCCACCTGCCCATTGAGGTCGAGGGCAGGGAACTTGATAGCAGTTACCGGGGGGTACAATACATGTATCCTGCATGTTGGTTCGCACTGTCCCCTCTTCTTCAGTTCATCAATTAAGTCTTTCCTATCTATATATACCTCGTGGCCAATTGGTGGGCAATCGAGGCGCTTTTCCAACTGACAACAAAACCCAGTCATATCGAGATTCGAGGAACTGCCGCATTATTGTTCTTTGCACAAGCCTAAGGCATAGCCAGAATGACAGCCGTGCCTGTAGTGGATATCACGCCCGTTGAGGATGGTGAAATTCCCGTCCTGACCGATATCTTGGTCCAGGCTATGGAACCGGATGTTCTTCTTCGGTTTATGTTCAGCGAGCGTCGAGAGAAATCCGTCATCGAGCAGAGAGAATTCTTTGGAGTCATCTTCCAAGAAGAATACGACGACCACAGACTCCAGCGCAAATTCGCCAAAGCCACCCATAAGGAGTCCGGAAAGATTGTTGGCTGGTTGCAATTCACCTGGTACGAAGGCAATGAAGATGAGGATCCGCAGCCTCCAGACGACGGATCTTTCAAAATCTTCTACAAAAAGGCATTGGATGCGAAGTATCACGCCATCATGAAGGGCCGGAAGCATGCCAGTGAGTTCCACGGCCTGATGTTCGCAGGGAGCCGCCGCTGACTAGATCAAAGTTCTCAACAACCTCTACGTCTTGCCGGACTACCAGGGTATGGGTATTGGGTCCTCACTGTTGCGTTGGGCTTATGAGAAGTACGGTCTGGCCGAGGAACTTGTTTACGTTCAGACTATCATGATGTCTGTTGGATTCTACGAGCACTATGGCTGGAAGCAAGTGGATGGCACCGACATAGATCTGCGGAAGTGGGGTGGAGATCATAGAGGGTTTGGGATGCACCGGTCGCCTCAGCTGATCCGGGAGAAGGGGCCCTGGCTGGATTCTGGCAACGGCTAGTTACGCTTGACCCCGGTTTGGCACACTTCACAACCCTACAGGAGGGCGAGCATGTGCTCACGGAACAGGAAAGCTCGGTATGGGTATGAGATCGACAGGAGATGGAGCGAAGACAACGACATGTCAGAGACCAAATCACATGTACAACAAGAGTTCATCGTAAGCCTCTTGTATGTTGTATGGTGCACTTGCGGCTTTGGTCTCTAAAGAACGAGATCCAAATGGCTATAAACAACCAAAAGAGGGAAAGCAAGCTGAATACATCTAACCCGCCTTACCTAGAAGTACAGTGGGGCGCTAGAAGTCTGAACCACACTCCAGTCCCCCCCTCCCCCCCCCCCCCACCCTTCCGGCCTTGTTCGTAATCATGTGAAATATTTCTGATCATTGGGACTACTCTCAGTCATTGGTTATTTCGAATAATTGTGGATTTTCAGAATTACTGGGAATATTTCCAAGCAAGGTTTGCCTGAGGGTGGTTCGGATTTTTTCTCACCAACTGTAGTACCAGTACTGGGTACATGTAGGTAGTGACAGGAAATGCGAGGTCAGGAAGTGTACGCCAAATGTTCGGAGATCATCGACCGCAAGGGCCGTTTCTTCGTTGTAGCTATGTCCCGGGACATAACAAAACTTGGAAGTTGAGGGAACCAAGTATACGTATGGAAGCAGAATAATAGAGAAGTAAAACAGTAGAAGAAAAGCAGAGTAATAGAAAAGTCCGGCACCTTACTTGCCTTCGTATTTATCCACGAAAGGGCTCCAGGCAGCAGCAGTTCCCCTCAATCATGTCCGTCGGTCTTACTATCGCCAGACAACACCGTACTTCAAGCTCTGGAGAAGCAAATGTACGCACGCAAAGTATAGACATCTTCCGACTCACCGTTCGACTTTAGCACATGGCTTCGCAGTCCTCCAACGACGGGTCGGGTGCTGGCGAGAAGAAAGCCGATGAAAATAGTCAAGAAACCGCTGAGACCCGACTTTCTTATCGCGAGGGGAAGCTGATCTGGCCCTCCTATCCACCTAGCCTCAGTAGCCTGCCACCAGGCTTTGATGCTTCCACACTACCGCTAGACGTTGTGGCCGACGACGATGTCGTGTTGGTCGAAGAGCATCACGATGAGCGGAAGCGTTCTGACAGCGACATCGGTATCGACTTTTTCCACCTTCCTCCTGCCTTGCCGCCGAGCAACGGTGCAAGCTGGCTACATCAATCGCACACCCTATCACTTCCTCCTGCATACGTCGAAAGGCACAGGAGAAAACCCCATCCGCTGTACCTCACTTCGCAGCACGCCCAGCTGCACGTCTTGATCTCCGTCAAATCTGGCACCGGCCTGGCTGAAGCCTTCTACGAGAGGGTCCTGAAGCGAATCCTCGAGCACGTGGGACTGACCGAGGGAACTGATTATACTGTCTCGAGGACCGCAAGTGCCGAGTCTGTAAAGCAGTATGCACAAACCGTGCTCTTGAGTGGTGCAAATGCCGGACGAGAGCAGACGCTTGTGCTATTGAGCGGCGATGGGGGGCTGGTAGATTTGATCAATGGTTTAGCCAGTGGCGAGAGAGAAAAGTAAGACATCGTCGGAATGATCTCTAATGAATTTCATTTGGCTGATGTATCTTCTACCGCCAGGGCCTATCGCAAACCAACGGTTGTTCTACTTCCGCTCGGAACAGGCAATGCCCTCTTCCATTCCCTCAACCGCATACCTCCAGCTCCTCTACCCGCGAATCCCCTAGCGGCTGGCCTGCGTCTGCTCCTGGCTGGCAAGCCCCAACCATTACCCATGTACCGAGCATTATTTTCCCCTGGTGCCGAACTTATCGAAAACTCGGATGATAACGCAACCCGTACTCCAATAGAAGAGGCCCGTTTATACGGCTGTGTCGTAGCTAGCTATGGTTTCCATGCCACTCTGGTTGCTGACAGTGACACTGTCGAATGGCGCAAACACGGCTCAGCTCGGTTTGGAATGGTTGCCAATGAGCTCCTGAATCCAAAAGACCGAGGTCTTCCACATGCTTACAAGGCCAAGGTTACGTGGATCTTCCAGAACGGTAGGGAGTCAGAAGAGCAGAGGCAAGAGCATGGCTACTTGACTACTATAATGGTTTCAAACCTGGAGAGAACATTTACAATATCTCCGGACTCGAGACCCCTGGATGGACAGCTGAGATGCGTGCATTTTGGAAATCTGAGTGGCAAGGGAATCATGGATATCATGATGCAGGCATATGATGGCGGAAAGCATGTGGGTGAGAGTAATAAGGGAGTGGTAGGCTATGAGACGATTGACGGTATGCGGATTGATTTCTTGGAAGAGGAGGATACTTGGAGGAGGGTCTGCATTGATGGGTCCATTGTACAGATCCCGAAAGGAGGCTGGATGGAGGTCCGGAAAGTAGAGGCGGGTAAGGAGGCTGTGGATGTTGTAGCTTGGCCGCAGTGAATCTGCAGATCTCATGGTTTGGTGCCAGTGTCACCGAGGTGAAACTACAGCGGGTCAAACAGAAATTCCACAAGTCAAATCGAAGCTGGACTGCTCCGGAATCTGACTCCAAAGTCGTCATGCAGCACTAAATTGAGGGTCACGGCCTGCGGATGCCACGCAACCACCCTCGTGGTAAGATCTCAAGTAGCCTGGTGGGCTTTCCGGTACCAAGACTGCTTTCAATATGTATTTGAGCCGCTTCTGGCTAACTTGGCCCAACTCAAGTTGAATTCGGGAGTGGAATAAATTCCTACGAGCATATCTAATGGGAATTCTGTCTTCAAGTGAGGTCTTACAACATCATTCATCAACCATTTCCATTTCCCCAGAAGCATGGGCCCAGATGCTAGATGGGCCAAGCAATACATGTATTCAAATTGTCATGACCCACTACTCCACGCAGCCACTGCCAGGCACATCACGCACCGACACGCTGCCGCGCAGGGCTGACTGCTGAGGGGTGCGTCCGTCTACCGGGACACGAAGTCAGATTATTTGTCTACCCGGGACCAATCTACTCCTCTCACAAAACCAACTTGCTTTATACGTCGCGCCACTCTCGTATAGTATCGATGTCCGTCAAACCTACCAAAACTTGCAGGATTTATCCGGAGTCCGGACTCGAAAACATACATCGATTCCAACCCGAAACTTCGGACCCATCTAATCTACACAAACAACCGTTCCACCAGAGCTCCTGCTTAATATCATAGCGATTCCGGAAAAATTCTAGATCCAGCGGATCTTAGATGATCATCACAGGGAATAATTCTGGGTCCCGGAAACCTGGAATCATCTTGTGAATTGTACAGTACATGTACCTCACTCTTATATAAAGGTGGATGTTTCTCTACCACTTCCACTCTGTTTATTTCCCATCTCCCAGTCCATACGTTAGAGACAAACTTCTCAGTCGCTCTTTACTCTCCTTTCAAAGCCTTTCGTCGAGGAAATTAGTCCACGAAGCCACTCAGTATGCCTTCTCTACTCAAGAGCCTTTCTCTTCTGCTTGCCGCAACGCTGGTCTCAGCAAATATAGACGCTTGCTCCTCCAACACTAAAGGGAAATGCCCAGGCACCCTCAACTGCAGTGGTAAGATCATATCATATCCCACATCACTTCTCCTACTATACTTTAGCAATATCTCTAACATCCACTTAGCCTCAGCATCTTCCAGTGCTATCCAAGCAGCCGAATGTTCGCACAACACTAGAACATCCGAGACCCAGACTTTTGCAGTCTTCGTAACGGACCATGAATACGACTCTGTTTACGGTGCTCCTTACGGGACGTGCGAGGCCTACACCTGCACGGCGCCCACTGAGGATGAGATGACTGACGTGGACGATGATTGCTGGACGTTCTTTTGGAGGTACTATGTGATAGATATTTCCCACCCTGGGCCAATCCCATGTCTAGGAGAAATATGAGAGCTGACAAGAATGTGACGGTAGTGGAGAAGGAGAAGAAGAGGGCCTTGGTACGAACTGCATTGAGGATCCCTCAACCGGGGAATGCGGATGCGAGGACTCGGACGGGACGTTTGTTGCAGGAAGCGACAGCTGCACTTGATTGCCGCTCGGCACTTTGCAGCAACGGAGTGGGATTGGCCATGGCCGGACAAAAAAAGAAAAGAGCCATGCGTACAGGCAAAATGCTAGGCAGGCAGTTCGATACACGTAGTAACAAACGGACAACCAACAAACCAAGTTTTCCAACCCCTCACAGGTGAGGATAAATTATTCTAGGAACAGTACTAGGAACTTGAATTGACCGCGAATCATCACAACTTACCTAAAGGAATGAAAATACCCGGTGGTAGTGGGAAGGAAGCCTTGGCCCTTGGATGCCGTGGATGCAAAGCGCTGACTTGCAATATTATAAGGTATAATGCTAAGCCGAAACGACTGTTAAAATGGAAAATACAAAAAATACATGTAATATCGCAAAACAAGATCACCAAGAGAGCAAGATTGCGTCGTTGAAAAAATGGCCCACAGCCCCCGCTCGACTCTGCATTTCAACCGTATGCAAGTTGCCAGGTTAGTATTGTATTCGTTTGCTTCCCCACCAAGATAAGAATTTACCAACCCTTGTAGAATCAATAGAAACAGCGTGATTATAAATCTGACAAATGATGGGTACAGCCGGCGAAGACTGTCGAAGTATGCGCTGGATATAGTTGGCCAATGGGGCCCGGGGGACTCAATAGCCTTGGCTAAACTCTACTACTAGTACTGCCTGGAATCGGAGCACGCAATAGAGCGACCAGTATATATCCATTGCCCGCCTTCGAATAACAACACACGATCCATACTCTTTCCGCTATATCATTGAGTCTAGCTTCTTTGAACACAAGCTATTGGCTCACCTATAGTGTCTCCAGCGGAGCAATAGCTAGCGCGGATTACCTTAGGTTCACAAGTTTATCGTCGGGAACGGTGGTAAGTATCCTCTTCAAAGCAATAGAATTGTTGGACAGAAGAGTCAAATGCTCATGTCCGGTGGATAGTTCAGTAACCCAGCGCTTCCGATCTATTACGAGCCTGTCCAGCCAACCCAGAGTACCCAAAATTTCAATATGTACTCGGACTCAGAGTCCAGTTCGGACCCAGGAGTCGAATGCGGGCATTGCAGAGATGAATTTGGAAATCTTGCTGCTGTGAGAAGGTACAGATCGTCGGCTGTCTTTGGATAGCGGGCATGGGCTTACCATCGTATAGGCACATCTCGACCGTCCACCCTTGGTTGAGACAGCACCACCTTCAACTACCAGAGGCGTGTAAACCGTTCGATTGTCCGGATAAATGCAACAAAGGATGCCTGTCTCCGGATCCCGGCTCCATTTCGACCCGTAGGAAATACACCAGGCTTTTTTGTTTTGGCCCAGACTTTGACCCAACATCTCTCAGTGAGAGCCCTCCTCACCAGGCCCCTACATCGCGACCTCCGATTATACCAACATTGGCGGGACTAGATGTCAAGGCTGAAGATTTCGCCGACTGGTGTTGGAGCGAAAGACGGCCCTTCAAGCAACAAGTACTCGAATCTCGCCGTACTGGAAACACTTTTGTGGGTACATCGCTATCTATGGCAGAGATATGCTATTACGAAAGTGAGGGGGACCCCCTGTTCGAAGCCGGTTTGCCTGTACGCCCGGACGACGAATGGTGTCTCGAGATACGCGATAAATACCACATGGAACCTGCAGACCTTGGTCTACTGATTCGCTGTGAGACCTGCCCTCGGAGCTGGCACATGTTCTGTCGGCGTCACCGGTCTGACGTTCTTCTCGCCTTCGATGGACGGTTCCCGCGAGTCTCAGATTATTGGCAATGCGATGCGTGCATCCAGACTGCATATACAAACGGCAGCCGAGGACTGAAGATGATGTCCCTGGACGAAGAAGGGGTTGAGAAGCAATGGGACTACAATCCGTTCTGTGAAAGATGCACAGACTGGCTGAAACCACGTGAACATCCTGAACATCGTCCAGTTCGGTACTGCGACTATTGCCCAAGAACCTGGCATACCGAGTGCCTTCCTCCTCGTGATGCTGGCGAGAATTCGTTACACGCGTGGAAATGTCCCGTTTGTGTGCACAGGGAGGAACAAAGCAGATTGCCTCCTAATGAGAGGCTGGGGAATTATGTACCAAGCACTTGTTATTCATGTCTGGGGGCAGAAGGACGTCAAGTATTTTGCAATATCTGTCACAAGTCGTGGCATTACCATTCCTGCATGGATCTTAGTGGACTTGTGGGAACTGATAGACTGGACGAAAACCAGGAACTATCAAAGTGGACCTGCACAGAATGTGCAGAACACCCGAAAGACCGCGGGAGAATCAGGGATATCGAGTCTCCAAGCGATGAAGAGCCGCCCAGGAAAAGGGCGAGCAATCGAACCACAAACTCTCCAGCAAACGTGTCGGAGCTCCAAGCTTCCAGCATAGTCTGGTCTCGTGAAATCCTAGCCGAGTTTCATTACCACGGCCATCGAAATGACTTGAAACCTATCCAGCCGGCCGACCCGGTTAGCTCCATGACAACTACGAAGACCACAAGACTGGCGGAGGTTATGCGAAAGCGGCTTGGTCGCGGACTCAATTTTGCGGAAGCTTCGGAAGATGACTTCACTGCAAACAAGACCGACAGGCACAGAGCGATCTTCATACATCGTGTCATGAAGATATACGGTATGACGATGGGCTCGGGCTGGACCCCCGAGGTCAAAGCTCTTGCTCAAGCCTTGGATATCAAAGGAGATCCGAGGCAGCTCTATGAGAAGGTCAGCAAATATGTCTATTTTAAGGGCAAAATGCTTCACGATTTGGACCTACTGAGAGAAGAGGTAGTGGAATATGAACGGAATCTAGGTCTTGATGTGTGGTTTGACGATTCCACTGACGTCTGGCTTGACGAGTCGTGGGCTGGGAGCTGGGAGGCCGACAATAAAACGATCAACGCCCAAATCCGAGCCATGAAAGCCACCAAAAGAAAATCTCAAATCAGGGTACCTAGCTTGTCACGACCTGAATTCAGGCATAGGCACAGGAATTCGACGAAGGTTGTGGATCATGAATTCACGCCAAGATCGAGGAACAGAAACGGTACTCTCACACTTGGACAATCCCTTCGGGAATCTCTGCAGGAGGTTGCGGCTGAGGGACTTCAAATTGAAAATACTGCAATAGCTACAAGAGACGCAGCAGCACGCACACCTCTGCGAGAAAGACAAAGTTCGAAGAGGAAAGCACCCAAAGAGAAGGTTTATGACAAGATTATTTCACTCGACTCCGACGAGATCGAAGAGTCAGAGCCGGAACCGGAGCCTGTCAAGCCTACCTCCAACACCTCGCAAGAAAGGCCCCAGCCAGACGAGGATGGCATGTCAGACAGCATGCTGCGAGAAGAAGAAGAACTGGCTTCCCCTAACGGGCAAGCCATCACCCCTGATAATGTCGATCCCCGTTCCGATGAACGACAGATCTCGGCCACTTTGGCAGCTACCAGTAAGGGCACAAGTCCTGCTGGAACATCTGGACCGTCCGCCAATGGGATCAGAAGTGAAGAGGCCACGGGAAGCCGTGAAGCAGCGCCCAGTGAGAATCGGAATAGTCCTGATCCCAGCGATGCTGCCTTGCTCGATTTTCTCAACAGCATGGAGCTCGACGAAGATGCATTAGCAAGACGATTTGCTCAGCAAGACCAAGCAACCCCTGGGCGCCTGGGCGAGCTGGAAACGACTTTGGGCAACCTCACCGAGGAGCACAATGCCGTCGAGAGGGAGACGGAGCAGATGAACCAAATGGCCCGCAGAGCCGCCGACAGCGAGAGAGAGCTGAAGGCCGAGGCCCTGCGGATACGTCAAGCAAGTTTGCAAACTCAGACTGCCGTGGAGAAGGCTCGTGAATTCAAACGCGTTGTTACAGATCTGACGAAAGAACTGACTGAAGCCAAAACCCGTCAAGCAGAACTGAACGAGCTCCGCGCTAGGAAGGGCCAGTTAGAGAATGAGAAACAGCGAGTGCAAGCTGAGCTCGACCAACTTTGGGTAGCCTACAACGAGAGCAGGCAGTTCGAGGCATGTTTTCTGTGAACAATGGGTGGAGCGCGAAGAAGATGGAGAGGGCGACGGAGGCAAGTCAGGAGTTGGAGACCAAGGGAATGGATAAGAAGCAGGCTGGGTCAAGAGAGGATGCTTTCAATCGACTGATGCGGGTACCAGGTCCAGAACGTTAGATGTTGGAGTCTTGAAAAGTGTTGCAGTTGGAGCTCATTCAATTAGGGAATCGCTAAATCGCATCTGGAGTTTTGAAATCGCGTGAAGACCAACCCTATCTAGGAATAGCTCTTCCGCCGCTTCAATTCTATTTTTTCTTTCATAACGAGATAAATTCAGTGATTTGGAATATTCCAAGTAACTGGAAGTATTTCAAATGACTGGCAGTGTTCCAAGTAACTGGGAGTGTTTCAAGTGGCCGGGAGTAGTATTCCAAGTAATCGACAATAATCAAGGGGCTTTGGGTAAACAGGCTTTGCCTGTATGCGGTTTCAAAACAGTTCCGATGCGATCTAGCGATTCCCCTCATCTAATTTGGTATCTTCTGGGAGCTGGAAACCTTGAAACAGTTATTAGCAGACTTGCCTCCTCAATTTCAAGTTGTATCAAACGTGGGAATTCTCCTCGGTGATCTTGGTGAAAAAAGCTCAGTTGCTCCGAGAGCATCACTGGTTGGTAGTGCTTTGATTGTAATCATTGGAGCAGAGATTGAGAACAGCATAGAAGAATATCACATCATACTTACCATGGAGAGTAAATCTGCTCTGCTCGTGATCAGAGGATTTTTCAGTCGACCGATCAGGGATCAGAGGCATGTGTCAATAATGAGCAACCCTTCACCTCGGCTTGCATCAGTCTGGATCGCTGTGACAGACATTTGGCAGACCAAGCAGGGCCGGTCATCCTCACGAGGTAGCCAAAAATTGGAGTAATAGTTTGTATTGAGCTAATGCTGTAGCGGCAGCTATCCGCAACGACCATCCCCTCTAGCATATCAGGAGACGACAGATTTCCTTTGAGAAGGCCAGCCAGGCCAGGAACAGGTAGCTGCGTGCTTTGCACTCCCTGCGAACTCGGAGGCGATCTCAATACTGACTGACTGCTCTGGGCATAGGCATGGGGGAAGAGCTGGAACTAAAGTACACTTCGACAAGTCAGCACAATGGTCTCCGCAAGGCAGTGAAGAACAGTGTTCGAGAAATCTTCTTTCATCAGGATATGTAAGAATAAATTTCACCCTCTCGTCACGTATAGCGACCCCGGCGAGGGTGCCACGAAAATGAGGTCAATCGCAAATTATATCATCACATGAAAGCCAGCTGGAGGAAGGGATTGGAGCTTACAGTAAAAGAAAGCATGATAGAGTCTTGGCGGGTGCCATTCTCTTGGACCAGCAGTCGCGAATGGAAAGTCGGGAGGTGGATGAAGATTGAAGACGGAAGAAGTTGTTCGAGAAAAGTTGGTGTGCGAGATATGAAGCAGCACAATTCAGAAAGTGGGCCGAGTGCGCTAGCTCTGTCATTGGTCCGGCTGGGCGATTGTTCCGGTGCGCAGCGCCTTAGGCAGCCGCACACAGCCAAATCGTCGCCAAAATTCAATATTCAACTGACAACCTCAGCGACAACACCCAGCAACCCACCCACCCGACACCGCGCTCAGGTACGTCGCATACCCTGCCATTGCGATCCTCGACTCTGCTTGCGCCACGAGCTCCAAGTTGACCCAATTTCACCAGACAACCATCACGATGGGTGACGCAGTAATCCAAGCCTCCGCCTGGAGACAAGTCGAAGTCGGCCGAGTCGTGCTCGTCAACCAGGGCGAGTACAAGCACAGACTCGCTGCCATCGTCGAGATCATCGACCACAAGCGCGTACGTTGCTCCTACTGCGCGCAGAGCTGGGGAACACCGGGACTAATAACCACTTAGGTTCTCGTTGATGGACCCGCCGCCGATGCTGTCGTCCCCCGCCAATCCATTCCTCTCGACCACGTCCAACTCACCCCCATCGTCCTCTCCAAACTGCCCCGCGGCTCGCGCACCGGTACCGTCAAGAAGCAATGGGAGGCCCAGAACATCTCGGAGGAGTTCGGCAAGAGCGCCTGGTCTCAGAAGATGGGACGCAAGGTGCGCAGACGTGCTCTGACCGACTTCGAGCGATTCAAGGTCATGCGGTTGAGGAAGCAGGCGCGTTTCGAGGTTCGAAAGTCCCTGGCCAAGGTCAAGGCTGCGGAGAAATAGAGGGCGGGTTCTGCTAGGCCGGGAGTAGGAGCTTGAGGGCATTGGGGCTGCTGGATTCCTTTTGCTTCTCTGGGAACCATTGTATGCTACGTCCGACATGATAGGCGTCCAAATGCATATGAAATCCAAAGCACATCTGGTTCTAGCACGCACAGCAACGGGAGTTTGTTTAATGGGGTCTTGCAGCAGTCTTCTGGGAGCAACTGAAACCCCTCGCATGCATTGTTGAAGCACAAGTGAAAGCCAAGAGCGTCGAGTAACCTGGAATAGTGACATAGCTGTTCAAACATAGTAATGACCTTCTCAGCCTTGTGATGCAGTAGAGCACGTAGATCTTGACTGGAAGGCTCCCGGGCGAGGCTAAGCGAGCGGAAACCCTAAGGCAGCTGCTGGACAGCAAATTCCAGCCGGCCAACACTCTCCGCTGCAAACTCCGCTGAACAATTGCATCTCCAACTCAGACAGGACAGGCCAGGTTAGTAAATAGACTGCATTTCGCTCTCCACGCTCAACTTCCATTTCGTGTAGCTGGGTCCGTTCGCTTTCTGCCATTTTTGCTGCGGGGACCTGTGCGCGGCCGCCAAAGCTTCTCCGACACAAAATCACCACCACTTTCTAAATTGCTAATTGCTAATCCGCGAATCCGCCCGCAGACATACAGCCCATCATGTCGAACCCACGCATCGAAGAGCTCCCCGACGACGAGCCCACCAAGCAGCAGGTCACCGCTGAGGACGATGGCTCCGACAGCTCCGACTCCGAGATTGAGGCTGGCGAGACTGGCACCGGTGCTTCTCAGACCGTTGTCCACTCCCGCAACGAGAAGAAGGCCCGCAAGTCCATTGCTAAGCTTGGTCTGAAGAGGGTTGAGGGCATTACCAGAGTCACTCTGAGACGCCCCAAGAACGTGAGTGCCTTTGTTTGACATGGCTCTGCGAGGATACAAAACATCCAAAGTGCCGTGGATTGTGTGCTCGAACATCCACGTACAGCAATGAAATTGCTGCTAATTACTCTGATTGGCAGATTCTCTTCGTCATCAACCAGCCCGAGGTCTACAAGTCTCCCTCCAGCAACACCTACATGTGAGTGCGCCCAATAATGCCCGTAAGCGGTCGCGGAGACTGATAGCTACGCAGTGTTTTCGGTGAGGCTAAGATCGAGGACCTGAACTCCCAAGCCCAGCAGGCTGCTGCTCAACAGCTGGCAGCTTCTGAGGCCGGTCACGACCACGCTGGTCACGACCACTCCGGCCACGATCACGGCGACAAGGGCAAGGCCGTTGACACCGGTGATAAGAAGGAGGAGGAGGAAGACGATGGCGAGGAAGTGGACGCCGAGGGTCTCGAGGACAAGGACATCGAACTGGTCATGACACAGGCCAGTGTATCACGAAAGAAGGCTATCAAGGCTCTGAAGGAGAATGACAACGACATTGTCAACTCTATCATGGCTCTCAGCATATGAGGTAGTGGAAGGTCTTCTTGCAGGCAAGCAGAGTCATCCGTGGCTTTGGCTGCTGCGTCAATAGGGATCTAGAGACGTCCGCCAGAAACCTATCCGCTCTCTAGCCAGCTGTACTGCATGGTCGCATGGAACTAAAAATCACATGTCCTGCTTCAACTATGATCTGGCTTCTTGCAGATATCCGTGAACTGGTAGCGCTTTTTGCTTCTGGAATGTAAAAATCCGCCCTTATATTATTTTCTGAAGGTGCGTGAAGGTGCACGATGTAAACCGCATTTCCGTGCTTTAAAGTAGAGCGCGCTTAGGTAAGTAACACGCCTTAGGCCGACACCCAGACCGAGGACGAAAAGCGAAAGCTTCCGACAGCTCCAACGTCGTGAATATACCCCTTCAGTCTCCACTCTCTCAAGGTACCAGACTATCACAATGGCAGCCGCAGTAAGTTCAGATGCATTCCTGCCCGCCAGCCTCTTCTTCCGTCTCCCTGATTGCTCAATTGAGCCCCGGCATTGCGTCCCCCAAGCTGACACCCCCTGCAGCGCAGCGCAGCCCTCAAGGTCGACTGGGCCGCCATCCAGAACAACCTTGGTCTCCGCGGCCAGACCGTCGCCTCGCTCCAAGCTTTCAAGAAGCGCAACGAAGACGCCCGTCGTCGAGTCGCCGCTCTCTCCGAGGCCCCTCAAACCGTCGACTTCAAGCACTACCGCAGCATCCTCAAGAACCAGGCCATCGTCGACGAGATCGAGAACCACTTCAAGAGCTTCAAGCCCAAGACCTACGATGTCAACAGACAGATCAAGGCGATTGAGGCCTTTGAGGCGCAGGCTGTGCAGAATGCCGAGATGACCAAGGGCAAGGTGGATGCTGAGTTGAAGGACTTGGAGAAGACGCTCAAGAACATTGAGGAGGCCAGGCCATTCGAGGACTTGACTGTGGTATGTTTCGGACGGTCAAAGGGGGGAGGTCTGGTTGTGAATAGGGTAAATGCTGATTCGGAGACTAGGACGAGGTTGCTGCTGCACGCCCAGATATTGATGAGAAGACTTCGCAACTCGTGTCGAAGGGACGCTGGGGTGTTCCAGGCTACAAGGTGCGTGATCCCCTGAAAAGTACTGCCCGAGACGGCGGACATCTGCTGACAAGCTGTACAGGAGAAATTCGGCGACCTCTCTCTGCTATAGAGTGGTTATACCATGGCCAGCGTTTCCCTTTGTCAGTGCACCATCCGTAAATAACGCTCTCGCAACAACACAATAGAAGCAGAAGTCATTGGAGCCACTGAGTTACGTCTTCCAAATGAGAAATTGATGTATTACTGGTTAAATGGAATACCTCGATGGAATGGATACACAGCCCATCAATCTTCTGCTGATCTCCAGTATTGCCTTTGTAACGGCGAATTCTCTAACCTTTTTCTAGCTATTTTTACCATTTCATATTTCTGTCCTTCCGGTTTCTCAGGATCTCGCCGCATGCGTCAAATACCCATGCCACAGGGTAAGGTTCATTCTGTTGAGGCCGCTCAGTCGAGATTCAAGCAATTCGCTGAAGGTAAGACTGGCAGTTTGGCTGTTGAACCCTGGGTGTCGATAGTGAACAAGGTGCCTTGTGCCTTCTGGCGGGACATATGAAAGACGCTCCTTGCCGAGAATATTAGGATTCGGAAGCTAGAAACGAGATGACCACATTAGAAATTTGATAAAAGGGTAGATGAGCTCAGCGAGGTTCCTGGATTTCCACTGTATACCAACCATACTGCGTATCTAGAGAATGAACCCGTGTTGGATTAAAGTCATTCCACTTCCTGGAGGCATATCTTCTGGCTAAATCAATCGATCCCTTGCCATCCATAGTGCAGCGCTTTCATCAGACCATCTCCCACGGACTTTGCACCCACCATCGCTCAAACAGGAGGCCTTCCTACTCTGCGGCCATGAGACTCATAATGATGCTCCATCCAACACCCGCAATACTGCCCACCAGTGTCCTCATCTCCACCGTCTTGATCAGCGCAAAGCTGACCAAAGAAACCGCCGGCCACAGTCGCCAACCGGCCTGCATGATGGGCCAAAACCTCTCTCTCGTATTCTGCACCGCGGCATCCCAGCTTCCTCCGTTAACAGACGGCATGTAGAGCGTGAACATGACCGTATTGAGCGTGGCACCAATGATCTGATCCAGCAGGAATTTGATCAGGACGTTGGTCTTGTTCAGACGGGGTTCGGTGATGGTGTGCGATTTCTCTTCGCGGTCGAGCTCTTTCTCATCGCCTGCGGCTGCTGCGCGGAGAGCGGAGGCGGAGGGAGCTTGCTGGTCGCGCGGGAACGTGGCTTCGAGGAATTGTTGCCTGTGGTGAGAATTAGTTGGGTTTCTGGGTGGACGGTGTGATTGCTGAGGATATACCAGGCGAAGTTGGGAGGGCCATTGAGGAGGGAGAAGAGAACGAATTTGAAGAGTGGTCGCCAGTCGATAGAGAAGGGTTCCTGGAGCTGAGGTTAGTCGTCTGAACAGATACGAGAGGAGAGGGAAGACCTGCTCCGGTACGATAAGCGCTGATGAACTGGGCCAGTATGTTGCCTGTAGCTGTCAAGACGGCGGACGAAATCACAGCAGAGACCATTGGGGACGGCATCTTGCTTGACGTTGAAATTTGGAGGAGTGAACTCGCTGGGTTGATTTACGAGGAACAAGAAAGGTGGATGTTGCGGAGAGAAAATGGAGAGCGCTTTCCTATCCTTTTATGGAGAAAAAGGTTACGGGTTACTTTTAGACCAGGCGAAGGGAAGCTTGACTACCAGTACCGCGAGTATCATTGTGAAGATAAAGCTGATCGTCGAGCTGCTGTGGAAGGAGGGAGGGAGGGCACGAGTGACGTTGCACCTCGCCAGCCTCACATACATGTATCATTCGTGGAAGTCTCAAAATGGGCCAATAGACTACTGTTTGGGAAGTTATACCACATTTTGCGAGTAAACAAGCACATACGACCATAGACTGAGGAGAACTGGCAAACCCGTCCGCTCTTGCATACATAAGCCTCAGATCGGCAGATTAGTAGTTGGGTGGGTGACCACCAGCGAATACCTGCTGTTGTATGTTTTGCATTTTTTTTGCGTTTTTGCCCCCCACGCTTTAGCCTGTAGTTGTCACCCGATTGATGGTCAGATTGCCGAAGTTTCATAACTCTAATCATCGGAATTGGTCATACAAAATCAGCTCAGATGCTGTACATTATAAGTGTTTTGAGATTTGTTTTCCTTAGGACCTAGCCTGCCTCGTCTCAGCTTATTACCCAACAAATCATATCTTGAGTTTGTGTGTCCCTGGATGCTTCCCAGTTATCTAAATTAATCCCAATTACTCGGATTTTTGGCAATTACTAGGAATTAGGATTATTCTTAGTTAGGTACTTGGATTTCTCCCAATAAGTCGAATTTCTCCTAATGAGGATCTGGCTTCCTTCTGATCACTTGGATTTCAACCTATTCTTCTTAGTCACTTGCAATTAATGATTACTCCTAGTTATTTGGATTTCTCATTATAATTGGATTTCGTATAATCACTTGGATCTCTCGAGTCCACTTGGACTATTTTCTTAATTACTTGGACTTCTCTCAGGTAATTGGAAGCTTCCTAGGTATTTGGAAGATACCCAGTTATTTGAATATTTCTTTGGTTGTCTTATTGAGTCATACGGCAAGCTCAGATTGAAGCCGTATGCCGGTCTGTTGGGTAGGGTATTCTCTTAGCTTGTCCACTAAACCACCTAAGTGGTTTACGATACACTCACATTCTTTATGCCCCGAAAAATGTATAAATTCCACTTCGAATTCCACTACTGTCCCTTCTCCAAAAGTCCACTTTAATCAGCAACTGGAAACATGTCCTCGTCGGCTTCAATCCGCTTCCACACGCCATCCCCGTCTCGCGGCGTGTGCGCCGCCGACATACCAGAAGACAGCGACAGCGTGGCTGGTCTGGAGTATCTTGGCTTTACTACAAGCGTCGCTGAAGCGATTCTTCATAGATGGAACCGTCGGCCGGAACCACACCAAAACCACCACGGTGTCCTAGACTACGCTTTCGGAAATATCGAAGCCCTGTACAAGCGCGAGAATCGAGATCTTGATCCCCGCGCAGCGATGGCTAAGATTGGGATCAGGAAGGAGCTTCAAATTGTGCTTCAGAGAGGAGAACATAGGCAGCATTTCGAATCGCAGAGCTTGGTCTATTGGCTGAAAGACTCGATGAGCTTGCGACGGAAAGCTATATTCGACTACCATACCCCCTTCACCTCTTCTACCGACCTGTATTGGCAATCAACCCAGATTGTCCAAGCACCTCCTCCTCTTCTTCCTGACCATTATGTCCTTTTCAAAGGTACAGGCATTCATTCGGATTCCGCCCCTTTCAACGACTATGGCGACTTAAATCTCAGTGGCGTCCCGACCCCACCAGCGGCGATTTCAACCAATTCCGCTGTGCGTGGTATTGGACGCCCGAGTACGAGACAGCGGAACAATACAGGGCATGGGCAGCCGCAAGATCCGAGCATTCCGAGACGTGGATCGCTCGAATCCAGGTACCAAAAGCGTTCATCGACGGCCTCCGAACCGGAGAACTCTGGCATTCTGACGACTGGAAGACATACGTATGGTACTGTCGTAAAGAATACCGGGCGCCACTTCCTCCTGCGCACTTAGACAAGTATTGGAAGCCCGGTCGCGCTCAGCTCGTTAAGGGCCATATTTGTAATAGAGCACCGGAGCTTGTTCCAAGGATTGAAATGGAAGATGTGCAAGCGAGGTTGGGAGAGGCTGAGGCTGTTCTTAGGAACGGCGGCAGCAAGGCCACGCAGTGGGCTTTTACGGATCGATGCGACATGTACGAACTAAATAGCTTGGTCCAGGGGAAGGTACACTTCGAAGTTTACGCAGGCTATGAGGGGTGGGTAGTGGTTGAAGATCTTCCGGAATGAAGGCAGAAAGACTTATGCGGTTGAGGATCAAAACTGGGTGAAATCCAAATAAACTAGAATAAATCTGAAAGTTTGAGAGAAATCCAAGTAATTAGGAGAAGTTCAAATAATTGGGAGAATTCCAAATAATCGGAAACTTCAAAAAACCGAAGGAAATCAAAGTAACTAGGAGAATTAGAAGAAATCTGAGTGATTAGGAGAAAATCCGACTGAGAAGAAATTTCAAATTTGAGTAATCAGGAGAAATCCAAATAATCGAGGGAAATCCAGACAATTATGAGAAATCAAAATAATTACGAGAAATCAAAGTAATTATGATAAATCCAAGTAATTATGATAAATCCAAGTGACTGGGAGAAACCCAAGTGAATAGGAGAATACCAGCCCGCTTGACGCTTCAAAGCTGCTTCATAGCTCACCATCACACCCACAGCCTCTTGAATAACCCTCGCCACGCTCGCGTCCACCCAGCCCAATCAACCGATGAACTGGCAACAAAAACTGGAGCATCGTAGTCCGACCTATGTCTCCATCCTCATCTTTTAGAAACCTCGAAGCACAAGGCCCCACGTGAACCTCACGCCCACACACGCCACAGCTACAAGAACGGTCATTGCAACAACCAGCGTCCGCAGATTGCGCCTCTCCAACCCGGCTTCCTTCAGTCCAGAGCGTTCCAACTTGCCTCCCTCAGTCTGAGTGTGGAAGTCAGGAATATACTTGAACTCGAAATTCGTCTCTGCTCCAAGTCCGTGGGTCTTGTTTTCGACGATTACGGCGTAGAAGATTCGCTTGAGTGCCTGCAAAGTGTTAGAAACCGATGTCGTTGGATACAAGCGGGAAATGGCTAGGAGAGCAACCTACCTTGATCTTTCGCCGATCTAGATAGGGTATAGAACGATTCGTATAGCAAAGCGCCATGAAGAATATCTGGAAGCGATCAGTGGAAGATCTTTGATCGGGTGGTTGCGCAACTCACACACTGCCCTGCAACTAAAGCATCATAATACCAACCCGTCCACTTCAGATCCAGCGCGTCCGCCAGCTCGCTCCCATTAAGCCACCTCGCACTCGCAACCAAAAACTCATAGCTTGCATAAGTCGGCGGCTGTCCCTGTAAGCTCAGGATAATATTCCTGCTTAACTTCTGTGAAGTCGGCGTTGGGCAGATTTCCGTACTTAATAACGATTCCAACATCGCTTTCGCTTTTTCAGGGGTTTCGAAACAGTCTGTGGGCGTGCCGATGTAGTGGGCTACAAGACGCCAGAGGGCGAGGTAGTCTTTGATCTCTTGGGAGCGGAGGAAGATGCCTTGTCGGGGAAATCCTATCCAGATCAGGGTAGCGGAGAAGGTGAGGATTGTTGCGATGGAATCTAGGTCGTTGATGGGGATGCCGAGTTCTTCTACGTTGAAGTAGCCCGGCTTTTGCTTCTCGAGGGAGAGGATTCGTCGGCGGACGGCTGCGTGTAAGAGACGGACTTTGATAGAGGATATATGACCCGCTCCTCCGGGCTGGACGGATGAAAGAGAGTTGGTGACTTGCAGAACATGTTGGGTGGTTTCGTACATCCCTGTATTCAGTCAGGGGTCTTCCGCATTCCAAATAACTTATAAGTTTGTGATGTTTTGAGATATTCAATTCTGCTATTGGCCAATGATTCAAGGCTCAGAGCTGCTACTTACGGCAAGTCCTTGAAGAGGCCCTATAGCTTAGGAACATGATTACAACCGAAGACTAGCGGAAAATTCGGAGAATGATAAGAAGAGAAGATGGAATGAGGAGAAGAAGGTGAACCGACGAGGATTGTATGAGATGATACTTACGCCTTCTTGCAACTTTCGCTCCGAAGCCACCAGTGCGTGCAAGAGTCTCGGCAACACGTGCTGCCCCCATGCCCCCAAGAAGGGATAGATACGCCAGCTGCACATGGTCAGCCCCTTTCCAACATAGTTTTGATTCTGAATACATTCCAGTACAACGTCTGAGCGTTCAACATGCAATGTGGAGAACTGGAGATGGGGAAGCATACAGCTGTTAACGCTGGACCCCCATAGCGGTAAAACACATCTTGTCCCCGCGATATCTGATCCCAGTCTACCCATACCGGGACTGTATTGACTTCAGTCCACAGCTGCCCGAGTTTCTCATTCTCGCCAGCCTGGTCTCTTAGCAGAGCATACAAGTCTCTTTTGAGAACCGAAGGAGCCTGCTTTTCCTTTTCAAGCTCGGGCGGCGAGAGCACATCCAAGCAGTCATCGGCCAGCTTATCATATGAGTATTTGAGCGGATGAAGCTGGTCGGGGGACCAGTGGTGCTTCCCAAATCTGAAAGAGTAGCCCCAGGCGGTTCGCCAGTCGGGATCGTTCCTGTGGAGCCAAGCCATCTCTATGTGTATTGTGCAGTGTGCTCGCATGGAGCTGTGTATGTTGCGGTACTCTGTATTCTGAAACGTCGAGGCAAAGGAACAGAAGAAAAGGCTTAAGAGAGGACTTCCGGCCTCTCTCCTTCCTCCCCTTCTTGTAGGAGAGAGGGCAGAAGTCCTCAGTTAAGCGTGGGCGCACTAATGGCTGCTTCTCAAAGCTCACCATCAAAAGTCTATGATTGATAATGCATGTGACGGGTGCTCCCCGCGGTGTCTCATATGTGTGTACATGTATGGTATATGCACACTTGTCGAGTACTTTGTTATCGTCTTATAAGGGCTGATTTTTTGGTTGGCAGGATGTTCGATGATGAATGGCGATTTGCAAATGGCATTGATCGAACTGGGGATAAAGTAAGAAGGCGGGGGGGGGGGTGCGTCATAGGAAATAAATGCGATTCGGATTCGGTCTCGTCGGCGCAAGCATTCTTGAGTCCTGACAGCTCTTCTTGATTCCATGTTTCCTGGCACAATACTCAGGCCTCCTATTCAGAGGACTTGGCCTTGACCTACTCTTTTTGAACTGCTACATGTATGTCCTTCAATGTTGAGAAATTTTGCGAGGGCGTTTTTTGAGTTTGCAAGTTTGCTCCGAGACCGGAGGCGCGGATCCTGTGAGACGGATCATGGCGGGGAAGCATCGTGCAAGCATGCACGGCGGCGGGTTCAAGAACAAGCAGGGGCACACGGCCAATCAGTGGCGGGCAAATTTTTTTGACCACGAAGTCATTTTCAGAAGAAAGAATGCTCGACTCAGAGTCAGTCAATTGATGTTGGATGCTGCAGTAGTAAATTTCAGAATTCTCGCCGCTGTTCTTTGTGGCCGAAGCTGCAGGTCCGGGGTAGATCATCGCTAACGTAGCCGTACCGTACCTTGAACCCTAGAAGCACTTTTCAAAGCTTTTCGACCCTCGGCGTGACAAGTCCAGTCTGTGACTCTTCCAACCAAGGACCTGAATTCCCGTATTTATACGCTACCGAATTCCCATCACCACCTGAACTCAACTTCTCACCACAACTTCCAACAACTGCCCATTGAAGGATCAATCGCCCAACAACTTCACCTCTCCGACTCTTCAACTATCCCTTCACTCCTCCGATCATCGCCAGCATGTGCCCGTCGTGCGAGCCTGAAGCCGTCCAGGCCAATGGCTCCTCCAACGGAAACGCCAATGGAAACGGAAGCAATGGTGCCAACGGATCAAATGGTGTGTCTTTGCGCCCGTTGTAATGAGTGTCGAGGCACTACTGACTCCGAGTCATCTAGGCCACGAAGGCTTCACCGCTGTGCCCACCCGCCAGAACCCTCATGTCCACCGCAGCAACCCCTACCAGCCTGTTGGCGACTTCCTGAGCAATATCTCCAACTTCAAAATCATCGAGAGTACGCTGCGTGAGGGCGAGCAATTCGCCAATGCCTTCTTTGACCGCGCGAAGAAGATTGAGATCGCCAAGGCCTTGGACGACTTCGGTGTCGACTACGTACGCCTGCTTTTGTTCTGATGATAGCAATTTATTTACTAATAAACCGCAGATCGAATTGACCTCGCCCGCTGCTTCCGAGGAGTCGAGACGGGACTGCGAGGCCATCTGCAAGCTGGGATTGAAGGCCAAGGTGAGTCACACTGTTGCGATTCTTGTTGTATTCCGCTAACAACTGCAAAGATCTTGACCCACATCCGATGCCACATGGACGATGCCCGGATCGCTGTGCAAACTGGTGTTGACGGAGTGTAAGCTCTCATATGTTCTTCACAGTCATACTATGCTAATTCTTCCCCAGTGACGTCGTCATCGGTACTTCGTCGTATCTTATGGAACACTCTCATGGCAAGGATATGACCTACATTACCAATACCGCCATTGAGGTTATCAACTACGTCAAGAGCCACAACATTGAAATCCGATTTTCGAGCGAGGACTCCTTCCGATCAAACCTCGTCGACCTCCTCTCCATCTACTCGACCGTCGACAAGATCGGCGTGAACCGCGTGGGTATTGCCGACACTGTTGGCTGTGCCTCGCCTCGACAAGTCTACGACCTGATCCGAACTCTCCGTGGAGTTGTCAGCTGTGATATCGAGACCCATTTCCACAACGACACCGGTTGTGCTATCGCAAATGCCTACTGTGCTTTGGAAGCCGGCGCCACACATATCGACACTTCAGTTCTCGGAATTGGAGAGCGAAATGGAATCACCCCTCTCGGTGGTCTTATGGCGCGCATGATTGTTGCCGACAGGGAATACGTCATGGGCAAGTACAAGCTTGAGAAGCTCAAGGATATTGAGGATCTTGTTGCTCAGGCTGTTGAGGTCAACATCCCCTTCAACAACTACATCACCGGTTTCTGTGCCTTCACTCACAAGGCTGGTATCCACGCCAAGGCAATCCTGAACAACCCCTCGACCTACGAGATCATCAACCCCGCCGATTTCGGCATGTCGAGATATGTCCACTTCGCCTCGCGCTTGACCGGCTGGAACGCCATCAAGTCCCGTGCCGCACAACTCAACATTGAGATGACGGACGAGCAGTACAAGCAATGCACTGCCAAGATCAAGGCCATGGCCGACGTGCGACCCATTGCCATCGATGATGCTGACAGTATCATCCGTGCCTTCTACCGTGGTATCAAGCTCGGCAAGGAGGTTGACCTGCTTCCGGATATGACCGAGGCAGAGAAGGCTGCTCTCGCTGCGGTGGAGCAGAAGGACGCCGCCGCCCCAGAGAAGAGGGCTCTCGACGACGCCGTCGACGCCCAAGCCAAGCCTGCGAAGATCGCCAAGAACGGCACCACTGCATAGTCCTGTCTATTTGCAGAGCCAACGTATGAGAAAAGAAAAGATACCTAGATCCGTTGATTTTCCTTCAAAAAGCCGCAGGCATCTCAAAATTTCCTTCGTTCTGGGGATATCTCGGGTCGGACTTCTGGGCAAAAAATTAGGGGTTTTAGGCGTCTTCGTGGACATTTAGCATTCACATCAATCTTTTCGCGGCAATTGGCCAGCTTCTGCAGATACTTCCGGACCAGGAGGACAGGTGAAGAAGCTACAGGGAATAAAAGCATGAATTCGACATCATAATTGTCTTTGGTATCTTGTGAACGTGAAATATTCGTGTGAGCTGAGGTCTTGTCGTAGAAGTGCCAACTACTGAGCCCTCAGCCAGCTAGTAACCCCCAGGACAAACACACAGACCATAGCATCGGCACTGACGGTCGTCCAAATCCTAGCATACCGCATAACAAGCTCCACATACCCCTTATAAGGCTGCGGCAGCACACCCAAGACCATACCCACCATCGCGTTCTTCGGCGAGCTCTCCTTAGCAAGCAGGAACCTCGACGTCTGCAAAACCGTCTCGATAGTAGCGAACATGTAAAAGAACTTCACGCTCCCCTGACGCAATCCCATCGTGCCATCTTCAGCAGTATACGTAGCAGTGGCCGACATATCGCGCTCAAACTTAGTTCCCAAGAAACTAGTCGCCAGGGCAATATACAGGCCCAGGCTGAGCGCAAAGATCGCGTGCATGATACGCCATATATCTGTCGAAGGACTGGTTGTGGCATTTGCTGCTCCGGGAGCTTGAGGTGCTCCGGGGAATTGGCCCGTGGGAGGGAATCCGCCGCCTGGCATTCCGGGAAAGCTGCTGCCGCCGCCGCCCATCATCTGCTGCAGCATCTTCATCATCGGATCCTCGCCCATGTCGTCGCTACCGCCAATAGCAGCATTGGGACCAGCGGCGCCGGAGGGACGATAACTAAAGTTTGCTGAGATACTCCCGGAGAAGACGTTTCGCGGGGTGGTATCGGGGGAGTAGAAATGTTCGGATACTTCGTTTGCTGGGGCGGGAGAAGGGCTTGCGGCGGGTGGTACATCTGTTGAATTCGAGCATGTTAGATAATGGTAATGGAAAGTGACAGAGCAGACACTTGAGGGCGGATATTTTTACCTCTTTGGACGCCGCCTCCGAGGCCGGTAATTCTGTTCAGTCGTGCAGAGCCGCCGGCTTTGATCTTGGCTTCTCGTCGCTCTTTGCGAAGCCGGGCTTGGTCGGCGGCGCTGGAGGAGGGCGCTGGTGAGCTGGCAGCTTCTGAGGAGGGCGTGGGAGGTGTCGAGGCCATGGTGATGGCTAAAGAGTTGACGGGCGAGCAGTAGGAGTTGTTACGGGCCGTACTCTCAAGGAGATGGAGATATTTCTCTGGCCTTCCTTGAAGATGGGTGAGGTTTGGCGAGGCTGAGAGTGAGCTTTGAGCTGTCGTGAGATCAGCAGGAATAGCCGGCCCTAGAACTGCGAGCCTCGCATGTCTCAAGGGGCAGGTTCAGGTCACTCAACCTAATGAACATAATTGTAATTTTAATTCAAGACGGATCCGGATCCGCACACATACCCTAAAATTCCGCACACATACCCTGCCTTATATTTCAGGCAAAAGGCGTTTTTTCAGAAATTTTTGGCCGGTCGACGTGCAACAAAATTCAAGCGCCGGAATTTAGCCGGCCCAAATGTTTTTGCAGTGAAATCAAACATCAATTCACCACCACCACCACTCTCCACCTCCAAGCCTTTAATGCAGCTCCAGGTATTCCAGCTCCAGCTCCAGCCTTGCATACGCTGCAGCGCATGCCAAAAGTCTCATTGCGCTGTTTATTTACATCACGGAAGCTAATATATCATGCCAGGCCATTCTCGCCCTCATCCTTACCCTCGCCATGACGCATACCAGGCTGCCCCCTCGGACCTCAATACACATGCGCTAAAGCTGGAGCTGGAGCTGGAGCTGGAGCTGGGCAAATGTAAATAGCTTGAAAATTCGATTTAAATGGCCAAATACCAGTTTCAAATAACACCAAGCCGTTTTTACTCATTTTGATGACAAAATCCTTTCAAAAATGGCCTTCTGCCTAAAATATAAGGCAGGGTATGTGTGCGGAATTTTAGGGTATGTGTGCCGATCTGGATCCATTTAAGACGTGTTATATTTCAAATCTCCGATATCGCGATTTTGGTAGAGAGCATTCGCATATTTGCATAAAAGCTAGGGACAGTCTCAGCGTAGTAGTTCTTCTCATTTATCTACCTAGTGCGGGTATGCCATAACGGGAAAGAACCCGCGAGGCCACCGATCCCCTGATTTATACAGGAAGATAGTGTGCGCTTCATGAGAAAACTAAACGTTACTTGTAGTCTACACGTTGCTTTTTATCTTACTTGTACGCATTGTTCATTCTCCACCGCTTTTTCCGTAATCTAAGGAAGACTAGAAGGGGTGACCTTGCTCATGCTGATCAATCGCTTCACTCCAACCTAGCACGAAATGTTAGTGAGGTGATCTAGCACTATCTCCACAGGAAAATACATACTATCCAATTGCCACACTCATCAGTCTTGTTTGTCTGGATATCCACCTGCATCTTGCTGGCAACATCGTAGTTCTTGGCTTGAAGTGCTCGAGCTAGCTCAGAAAGCTGCTCGATTGTGTCCGGCTTGAGCAGCTCCTCGTTGTTCAGATGATCGAATAGGATATTCAGTCGTTTCTGCGTATCCTTGACCTGTGCTGCAAAAGATCCTGGGGCCTTGGAAGCGACTCGCTGCATGTCGGTTGTGAATATTTCCACCATTTGCTGCGCGTTCGCCGGGATGTGAGAGCGGTCGCCTGGTGGGTGTCGCGACTTAGCTGCAGCCTGAGGAGGCGCCGATGACTGTGGAGGGGGTGTTTGTGTTGCTCCTCCTGGTGGTCCCCTTGGTGGTCCTCCTTGTGGTCCTCCTTGTGGCGGCCCTTGAGCCATAGGAGGAGCCATTTGGCCTTCTGGAGGCGGGGCACTGTTTTGCAGACCATATGGCGATTGAGCGGGAGGAGGTGCAAATTGGTTTGGGGGAGGAGCCCTGAAGGCGCCGGAAGGAGGAGGCGGTGGCTGATTCGAGAAACCCTGTTGGCCATATTGTTGTTGCTGTGCGGGATTAGGGGTGTAGCGATCCGACCGTGGTGGAGCTGCACTAGGAGGATGGGCAAAAGGAGAGGGTCCGCGTGGGATTGTAGCCGGCTGGGGTGGCTGCGTAGGCTGTTGTGGGGCATATGGGTTGACGGGAGGCGGTACGCCCGTTTGTGGGGGTCCATTGTTCATAGGCGAGTTTACTCTTGGTGGGGCTGGTCCTTTGGGGGGAGGTGGTGGCGGAGTTGCTGTACCTCTTGGACCCCCGAAATGAGCAGGGGGAGCGGACGCATACGGGAATGCGGTCTGCGCAGCCATTGCACTAGGTGTGCCCCGTCGTGCAGCCGGTACCTTGGTCACCATAGGAGTATCGTTCCAGTTCTCAGTAGACTTTGGTGGCGGAGGACCAGATGGGATGTTTCTTGGCGGAGGGGCAAAATTACTATTGGGAGCTCCAATTCCATTTTGAGGGTAGCCCAATGGATTAGGAGTGGGTGCTCCATAACCAGGTGCGTAAGCTGGTGTTTGAGAAGTCTGGAAGCTTGGTGGAGCAGGAATGAAGGAGCTGGCATTGGGCGGTGCATATTTGGACGCCGGGGTAGAGCCAACAGAAGGCTGATAAGGATTGCTAGGTTGTGGAATTGGAGCCGCAGATGAAGTTGGAGCAGGCGGCTGAAATCCAACTGGCTGAGTCCTTGAAGTTGTTCTCGGAGCAGGGGCTGCTTGGCGAGCTGCTGGCTGGGCTGCAGGTTTGCGAGAAGCTGACTTGACACGGTCCCGAGCCACGGCTGCAGCAGGGTATTCAGCAGGTAGTAGGTTGAGATATTTCTCTGCTGCAGCGAGCTGACCATGGGCAGCTATAATATCAGCATACTCGACGTACTTCTCGTAGAGAGAGTTCAGCTTCCAGCCGGAAGTGAGGCTCTGTTCCATGTCCTCGAAGTTTGTGACAC
Source organism: Cyclaneusma minus (assembly GCA_037179335.1). NCBI lineage: Eukaryota > Fungi > Ascomycota > Leotiomycetes > Marthamycetales > Marthamycetaceae > Cyclaneusma > Cyclaneusma minus. The sequence continues at coordinate 196,088 of JAKZHN010000036.1, read as the reverse complement.
CCCTGAAGACTGTGACCTTCTCAATAAAGTTTTGAAGGGATCGAGCATGGACTGAGAAGCTCGAATCTCCACTAGGTTCTTTCAGACTTTGTTCCTCGGTTTCTACAAGCTCCGAAATCCAGATGTCAACAACCTTCTCGAGTTTCGAGCCGACGAGGTAACAGAATGATGCATCCTTGCGAGTTCCTTCCTCGGCAATTCGATCTCCAAGAGCTTCACATAGATCTGGGAACTCGGAAGGATCCGCAAAAGTGCAGAGCGTGGCCATAATTTCCTTCCAATTGGCCAGATCGGCGTTGTAGACAACATCCCAGAGGTTCTTGCCAATGACGGAGGCTATGAGGCGAACGTAATTGGGTCCTCCAGATTTTCTCGATAGGTATGCCGCTTGAGCTTTATCTTGAAGCTCTTTCCCTCCGCAGTTTGCGATCATAAAAGCATCGGCAAACCGGTCCTCCTTCAAGCAGACAATCATGGCCTTTTCAAATTGACCCAGCATCAGTGCTTTCGTGATCTGACGATCCGATGATGAATCCGAGTCCTCATACAACTTGAACGGGTTATCGGTCTTGGCACCCTTTGTCGCCGCAATATTAGCCAGGAAGTCGTCGCCTTCGGTACCATCGGCAAACAAGATTGAAATATTCCTGCTATGACGGTGCTTCTTCTTGACCTCGGCACCGGCATCCACCTTGGTGGTCTCTTCTACACCTTTATCCCCTGCCCCGTCACTTGGGACACCGTCTGTGTCCTCGGCTGCTGCAGAGAAACCCAGGTATTCAGTCACCCCCTTCCTTGGGTTTTCCGCAACCAAAGTTTCGATAACTTTCCAGTCAGCAACTTCTTCCTCTGAAGCAGCATTCGAGATATGGTTTTCGCAGATGCTACGAAGGTCGCCTTTCTGCAAGGACGCCTCGAAGGCTTCTGTAGCCACTCCAATTTGAGGGTCCACAGTGAACTCGGAAATACGAAGCTTCGACTGCCTTGGAGCACCAGAGGCACCTGGCTGCAGGCCGAAGCTCACTAGCTTTCCGCCGAACCCGAAAGAGGCTCCAACTGGGCGTTCGAGCCACTTAGGCGCTTTGAGTAAGGAGAAAGAAGAGCCTTGCGGCTCGGTCTGAGCTTTCGTAAAGAAGTCTTCTCCGTCAGCTGGTGCTTGAACGGCCGGCTTGTTGGAAGAGTTTGTGTTCTGTAAAGTCTGGATGGAGATCTTCCCATCGAACGACGCAGTTGCCGAGAGATTCGGGTTATGGGGATTGAATCGTGTCTGGAATGTCCAGTTTGTGACTTCGGGGAATTCGCCAAGCTTTTCTCCAGTCTGCGGGTTCCAGCACAGAGTTCTATTGTCCTTGCCGCTTGAAAGGAGCAAGTCTGGATCCTGCTCGCACCATGAAAGAGACAAAATGCCTTGTTCATGTCCCTCAAGGGTCCGCTCGGGAGCGTTCGAGTTTCGGAGGTTCCAGAGGAAGATCAAGGGGGTGGAATCGTCAGGCGTAGCTGTTAGAAGCTTTGTGGCGTTGGTCGGATCCCATGCGATTGCGCCTACGGCCTTTCGGGAATTGTTGAGAGTAAGGGAGGCCTTCTTCGTTTTGAGGTCCCATACGGTCACGAAACCTCCACTTCCACCTGTAGCCAGAATGTGGGAAACTTTCCGGTTCCACGCAACGCATTCGAGGTCGTCGGAACGAGCAGCAGCGCTTCCCAGTCGGAACGGATTCTCGATATCATCTATGTTGTAGATATAGAGCTCGCCTTTTGCGCCAGCCGTGGCTAGTAGTTGCGGCTTCAGGGGATTGAATTGGAGAGACTTGATTGCTCCGGTATGGTGCTTGCTTCGGGACATGAACGCATCTGAATCTCCCTTGCTCAGCTTCTCAGCATCCCAAAGTACCAGAGATCCATCGTCGAGCGCACCAGCGACGACACCACGCGGATGGTCCGCATGTGCGGGACTCCAAGCAATATCATGGAATCTGCAGCAGCAATTGAGTCAGCAATAGTAGCACCCACATGCAAGAGAAGATGGCCTACCTTGACTCGGTACTTAGGCTTGACACAGGTTGCAGTTCAACACCCTGTTCCTCATCATCCAAGCCGAGTTTCCAGAGCTCCAGCTTTGTCTCGTCCGAGAAATCAGCATCAACTGCACCAGCCCTCGTTCCAGTGACGATCAGAGGAGCATCTGCACCCGGCGACCACGCAAAGGCAGCCGTGCGGGGGATTTCCCTCAGTCGAACCATGGCGGCACGCCGACCTGAAAGGCTGGAGGGTTCAGGTTGGTAGTAAGGGGAAGGTGGAGCGCAAGCAGCGTGCGTGTCCCTGCGGGTTTGTTCAAATCTTTGAAGGATTAAAGAGGATCGATGCACATCAGGGGGAGAATAATGAGGTGCTTGGAAGCCGGCAAGAACGTCTGTTGGACGGCAAAGCGTGTGGCTTCTCCAGACAAGCTGCGATGGGATTGTGGACAGGTAAGTAAGATGTTGGTGAGCTCCAGTCCTCCAAGGTGGCCCGAGTGCCCGGGCTCCCGCCATTTTTAGCCCGATAATATACAGCTCTCCTAGCACAGCTTGGTTTCTATTCCTAATTACATGTACTCTAAATATTCCTAATTACTCTAAATATACCCAATTACTATAAGCATTCCTAATTACTATAAATGTTCCTAATCACCAAGAGTACATAGGTAGAGGCGTTTTATCGCAGCGTGGGTAACTGCCGAGGGAGGCTTAGTGGGGGCCTAGCGTGTGTTCAATTCGGTGACGACAAAAAGTGCACGGAATTTTGCAACATACAGCCATGTATCGACAGCATTTTGATGCACGGCGAACGGGAACATAGATGACATTTGGCCGTGATTATTCTGCTGTGTGCTCTTGACTAGAGCTGTCCCTCGCTGTTGTAGTACCTGGTAGGCAGAGCTGGGAGCTGGACATAAAAGTGCACCTCAAACTCGGCCTTTAGCATCAACAACCTCCTCTCTAACCATGACCGACGAATCACGCACCAAGGCGACCGTCTACGTCGGTGGCCTGGCGCCGACAATTACTGCCACAGACCTACACGCAGCTTTTCTCCCCTTTGGAGAGGTTGTCGATGTGTCCATTCCCAAGCCCGAGGCCCCTTCGTCTACAGAGCTGCACCGGGGCTTTGGCTATGTCGAATTCGAAGATCCCGCCGATGCAAAAGAAGCCATTGACAACATGCACCAGGCCGAGCTGTTTGGCCGAGTCATCAAAGTATCTGCTGCAAAGCCCCAGAAGAACGCCAGCGAAGGCTTAGGAAGCAGGACTGCTTTGTGGGAGCAGGCAAGTTGTCCGTCCATTCGTCATGTGATAGCCGCTAACATCTTTTCAGGAGAGCTGGCTTGCCGAGCATGCTGTGAGTGAGGAGGACAAACTGGCCGCCCAGCAAGCTCAAGCAGAAGAACAGCGTCCAGATGATCCCATGCAGGGACTCGAGGACTTGGACGTGGCAGGGCCGAAGCCGGCTTGAAAGCTTAGAGAAACTTCAGCTAGATGTTAAGGGACGATCGCATTGGCCATGGTCAGTAGGTCGGCGAGGAGGACAAATCATGCAGTCACGCATGCTAGGAAAAGGAGAATGAGCAGTCGCATAGGGCCTTAGGAGAGAACTTGCTAGGAGCATATGGACAACGACTACGTGATCTTCACATAGAGACTGGAGGCACAAGTCTGGCTGGAAATTCACAACCGCCTTCCATTCCGCAAATCTATTCCATGCTCCCAGATATGTAATTAGTGCCGAATTTCTAATGCAACGCAAGCCCCGTATTCAAATTTATTCCGCCTTGCCCTGGCGGTAGAGACGCATGGTCTTGTCCTTCCAGAGCTTGCTCGACAGAGAGTAGGCACCGAAACACACGGCAACTCCAACGACGACTCCTGTAAGGGCGTGTCAGATCTGTGATTTTCGAGGGAGGTCGGGCTAGCATACCGAGGGGGATCAACTCTGGGGGGATGGACTTGAGTCTTCGGAGACGTTGCGAGATGGTGTGAGCTAGAAAGAGCTTGTTAGCTGACCTGTTTCCGCCGGTCGTCCATCCTATGCGCCCTTTTTCCTTCATCCAAGTGTAATGTCGGTGGTTTCGAGAAGCTGGATATCACGCACCGGCATGTTCGTCTTTCTGCAAGGACGTCAGACAGCTTTCTTATGCAAGCTCGTCGGGATGGGGGAACTCACGGGAGGGCCTCCACCAGCAGCGTTCAACATCCGCCGGGTAGGCTGAATCATTCTCAAGCTCCGTGTTGCGTACATGATGGGCAAAAGGGCGGCTTTTCGCAGAATTGGTAGCGGTGTAGTGTCGTAATGGAGATTCCGGCTTTGTTATGTGGTAGGACGTCGGCTCTCTCTGCCAGGACCCGCGATTGAATAAAGTGGGTCGTCTGGTGCCTGCACCGTCAGGCAGCCGCTTTTGGCATCAGCGATCGATTGATCCCGCTCCAACTCGGAGCTACGCTGTGATACCAACTCCAACCCAATTGACCTCCCTCTACCACTCCAACAAATCGCCACCTGCGCATATCTGTCAAGATGGCTGACGAAGAACGCGAGACCAAGCCCTTCAAGTTTGTGACTGGTATGCCTCATTCTGCCCCCCTGGCCGCCGCCAGAATGGGCTGATTTCAAACGGTCAACGATGCTAATCATTTCAACAGCTGGTATGCTCTACAACCCCCTCGGCATTCGAACGTTACCTTCCGTCACCACACGCTGAACTTCACTTCCCACCGCCCGATTGCTAAAACCTCGTTCGTACAGGCTTCGACGCCCGCTTTCCCAACCAGAACCAGACCAAGCACTGCTGGCAAAACTATGTCGACTACCACAAGTGCATCCTAGCCAAGGGAGAGGACTTCAAGCCTTGCCGTCAGGTATTTTGTTTGTCAATCGGAAAGCTGGCTGGAGACTAATAGGGATCCCAGTTCTTCTTGGCCTACAGGTCGCTGTGCCCCAGTGCGTGGTGCGAGCGATGGGACGACCAGCGTGGTATGTGACTGCCGCAAAATACATGAAGCTCGTACACTGATTAGAACTGCCCCAGAAAATGGAACTTTCCCCGCCAAGCTTGACGGTTAAACTGGGAGAAAGTGACAGGATTGGACGCTCTGGGAGGGGGTTTGTATCAGCCGGCCTAGCAGTTTCATAGATGTGAACATCAATAGAGTTGGCCAGGTTGATATTGTCCTTGAACTCTGTTCGGTGTCTACCAAAAATGAGGCATCTCGATCACTCTGCCTCCAGGACTCGTTTGACAAAGCTGTATGGTACTCTCGAATAGCGGACGTCGGATCTCTTCGGTTGTCAAACAAAAGCGGTCGGTTTATCCGAGGGACTCCCCTGGGCCTAGTATTCCATTCGTTTCGTTAGGAAACAAGTAGGTTGGGATTCCCTTTTTTCTACTGACTCAGTCATGGTCTTGGTGGATGCCCATCGGACCACGATTACTTGAATTGCTTTAATCGTTGGGTTCACCCCCCTATCCAGGATGAAGGTATTTACTAGCTACCTAGGTAGGTATGGATCAAGGTTATTCGCCTAGATCCAAGTCAATTCGGGTGACCGTTCCCCACCCCCTTTCGAGTTCGGCGCTAAGGGGGCCTGGATCACTTTCAACATCTATGGACAGGTGTGTATCTTTTTCCACAACATTCATTCCGATTTGCTTCCACAGAGAAATCAGATTTGACCAGAGAGTTATAAATTCGAGAGTCCGATGCCTTGTGACTGCATCCAGACAAGAGCAGCATATCATATGAATCCTATAAGATCATATTTGGCATCCACGACATGGTCTCCCATGGGCCATAAAGCCTGCTAGACTACTTATAATGTCCTTGCTCGCAAACGATCATACCGCAACATTGCTCCCAGCAGTACCCTCGCACCGTTTGCACAATCCTCGGGAGAGCAGTACTCAGCCGGGTTATGAGAGACTCCATCTCGGCAAGGAACGAAGATCATGGAAGTGGGAGCCCGTTTCGAGGTGTACACACTGAAATTCATTAGCCTCACTCCCATATCTATCAACACCTCCCAGACCATTTGTCGATATTTTGTCGAGCGACATCCGTAGTAAGACAACTCACCTATCATGTCCAGCACCCGAAGTCATACGCCTTCCCCAGTTCTCGCCCAGACTGGCTTTTGCGCTGGCTTCCACACACTCAATACACTCCTCGTCAAATTTCACCGCGGGAGAAATCGTATCAAGCCTCCAGTCAACATCACATCCCCGCCCTTTTACCCCTTTTGCATTCATCCCGTCAACAATCTCGCCTTTGGCAATCCGCTCAAAATCCTCTTTCAGCGTCTGCTCCAATCTCAACAGCCTATCATCCTCGCCGGCCCTGATATCTAACGAGAACATGACTTTCCCCGGCACCGTGTTAGTCGATCCCGGCTCCAACTTTAAAATGCCAGTCGAAGCCAGACATCCCATCTCCGCTGCCTTATTGTGGCTATGCAATATCAGCTTTGCAGCCGTGAGCATGGCATCTGCCCGATTCCCGAAGTCCGTTGTCCCAGTATGACAATCCCTACCCCTCACAGTAACCTGATGCCATCTAAAGGCCTGCACTCCTTGCACAGCACCAATCTTACCTCCTGATTGCTCGAGTATCGGACCTTGCTCAATATGAAGCTCGAAATGCGCTCCAATCGGAACATTCTTGTAGCTCGCCTCTTCCTCTCCCAAATACCCAATGCGAGAAAGTTCAGACTTCTGGGTCGCGGTGCCACCACCTACTTCCTGCAGATCCCAAGCTTTCTGTAGCGGTATAGAGCCAGCCCAGACGCCAGAACTCACCATGGAAATTGGAAACCGGGCTCCCTCTTCATTGGACCAGTTTATGCAGCCAGTAGGATATTCAGTTTCGATGTCGTGGTCTTGCATGCTTCTTAGAGCTTCGATTCCGGCGTGGACGCCTAGGATACCGTCATAGCGGCCTCCGGATGGCTGGGTGTCTAGGTGCGAGCCAGCGAAGGTGGGAGGTCCTTCTTTGAGGCCCGGGCGGACGGCAAAGATGTTGCCCATTTTGTCGATGGTTATTTTGCAGTTGAGGGATTGCGTGGTTTCTACGAACCAGTCTCGGGCTTGCTTGTCGGAATCGGAGAAGGCTGGGCGGTTCATACCGACGTCGAGTGGTCCCCTATAGCATGTTTAGCATTCGTCCTGAATTCCACGTGACGATGTAATGTGAAGACTTGGGTACGGGAAATCTGGGAAGTGGATATCAGTGTAAGCATGTACTTACTCGCCCCATCGTTGACCGGTGCCCCAACAACATGTTGAATGAAGTTCCTCCCACAACCGTGTTGGATTTATGTTTATTTTCGCAAGCTCATCTTCGGAAAGTTGTGTATTTCTGACCTGGTATAAAGGCGTTGTCGAGAAACATCTCGTCGGCGCTTCCACGCTTCTTGCTCTCCTAATTAGATGTTGTGTCCGACTCGCCCATGGAGCCTGACAAGCCCGTTTCACATGTTTGATAGGAAACATGCTGCGTTAGGTATGAGAAGCGGGTTTTGATGAGCAGATTCGGTCAGACGTGAAAACAGAAGACGTTAATGCGTGGTTGTGGTTTGTGGTTCATATCGAAATAGTAAGGTACATGATCGAGTACCCTACCCCGCTGATAACGTACGTGGGTACCCGGGTGCTTTAGTGCGGCATCTTCCAAGTTTCTGTTTATATAATACAGTGACAGGGGCCTTTGGACATCCTCGATCCTCCAACGAGTTGCTTATCAGGGTTGTGAGTTGTTTCAGATAATTTGGAGTATCACAGGTGGCTTGGGATACTACAGTTAGAGAAAAAGAGTCGTAACCCCTTCTAATAACTGAGAGTATCCCCAGTGATTAGGAATATCCCCAAGAATTGAGAGTGTTTCCAAGGACTAAGAATATTCCCAATCATTGGGAATATCCCCAAGGATTAGGGATATAGCCAGTAATTGGGAAGATCCTCCAGGGCTAGGAATCCCCCCAGTAACTGAGAATATTCCCAAGGATCGCGGATATACTGACTGGTTGGGAATTTTCGGATTCCAAAGGATTTGCAAATCTCAAATGATTTGAAACAGAAGTCTGTTCTGAGTCTCTGAGTTCTGGTCGCTGCTACGAATTGGTTTCAGAAAGGGGCCGCCGACTTTCTTCACCATTGTACAGAAGACTTGGAGTATTCCTTTTATGCGGGCCTTCTCGACGCGGATAACTGTCCAGAACTGGGAAAGACGATTCTTCAGTCGAGGTTTGAACCAGCTCCATGTCCTGTTTATAGCTCTGCGTATTCATCCATACTAGATAGCTTAGACTATCTCACAAGATGTTTCGGTCGACTGAACGGAACCCATCGCGACCGAAACATATAAACCGGAGCATATCTTTCGTTTTAACAGGCGTCGTCGAGGGCGATTTATTTCCCATCAAAAGTTCCGGTACAATGCCGTGATGTGAAAACGGCCTCTGGTTCTCCTGTGGCTCGTCCTTACTGACGTCGAAATGTCTTAACAATAGCATGTAAACAAGATTCCTCCTTGCGCTCTCTTCGCGATCATGCCCGGGATGATCACTTAGAAGAAGAGCGAGAAACCCCCAAGGATATCTGTTATAGAGTGTTGGATATGCATTGGTCGATTTTCTCCTCGCCAGCAGCTTGGTCACCAATTGGACATGTGCGGTCATCTTGACAAACGACCAATCAAGGTATAGAGTGTCTTTCTGTTCGGGCGGAAGTGCGTCCCAGTTTGCTTGCATGTATGAAGACAACCATGCGGGGTCTCTGTTATGAGCAGCTTGACTGAATGTGGGTGCTGTGCGAAGCCAATCCGTGTCAACGGTAATTGCATGATAGAAACCGTGTAGGGTATATGACAATTTGGGATGGTCCGTTTCAATGTACTGGGCAATCTGAGGCTTCCAAAGCCTGCCTTGCCCCTGCTGCGATGTCCCGATGAACTCCCTGAATATCTCCAGGTGCATGCGATGTCGCTTGAGTAACATCAGCTGGGGTACGTCCTGGTCAATATGAGCAAACCCAGATGCTATGTTGTAAACAGCTAAGCAGATGGTCGGCAGACAGTAATTCATAGAGCCCGCCTGAAGGGAGGTGGCCTTACATCGGGCCTTCCAATCGCTGAGTTTGAAGGCGTCTCCCAGGTACCAGGCGAGAAAGGACCAGATTCGTAGCAGGGCGTGCTCTTGCGCCCCGCTGTCATTGCGATGGTCACTATCGATGAATTCCACAGTGCGGTCGCGAAAAGAGACAACCATAAGGTAAATATGCGATAGATGGAGATCCGCCATTGGGATGAACCAGAAGTGGACCTCGCTCATCATCCTCTCGGGCGTGAAGCCTTGGCTGAGCAACCTTAAAGCGAGACTATTGAAGTCATGGGTTGCCTGGTTGTGATCCCCAGAGAGCCAGAAGGACTCCTGCTCGTAGTTGATTTGTTCCCCGGCCAGAAGGTCCCCAGCGAGGAATCGAGTCTGCGTGGAATTGCTATTCTCATTTGCCCACCGGCACACAAGCTCTATGTAGAGATCTGCTATCTGTGGCGCCAACCGCTCGTTTCCCGATTCCGGGCGGAGGATATCCCAGTGCTTTTTTAGAACTGAAACCGTTGCCCAAGTGTCACGAGTAAGGCTGACTCCGTATCCTTCGTAAGGGTGATCTCGGCCATGAGGCTCATCTAGTTGCGGAATCGTCTTTCTGACCGTTGCCACGGTCGTCTCTGGGAGGCCCCCATACTGCCGTTCGAAGCGCGTCAGTTCATCCAGCTCGCTACGAGAGAGTTCCTCGAATTGGCTCCACGGCGTATATTGACCCGGACCAAAGTTTGCGTCAAACACTGCGTTCTCCATCTGGAAGACTAAGCGGACTTGTGGTGGCAATTCTTGTACGCTCACCCTGGAGCCTTCGAAGACCTAAGAATACAGTCAGTAATTAGGAATACTTCCAATGATCAAGGACATGCCAACGATTGAGGATATTCCAAATATTCAGAAATATTCCCAAGAGCTGAAGGTTTTCGAATAATCAAGAACAATTTTAGTCACCAGAAAACGCTCTCGATTTGTAGCCTGAGGGCACAAGAGATATCACCACGAGGCGAACCACCATGAAATGGAACTAGGAGGCATTGATAAAACGCAAATAATAGGTCGATAATGCGAATCTGAAAATAATTGCATGGTGCCCGACCAAGTTACCTGAAAATGATTTGCACGGGCTGACTGAGAAGCTGCGTTCTTCGGCGGCGGATTTCTTTGTTACCAGCCCAGAACGCAAACAGTGAACAACGCTTGAACACCGGAAACGAGGGGAAAATTATTGGACAATTCCATTGTCGACGACCTTAAAGAACAACAAAAGCCTTGCATGCGGTATTCTTGATCAGTGATACTTCCGCTAGTGATTCCGAACGAGCATTGGCTTTTGAACAGCATGATGGTATTGCGAATTTGAATAAGATGACAATCCCCTTGTTATAGCGAGATTGTCGGTATCGTACATTAAAAGTCGTACATGATTGGATATACCAACCCTGCTGCACTACTAGCGCATCCCCGTAGCCGCCGCAGCACTCGCTATCTGCGACAGCAAGATGTGATTCTCGTTCATCTGCTCATCTCGCTCCCTCTTCTCCACATGACCATGGCCATGGCCATGCATGCCTGGAACACTGTAACCCCTGTCTTCAACACCGATTCCATCCGCGGTCGTCGTCAAATCATCATGCATCTCACCTAGTCCAGAATTCTCGGCATTCGTTTCTGGACCCACACTCATCGCTCCCGCAGGGTCCAGCGAAACAGAGGCACTCGCGCTCGCCGACTCCCTTCCTCGTCCGCCGACATTTGCGGCTGAAGAGTTGTCAACAGCATCGCCAAACGCTTCGTCAATAGTTCCATCTGCAGCCATAACCATTCCAGCCTCCTCGCCGGTCACTTCCCTCCATGCGCACTTGGCATGCTTCTTTGTACATCCCTGGCAGGCGGTCAAGTGCTTGTGGCAGTCGATTTTCAGTCTTCTGCACCTGTCGCATGGGGGCCAGATACCACCGCCTTTGGCCAGCTTATCGATGCGTGCTGCCATGAGCGCTTTGTATTGGCCGGAGGAGTTGGCATCGTCGTCCCGGGCTTGCGAGGCCCGACGATTCTTGTGCGATGATGGGGAGTCGGAGGGGGCGTTGACAGACTGGAAGGAATGCGGAGAATCGGTAGAGGCAGTTGGGCGGTGAGACTTTGGTCGCGCGCTGCTGGACGGTACCTGGGGTTTTCGGTCGGGAGCTGAGAATTGGCGAAGGAGATCGAGGTGGAGGGGGGATGACGGATCGCCATTCACATTTGTGGACGAAAAGCGAGCAGAGGCGTTCTCGCTGCCTGCTGTGCCGGAAATCTCAGCATTGCTGAGAGGACTGCCGGTGGATACATTCCGGCGGCTCTGGAGTCCGGTTTTGCGTCCTTTGAGGACATAGTTCAGTTGCCTGGCACGAGAAGCCACGGCGTCGGCCTTCTTGATGAGCATGGAAATTCGTTGGTCGAGAATCTCCATGGTGCCTAGCTCGGCAAGCTCATCGTCGATAATGGGCTGGGAGGGGATCATCCGTTCAGGGGCACCAGAAGTAATCAGTCGGTAGTCGTCCTCGGATATTTCAACCTTGGCCTGGTTGATCCAGAACTGACAGACCTTAGTACCGAAGGATTGGTCAGTCAGAACGAACTCGGGAGGGTTGGCACGGGCGAATTCGACGATATCGAGCCAGGTGACCGGGTTGGAATAGGTATTATGGAGGATCTTGATGGGTCCTTCGAAGAGTTTCTCGAAGGATTTGAGAAGAAGGGGACCGACAAGCTTGGCTCCCAGGTTGGCAGCGAGACTTTCGTGTCTCTTGATTACACCTGGAAAGGGTGAGGCTAGGGACAGACATGAGGGGGGACAGGCCAGCTTACCTTCATAATCTTCAATGAGGGCCAAGCTGTCGGTGAAAGATTCATTGTCACTTTCAATGAGCCTCAAACGATCTTGTCGGGATTTGACAAGGTAGTTGATTTGTGCTACATTTCCTAAGTAGAAAGGTAAGCTAGTGCGGCGGCATAGAAGGTTGTCTTTGAAGCAGATACGTACCTGAAACCGGGGGAGGAGGCGGGATCGGACGAGGGCCTCCGATGTTTTCGGGACTTCTCTTGCGCTTTCCCAAGCCTGGGTCTTGTTCGTTGAGCGAATCCATCATCACGCTGGCTGCAGGTGATTGTGGAGACAGCGGAGAGGGCGACAGCAGCGGACCGCGGAGCAGCGACGGTGGCGACGGCGCAGTCGTGGCGGAGACGCAGCGTGGTCAACAAGACACAAGAAATAAGCAGTCGCAAGTAGCAGCGACGGTCATGGCAGCAGCGCAGCCTGTGCAGCACGACGAGCGTCTGGGTATCTTTGGGGAGGGAGAGGAGAAGGAAAGACGCCGGATGCTGACGGCGGAATATACCGCCCCGACTCCGCCTCGGCGCCTTCCTCACCCTGCCTCGTGGTGTGCGGCTACGTTGGGGTCCGTGCTCTAAAGGGCGCGGATCTCGATTCTCTCCCCGGCCCCCAGAGGAACACGATTCTAGATCAAAGAATTTCCTTAACGATCCGGGAATTTGTATTAAGCAAGGAAATTCAGTCGAAAAGATTCTGGATAATTGGAATATCTTAAAGACTCATATTCAATAATTAAATGCCCTCTTGATTAATAAAGTCTGCCTCGCTTGTTCTTGCCGCCTTGCATTCCCGCTTCACTTTCCCCAGCACGAACCAGGGTCTTCACGAGGGAAGCTCCAAGCTACGCGTCGGCCGAACTTCTCGATTCTCCCACCCCACCACATCACAACTCGCAACAACCTTTACGCCCTCATGTCAGAGCGGCCCCAGCACTCGAGAGGAGGCCGTGGTGGCGGCGGCCGCGGAGGACGAGGCGGAGCCGGTGGCCGCGGCGGAGCTGCTGCTGCTGGTGCAGGACAGCAGGAAAAGCCCAAGAAGGAGAATATTCTGGATCTGGGGAAATACATGGACAAGAAGATCGTCGTCAAGTTCAATGGCGGACGCGAAGGTACGACCGAAGAAGCAGGGACTTGCTCGAATGTGCGCTGACTGGGGATGGTCTGCTCTAGTTAATGGAACTTTGAAGGGCTACGATGCCTTGATGAACTTGGTCTTGGACGATGTGCAGGAGGTTGTAAGAGGTATGTTGGCCATCACCGCTCTGCCTGATATCTTTCGTGCGCCGCTAACTATCCTGTTTCTCCAGACGATGAAGGCAACGAGTCTTCGAGGCCTCTGGGCTTGGTAGTCGCAAGAGGCACTCTGCTAGTCCAGGTCAGCCCGGTCGACGGCAGCGAATACATTGACAATCCTTTCGTACAAGCCGACGACGATTGAAAGGGGGACTAGGTCAACATAGCAAATAATGCAGAAGGCCATCTTCCAGCCTGGGCAAATCGTCGAGGCCTACTTGTCTCAAGGCACGTTTGAACGTATTAACGCCCGGGGAAGATCAAAGGGGGTCAGATGGGACGAGACCAAGGGCGAGGGTAGTGCGTATGAACGGATGGCAAGATGACTTGAAGATTAGCCACTCGCCCGTCTGAACACCACGAGCTTCTAGAAGATGAATGATTTGAATCCAGCTTTAGCTAGGTAACTTGAGAATCACGCCAGACTTCACCACCCTTACATGTCGACGATACCTCTTTTGGCAGATTGTGCTTTGTTTTGCAATTGTTGCTAGACTACTCGCTATTTAAACTTTACCATCTGAAAGTCATTGTTCTGCTTGGATCTTTCAAGGATCAGAAGGATACGATCACTATCCCTCGGATCATCCAATGATAGATGCAAGTATCCTAGCGACCTTGAAATCCTTCGTAACGTGGATCCATATCAGTATCCTCCTACCCTATTTCCAGGACCCCTCCCACCCTTCTGCAATTCGTTGAATGCAGACTCAATTTGCTTCTTCACCTCCTGATATTTCACGATGAACTGACTCTGTTCATCGCGGCTGATCAACGTAATCCTCTCATTGCTGCCAGCATCTAGCTTGTTAAGGCAGGTCAGTATATGTCCGAGGTCCAACACAGGGCGGCCCTCGGCATCGACCTGGTGAAAGACATAGTCTCGGAATAGCTTCAGCATGTAGCGCTCGCCATTCTCGGCCCAAGACCTGTCGTTGTCGAATTCCGGGCGCTCGTTGATGGTACCCAGTTTCATAAGTAGGCGAGCAATACGGCCGTTTTCGATTTCGCGGGATAGTTCGGTGTACATGCTATCGTTTGCATGCAGAGAGTGGTCGTATGATATCGCCATATGCGGGGCAATGATGGCAAGTAGTTCGTTGACTGTCTTCGGCGTCGATTTGACCTCCAAGAGCCACAATACGACGCTGTGGAGCTCTGACGAGTACTGACGCTGTAAATGATCCATGGAGTTCTTCATGGGTTGGTGTGACGACATGTTGTTTGTCACCAGTGCCAAGATAAGATTACCCAGCAGCAAGAAGTCTTCCTGCTGGAGAGCTCGAACGTCCTGGAAGTTTTCGAACTTGATGACATCCAGGATAGCACAAGCATTAAGGCGGACCCGGTTCTTGTCCGTGACCAAGATTTTGCTTGCATCGATACAGCGAGCTGCAAGATTGCTGGTGTGTATGGCCTTCAAAGCCGAGGAGATCTGGACGACATAGCTCCATATGATCTGCTCAGAGACACCAGCCGACGTTCTCGAGTTGAATCGATGTCCCTGGTTTCCAGGACCAGTAAAGTGCACCTCCGACATTGTTTTGGCGAGTGGGTGGTAATTGGTAACAAAGATCAGAGAGCTGTCACCGAATGCGCGACTCGTGAAAGCATCGATGACCGTCACCACTCCACCGCTGTCAACTCGTTTCCAGTCTTTCACCGTGCGAATTGCCGCTTCATTGGTGAGACGGTAGCCTGCCAAAGTTAGTATAAGTGTTTGGCTACCTAACAACTGAAAGAATCATACCCTCAAGCCTTCTGAGACAATAGTTTTGACCATTTTTGCTGGATGTAGCTTTGTAGACCCAACTCGAAAGGCCAAAAACCGTAGTCGACTTATGGTGGTTCGTATCGAGAGGAACAAGGGAGTGAAAGTTGTCAAGTGCAGGCAACTGAGAGTCTAGAAAAGTCAGATCGCAGCGTCAAATCGTGTGGGCAGGAACATACTCGGCATAGTCTGGTGGGAGGCCTCGGCCGCCTTCTGGATTTGCTCGCGGAGCTTTTCACTTATGAAGAAGTCATGGGGTAACCGCTGGTATGGCGCCAAGTCTTCGCGGTGAGGGCCCATAGGGGCGTACAGGTGGTATTGTAGCTTGATAGGTTAGTTCCAAGGCCTTAGGAGAGTAGGATATATGAAACTTACTGGCTGTGCTGGAGCAGCATAGTTAGTTGCTGATGCGTAGTAGGAACCCGCCGCTGCCATTCCGCTGCTGTCCTCCAAATATGGGTTGAACTGGGCGGTAGGCATAGCCTGAGCCACAGCTGACATGGTAAAGGGGTCAAATTGTGCCTGGGGATCCATAGTTGCGCCATTCATCGCTGCCTAGAAGAGTGTGAGTTTGTGCATTTTCTTCGAAGGAACGCTGAGGCGCCCAGTGGCTACATGCCACTGCCCACCTCGAAAGGAAAAGAAAGCTCTTACGGCCTGGGAAGCATCATAACCCTGTGGGGTAAATTCCTGAACTCGGGCAGGATTGAACTGCAGTTCTTCTGGGACGCTTGGGGTCGAAGTACCTGTATACTCAGTTAGCAGATCTCTGCAAACATGGTGGAAGAAACACATACCACTCGCAGCAGCTCTGGGGGTGAAAGGTGCAGCGCTTGCAGCTCTGGATGTTATTGTCGATCCAGCAGCTGCGCTAATGGAAGGAGTGAAAGCCGGCGACTCAACATTGAGAGTTTTCCGGCTACTGCAGGATTGTTCAGCTTGATCACTCATGATGGACGTCTTTTGAACGATGAGAGTTGATGGAGACGACGGGGAAGCAGTGTCGGGCAGGGGGTCAGAAGGAGCACGGTGCCGCGGTGAACCATATGGCTGAAGTTGCTCAGGCTCTGGGAAATCGTGTGGGATGAAGCCAGGCCTGTCCGGTGGCTCAGTGCTTCGCAAAGACCAGGCTTGGGTCAACATCCATTCTTCTTGCTGGACTGCACTTGCCCAAGGACCGCTTGGATGCATGTTGGAGGGCCATTTGGACTTCTTCTCTCTGACCATTTCTTCCTGTTCGCTGACCATGTCACCCTCAGGGTGAGGCAGCTTTGCCCACCCAGACATCTGCGCAGGTTGTTGCGCAGGTTGTTGCGCACAGGTTGTTGCGCAGGTCGGTTGTAGGACAGGTTGGAAGTTGAGCAATTTGAGAGCGAGAAGAGACCACTTGGTAATGTGATATTCAAGACAACGCACGGCGCCAAACTCCTCAGATCCATTGAATATCCCGGTCGCTACGGGCGAGTTCTTGACTTGAAGGTCTCAGGGAGGAGGACCGGAATAGCGCCGACGAAGTTGAAGTGAACAGTATCATCCCCCAGCCGGGAATCTTCCAAGAACTAAGAAACAGCCGCGGCCTACCTCTCAGTTTGGGGTGGATGTCCAAGAGGTGGGCCTTTATAGGTATTGGGATCGTGACTGAATGCGCAGCCCTGGTCTTCGTAGCGACAATGTCCGTATATTAACACATTTCGACACAGCGTGTCTTTGGAGTTCTCTGGTTTCCCATTCTATCAGCTTTGCATCCCCTCGGCCATGTTGCCCCTCATCTTCATTCTCACATACCCCTGGTTTTGGGTCTGGGCGACGACACGGCTTTCCGCGCATCGCCCGGAGCGAATCGAGTCGTCGCCATTATAGGATAGCTTCAGCTATCTGCATCGCCGCGTGGTGGGGTTACGAAGCCTTTGTGCAAAGTCAGTGGATGTCATTCCGCGTCAACAGGGGCAGCAAAGATGGCATTGGGCAGGACAATGGGCAGGACAAAAGGCAGAAGCACGGCGTACTTCACTCTGACAATCATTCCGTACGAGGGCTATGGGGGTAATAATGAAGGTCGATGGCCCATCGAGGGATTGACTGATCGGGCGCGTGTATATGTAGGACGGGCGGACGCACAGCGGCGCGGCGAGCACAGCGGGACCAGCTTGAGATGACTCTCCGGCCGTCAGTGTCTCTGGCTGGCGGTCGTTGGTCGCGCAGCTGGATCCCATACAATTTGTGCTTGTCAGTCAGTTCCGCGTGGAGCGTCGTCGCGCTTTCCACTCTCCAGCCTTACGCCGCGGAGCCAGACTTGATGCGCTCCGAGTCTATGTGGTGGCCCGTGCAGACGGCGATCATCCAGTCGAGTCCCAGGACCGACCATTCTGTGGTTATCTGAATATCTGGCCGCACCGTGCAGTCAACCAAGTGCAAGCCCAGGAACGTTTTCTTAGCTGTCTTCCCAGGTACTCTTATTTCATTGTATATCTGCACCAGCTGCCGTCCCACTTCCTGGACTTGACCAACCGACCATCCCACCTGCACTCTGCTCCCCGCGATCCTCTACCATATGCGCTGGCCCTCATAAGCCAAAAACTCCCAGCAAAGCTTCCTTTCCGCGGCCCGTCAGCCTCCGCCATGGCGAACGCAGATGTTGTCGATATTGGCCAGCTCTCGGAAACCCAGCAGCTCGCCCTCGAGCAATACACTGCTGTGACTAACCAGGATCTTGCTGCCGCCGTGCCTCTGTTGCAACGCTCGCAATGGAATGTCCAGATCGCCATTGCCAAATTCTTCGACGGAGAGCAGCCAGACCCGGTCGAAGAAGCTAGAGCTGCCCAAAACATCCCTCCCCCACGGCCCGGGCGACAAGAGAATCTACAAGAAAGTCTTCTCGCTTCGAATCCATTTGGCACTGCTCCGAGACCAAGACAGCGGCTGGACCCAGCCCCTCGCATCGTACCTCAGCCAGAAGACCAAGTCATTCGACGGCCGCCCTTCATTCTCGCCGTTCTCTTCAGCCCCTTTCGACTTCTATATCAGATATTTTCGACCTCGGTCTACCTATTCTCCTACCTTTTCCCTTTCCTGCCTAGGCTACTGGGCCCGCCTGCAGCAACTGGCGCAAGAAGACCGCGGAACACGACTGGAAGGCGACCGCTCAATCCGCGAGATACGGCTGCGAGATTTTCTCGCGAGTTCAATGAAGAGTACGGACCTAGCGACTTGACGTTCTTCGACAACGGCTATGCTCAGGCTCTGGACTTGGCCAAGAAGGACCTCAAATTCCTCCTCGTCGTCCTGCTATCTCCTGAACACGATGATACATCATCCTGGGTTCGCGATACCCTACTATCGCCGGAGATCGTATCTTTCCTCAAGGACCCATCGAACAATATAATACTTTGGGGAGGAAATGTCCAAGACTCGGAAGCATACCAAGTTTCAACTGCTCTCAGATGCAGCAAGTTTCCATTCGGAGCTCTGATAGTACACACTCCGAGGCAAGGCGCGGCAACAATGTCTATCGTTGCCAGAATGACGGGAACAATGTCTGCATCAACCTATCTGGCTAAATTACAAGCTGCAGTAACTCAGTATAACGAAGAGCTTGCAGGGGCTCGAGCAGCTCGCCAGGCGCAGGAGGCCGAGCGAGGCCTCCGACAGGAACAAGATTCTGCTTACGAGCGATCACTCGCACAGGATCGAGAACGCAAGAGAAAGCGTCTCGAGGAAGAGGCTCGCCGGGCAGCAGAGGAGAAAGAAGCATTAGCAGAGGCCGCAAGGGCTGAAGAGCACGCGCAGAAAGCAGCACAGTGGCGGAAGTGGCGTGCTGCAAGCATTCTTCCGGAACCGGCCCAGAGCGACAAGAGCAGTGTGCGGATAGCGCTGAAGATGCCCGGGTCAGGGGAAAGGCAGGTGCGCAGATTTGCAGGAGATGCGCCCATCGAGGAGCTCTATGCTTTCGTGGAATGCCACGAGCTACTGGGAGACGATATGGAGAAAGTCGAGGAACCGGCAGATTTCAAGCACGAGTACGGCTTCAGAATAGTATCGCCAATGCCGCGTGCAGTATACGCCTTGGAAGAAGGAGGCACTATTGCCGAGAGAGTCGGGAGGAGCGGAAACCTCATAGTAGAACCAATCTTGGAGGATGACGAAGATGTCGAAGGCTGAACGAGCAAATCCAATATCTCGAGTGCAACCGAGTCTTCCACATTATTGTATTATTACGTGATTTTCGTCGGAGTAGGGGACCAGGGGTGAAGGGGTGGCCATTGGGGGTACAAGATGCCAGGCAGCAGGTGGCGACTCGATTACAATATCTAGGAGCTGATCAGAAATCTGCATTTTGGGGGCCATCTGATGTCGACAAATGACGGCAGCCATGTGGTGAGATGCAAGCGAGGACGGCTCTTTCGGCTTTGACAGGCGTCGGCTGACCCACGACGCTGATGTTTGGAGGGCCCTGTAGAGTAACAAAACAGACCGATAGGCTCGTAACCACCTTGGGTATATAATTATGAGAGCTTGCAAGTTGAGGCTGGCCAGAAGTTGAGATAGATCAACAGCCCCTTAGGCGCGGCACGGCTTTCCTGGAGGTGGGCGGAGAGCGGAGTTATGGTAATCAAACATAGCGTAGAAAGGGGGTTTCGGCTAAGGGGAAATAAGCAAGAGAGCAGGACCGCGGCATCATGGCATCCCGTTCCGGAAAAGTACTTTTTGAAACAAGCGCCAGCAATAGTAGAAGCAAAAGACTACATGTATGCCGACAGAATATGATGTGAAGGTGCGGAAAGGAAGCGAGCAACACTGCCGGTAGTTAGTAGACATATGTGTAGCACCAGTTCCTAAGGTAAGGTCAGGGACATAGCATTGCTCGAAAGCTGAGCACATGAAAAGCAGAAGCTATGTTCAGCTTGGCGCAGCCTTACAGCACTCATGCCCCCTGCACGGTGACATCTGGCGTGGCTTTAGTGGCAGATGAGCTCTAATTCCGGCTCCAGAAAGTAACATTGGAGTAAAGCCACCGTTACCTCCACCGTCCGACAATCACAACTTTCGCAGCCGCAACATCTTCGACTCCTTCCTGTCGTGTTCGCGCATGCTGTTCGCTTCGTCCCATTTCCCTCCATAACACCGATCCTCCGCCCCGGTCAACCACAGGCTTCTGCTGAGCCTCTCATCGTCAAGCCAGCCCTGCGCCGGGGAGCGAAGCTCAGCCATGCATGCCATCCGCCAGAAATGCCGTCCGAAACACCAGGTTCTCATCCTCAAGTGCTATCCGAGGACGACCAAGGGCGCCGTCGATGTTAAGCCGAATTCCAGCGAGCTCAGCTACCTGCTGTACTATGCCACCACGCGCCGGAGTAAGATCCAGAAGGTCGGCGCCTTTCTCGAGAAGAAAACTGCCAGCGATGTCTGGCATGCTCGAATCGGGTATGTTGCAACCACGCATTCTGACAATGCACGGGAGCCTGCTGTCCATGTGCTAACAGCGGAACAACCAGAAATGTCCAGGTTACGCTCCAAATCCTGGCCGCCCTGATCGAAAAGTCACCCCGGGATCTCCCCCTTTACGCCCCCCACCTGCTCAAGATCCTGAGCCTGGTACAGCGTTCTCGAGACATTACCATGGTGGAGGCTACCTTGCCGACTTTCGAGGCCTTCTGCGAACATCACGACGGCGCATCCCTTTCCGCAGACCAGGCTTACATGCTAGGCTACAAGGAAATAGTCGATGTCTACGCTACTATGGCGTCGACCAGAACACCAGCCTCGAAAACCACCCCGAGCCCGGTATTAGCCATGAGGTGGAGGAGCGTGGGACTACAAGCTATCAACAGCGTAGCCTCGTCAGACGCATTAGCCTCGGTTACCGGCAGGCAACTAGACACGATTATGCCGGTTCTACTTGAGAACATCTGGACGGATAATGACGATTTTCTTGAAGTTCTGCTTCAGAAAACTAATACGTCCGAGAAGGTTGACGGTGAGAGGCAACTACCGAGGCGGCGCGCGAGTGCTGCAACTGTGCGAACCATGGAGGAGTCCGGCGATACGAACCCCCTTGCACTTGCTGGCTCTGTGGCAGATGTGGACAAGTTAGCCGAGGAAGACATTGGAGTTCTGGCCCTCCAGTGCTTGAAGAAGGTTTTCACTGTCAACAACCGAGCACAAATTCGGTCTGCAACTATCAACACCTTGCAATTCATCAAGGAACGAGTCTCCCAGAATGAGACCATTACTCTTACTCACAAAGTGCCCTCAACTGGGGAAGACGGCGGATGGGCTATCAAAGTCTTTGAGATGATCTCCTACTGGACTCCCGTCCAGGACAGATACGTCATCCTTGTGACGGCGATGGACCAGCTAGTACGCAGTCCATTGACTGAAGAGGACCTTCCTCGACAAATAGTACTGACGACTATGGTTGGCTGGCTTCTGCGGTCAAATATCAATTTGATAGGGCTGAGCGTGATGGACGTCTTGCTGGGGTTGATCCAGCATGTGTTACGCACTCTTCAGCTTGGTGTGAAACCACACCCACAACAGAGCAACATTACTGACGAGAATTCTCCGTCTCTATCGAAGGCTCCGTCGCCCGATGGAAACGACGGCGGTGCTGCCTTGGTCGCTCAGGTGGCTACTCCCTCTCCAGCTCGGATTGAGTTGCTGTCTCGACTACAACAATGCATAGCGGATATTGCAACCCACATCTACTATGCGGATCAGATTTCCGATATGATCTCAACGATCTTGATGCGCTTAAAACCCTCACCCCTGTCCCCTGTTCCCAATACGGCGGCGGCTATTGAAAACCCCGAAGCCACCAGTAATGTTCTCTCAGTTTCTGGTAATTTGCAGGAAGATTCGAGAACGGATGACTTTTTCTCGTTCTCAACTGCAAAAGTGACGGCTTTGAAGGCTATCAAAGGTATCTTGTTGGTAGCCAGAAACCGTTCTAGAGAAGTCGGAGCGGCTTCTCTGGGGAGGAATAGGGTTGGAGCGAAGGTCTGGGAAGGCACACAGTGGCTGCTCCGCGATACAGATGGAGATGTCCGGAAGTGTTATGTTGATGCCCTTCTATGCTGGGTGGATTGCGAGTTGACCAAGGCCGATCTCCGAGCATTTGAGGACAGCTCTCTTTCGCCTCGTGGCTCAAAGCGCAATGATCGCGATGCCTCACCGAACCCCTCGAAACGGGCAACTCTAAATGCCACGAACAAGGACAAAGCTAGCAGGGCTGATAAGTCAAAGTTCATACAACTGTTGCACCTCGCAATTTACGAAAACGCCCTGCAATATGCGCAATCGGAGAACGACATCGTACTATTACACCTGCTGTTGACCACATTCGCCAAGAAACTGGGGATCAATGCGGTCAAACACGGATTGCCTATGGTTTTCCGACTCCAGGAGGATATTCAGGAGGTGGAGACACCAATGTCTAAGATTCGACTGGGCAGTCTGTGCCATGGCTATTTCTGGGCTCTCAGTGACTATTTCGATTTCGAGACCACCAGCATTGGGCGAGAGATTCAGCAAGAGATCAGACGGAGGAGAACTGCCGATCTGTGGGTAGAGATGATTCAAGTGCCGCCGATGCCCCTCGACCGGATTGGAACTCCTGGTGAAAGCACAACTCCACGAGATATTCCCTACTCTAAGGCGGAATCAGAATCTCTTAGCCCATTCGATAGCCAGATGGTAATGGTCGATTGCATTGCCGCTGCTTATGCGGCAACGACGCTGTCGCCGCCAGGAAGCCCCCCTGCATCACCCGGCCGCACATCCAGTCAGCCAATGTTTTCCTTTGACCATACGAATGTTGCGAATCCGGAAGGAGACGATAAAATGCCCGAGAAGGTTCGAGACCAGATGCTTGCCGAGTGGAACAAAGAGAGCATCATTGCGTCTGTTCAGGAAGGGAGCAACACGGCGTCATTGAACGGCTCCAAGGCGGGGACAGCAGCCGCTGGCCATCGCAATTTCCTTGCTGTCAGTGGCAGTCTCCGAAATGGAAACGGAAATGGTACCACAAGTGGTACTCAATCGCCTCAGCATGCGCCCCATACGTCTCGGAGTCGTTCAGCATCTCAGGGTTACGGTCTTGTAGGAGGACTTTCGTCTATCGCAAGACATCGCAAAGCTAGCGCGCCAGATGGCTCACCAAGTCGCGGAAGTGACTCGACAAATAATCATGTGGCTCGCATCGATCACATGAAGCGTGTGCTGTCCGGTCAAGCGCCTCCATCGAGAGGCCGTGTATTTAGCCACAGCGACGCAAGCAGTGAGAGCATGCTTAGTTACGACTTTACGCCCTCGGAAGCATCGTTCAATCCTCCAAACGGCACAGATCTAGCCAGGTTCGGATTCAACGACCCTGCTCGATCTCGATCGCGAGATCGAGACACGGTGAACTCTCATGACCCACTCGGCTCGAATCCGACGTCGCCCAGTACTGAAAAGGGCTCCGAACAGCCAGAGGAAGAAGAGAAGCGCGACAAGGTACCCCCAGTGCCTCCGATTCCTTCCTCGATGGGTTCGTCGCAGCAGCCTGCTATGAGCGGCAACCAAAGACCTCGCACAGCCGCCGATACGCCACCTGAGCGCGATAGTAGAAGTATGAGACGCTCGGTGAGAAACCGTGGACGAGGAACTTCGGCTGTTTCTAAGAGGTATTCGTTCAGCAGTGGTGTTGAGCCTGCTGTCATGGATCTTGAAACTCTGCTGAATAGCATCGACCCCGAGTGTCCGCCGACTTTCGGTGTCGTCACTTCTCCGCCTGTGTAAGCAGCGAGCGCAGTGTTTACCAGGCCGCGGGAAAATGTACCCTTATGACGTTCGGCGATCCTTGGGGTCTCCGCGCTTTAGTTTCCAGCTCGATGCCATGCATATTCGTTTTATGGCCGCCGGCTCATCTGTGTTTCCTTTTCTAGGCCCGGGATTATGGGACGTCGCCAAGCTCGAGATCTGTTTGTTCATAAATAAGCCGCGGTCTTTTAGGGCTGGGAAACTGTGCTGTATAGCGGGGGCGTTGGTGGGGATTTGCGGCGTTCTTGCTTTGCCTTACTTTCTGTGTTACTAGGCTGGTAGCTTGGTTGTGCTTTCTCTCTGAGCGGGAGATGATTGCTTAGACTATTCTTTTTTACGCAGTTAGGGATGGCTTCAACGGAGGAAAGAGCAGGAATTGGCAGAGTAAAATGCATACTACTACGGTGAAAATATGCTAATTACAAATACTGAGTCGTTTGTTCATGATAACAGCTCCAGTAAATTTGGAATTCGACTCAGCTCACCCCTATTCTTGAGACTGCATACGTATGTTCCCAATGAATTTATATATGATACTCTCAGTCCGCCCTTTTAATAGGAGCTATCCTCGTACAGACTCCTCAGACAACCCACTGATCCAAGGTACCTTCCACCCATTTCTCAACATTCCCCTTTGTCACCTGCTGCAACATCTCCATACTACTTTTCGCAAACCATGCCGAATGCGGACTAACAACCAAGTTCACCGGAACGCCATCCTCGCCCTCCCTTCCCAATCTCAACAGCGCACTCGTATCTCTACTCGCCGGCTCAGTGCCAAAGACATCGACCCCCGCACCAGCAATCTGGCGTTCGAGTAGTGATTTGGCAAGCGCTTCTTCGTCTACCACTCCTCCTCTTGCTACGTTGATTAGAATCGCGTCTCTCTGCATCTGCGCCAATTCGTTGGTGGAAATCAGGTTTCGTGTCGAGGATGTCAAGGGACAGGCGAGGATGATGACGGTTGAATGTTGGAGGAGGGCGGGGAAAGGCGTACGGCCTGGTTTGGGGGAAGTTGAGGATTTGCGATCGGATATGAGGACTGTCATGCCGAGGGCGCTGCAGAGCTTGTGCAATCTCTGACCTG
Organism: Cyclaneusma minus; assembly: GCA_037179335.1. NCBI lineage: Eukaryota > Fungi > Ascomycota > Leotiomycetes > Marthamycetales > Marthamycetaceae > Cyclaneusma > Cyclaneusma minus. Next base: position 171,141 of record JAKZHN010000036.1, on the reverse strand, counting down.
TGTATTCGATCAGTTAGTCTGTACAGTCATGCTCAGAATACTTGGCCCAAACCTACCAAGCGCTCCATACCCCACAATCCCCACCGTTTCCATATTGATCCCTCTCGGCGCCCCTTCACTCCAAATCTCTTCCCCCAAGACACCAATCCTCCCCTCCTTTCCCCAATTCCCCTCCTTCACGATGCCATCTAGCAACACCGTCCGTCTCCTGACCGCAAAATACAAAGCCAAGGCATGTTCAGCCACGCTCTCATTACTCGCGCCTTGCACATTGCACACCCTGATGCCTCTTTCCCGACAAGCGGGCAGATCTATGCCATCGGTGCCTGCAGCCATAACAACTATGAGTTTCAGTTTTGGAGCGTGGGATAAATGGGCGGCGGTGATGCGGTCACGTGTTGTTAGGAGGATTGAGGCGGATGCGATTCGTGAGGAGATGAGGGGGGGGGGGGTGGTGGCGGGGGTGGTGAGGGTGTGGGGGAAGGAGAAGGTGGGCGTGGGGACGTAGGTTTCGTCTAGACGGACGATGTGGTGGATTGGGGATGATGGGGATGGTGAGGACATTTTGGATGAGGGATTCTTGGGGGATTTTCTGAGATTTTTGAAGTGGGGGGGAGGACGGATTGGGGAAGAGTAGGTAGAGAGGAGGGTTTGGGGCTTGATGAGGGGTTTTGGTCGGATGAAAGTGGCCATTTCGTTGGCTAGGTATTATTGAGGGGAAGAGTCACGATTTCAGGACAGCTGTGACACCGACATCACTTCAGTGTCGACAATCAAGAGTGGGCTTGTACAGGGGGTTTCTCGGCGGAGTTAAGCAATAGGAACAGGCTGGACAACTGTTTCGATGAATTTGTAAGTCTTGAACCGGTTTAATCACGTTTGACAGTCGCCGTGTTAAACGACTAAAAGTATACCAGGTCTGGAAATGATAGTCCCCATTGTTATTTGTTGATGATTTTCAAATTTTGGAAGCCGAAGCCTTGGATGGCCATGTGCTTTCGGAGACACGAGGCAACTGCGATAAAAGGCTCATGAACCGGTAGCACTGCCAAACAAGTGACAATGGGTACTAGGATTGATTATAGAATATGGAAATAGGTGCAGACATAAGAGAAACAGCTGGAATATGATATCCAGGATGATGATGTGGACTCGAGATGAGCTCGCAAGTTACCCTAAGCTGGTAGCTAGAGCAATAGGCTGTAGGCTGTAGCGAGTGGACTTCGGACATAGTGATGTGGCTTGCTTGGAAGTGGCTCAAACTGCGCCTTCTACTGTGCACAGGCCAATCTGAAGACTGAAGGAGCTCGGCAGAAATTGAACGACGGCAAAGTACCTATTGTCATGGCAATTAAAGACGGGCCAACTTTCCGTGGCAGATGAATTCAACGTTTATGTCGCATTCATACACTCCAGGTGGCCCGAGCTCTCAGTACTAACGAGATCTATGACGGATGGCGTGCAACCCTGGTCGCCCACTCGTCACCCCTGTCTTGGTACACGGGAACTTGCGCGACAACAGAAACTTGGATCTGGAGAGCAAAGCTACCATCACCACGTCTACGCATCGTCCTAACAACACAGATTCCCCACTCTGCGCCCCATCAGAGCCGACAACCCGCTTGCCTCGACCCCAGACTGCCGACGCCCGAGACCCTGTAACAAAGGACCCTACAGCCATCATCTCACCTCATCCATACGCCCCCGAACACTCCCGACCGCAAATTTTGAGCAAGAGGAGCATCCAAGTCAACTACCACCCCCCCGGCCACCAACCAAGATATACCACTGCCAAGAAAATCACTGACACCCAATAAGCACAATGTCTTCGCCGTCATCCGCAAGCTCGACTGCAGGGAAGCGGAAGCGCGGTCCCAAGCCCCAGGCTGTCGACCAGCTGCAGCCATCGTCGCGCGACGCCTCGGGTGAGGAGGGCGAGTCCACCGCACCCGAATCTGTTGTTGCGAAGCACAAGAAGGCTCCTACTAGTCTCGACTCGACCAAGGACCTCAACCCGCCGTCAAAGCGATTGAGATCGTCCACCCTACAGGACAAGGCCCCCGCAACTGGCCAAGCGGACCCCGGTGAGCCATCAGATACTACTGAGGGGAGCACCGATATTGTGAACCGGGTGGGAAGGAAGGGACGCGGAAGCAAAAGCTCCAAGGATGCTGAGGAGGAGGAGAAGAAGACCATGGCCCCGCCGCCTGTGGGCAAATTGACCCATCCCGTTGGCTTCAAGACTAATCCTCCGCCTGTTGGACGACCTGTGCGGGTCTACGCTGATGGTGTTTTTGACTTGTTCCATCTCGGGTATGGTTCTCGCCTGGATATATCAAATGACTTGTCGCTAATTCTGTGGCTAGACACATGCGACAACTGGAGCAAGCCAAGAAAGCCTTCCCCGATACGTACTTGATTGTAGGCGTGACCGGAGATAAAGAGACACATAAGCGTAAGGGTTTGACTGTCCTGTCCGGAGTCGAGCGAGCAGAAACCGTGCGACATTGCAAATGGGTGGATGAAGTCATCGAAGACTGCCCCTGGATCGTGACCCCTGAGTTCCTGGAGGAACATAAGCTTGACTATGTTGCCCATGATGATCTTCCATACGGCGCCGACGAAGGCGACGATATCTACAAGCCCATCAAAGAAGCTGGAAAGTTCTTGGTCACGCAAAGGACAGAAGGTGTAAGCACTACTGGTATCATCACGAAGTAAGTCTCGAGTCTTGGATACCCAATACCTCTGTGATATTTGCTCATGCCCAGTAGAATTGTCCGCGACTATGAAAAATACATTGCCCGTCAATTCAAGCGTGGCACCTCCCGCCAAGAGCTCAATGTTTCCTGGCTTAAGAAGAACGAGTTGGATCTGAAGCGCCATGTGGCCGAGATCCGTGACAGCATCCGCACCAACTGGACCACGACCGGCCAAGAAGTCGGCAAAGAGCTGCGCCAATTCTGGCAAGGTAGCCGACCAGGCAGTCCAGCTCGCCAGCCCAGCTACAGCGAGGACGGCACTGTAACCACGCGTAACACTTTGACGAGTCCCGCGCTAGTGCATCTGAATAACAGGCTTGGAATTCCCAGATCGGATAGCCCGGGCGCCGCTACGAATGACTTTGCTACTGGCTACAGCCTGGGATTGATTGGTGGCGTGAGATCTTGGGTGAGTTGTGAAGCTTGAGGCTTACTGTCGAAATAGCTTGGACGCTAACATATGAAATAGATGACTCGAAGTCGCCGCACCAACCGCGATAGCAGCCGACAACCAAGCAGCGATAGCGACGAAGAAAGCGATGGAGCAAAGTCCCCCACCAGAGGCCGCACCAACGCTGAGGGATCAGCTATGGATGCCGAGGTCGATAAGCAGATTGACGCCATGATGGACGGTGCTTCCAAGAAATCCGGAGCCTGAGTCGTCTCCTTTCTCTCTTCCAACCTTCCTCTTGAATTTGATTTCTGCGTGATAGAAACGAGGAATCAGGGACTGGGAGGCGCGCGTACTAGGAGATAGGGCGGTCACCCCAAAAAAAAGTTCCGGGAAAGGGGGTTTCTTTGCTTTAGATTAATGCTTGAGTTTGGTTTGGGCAGCGGGTGCATTTCTTTATTTCCTAGAGTTCCTGCACTTTGCAGCTAGGTAGACTATAACGCTTTAACACTGCCGAGCTCCATGCGTTGCAAAGTGACCTGCCGGTTCCCTTGATGATAATGGTGGCGCCTTTCCAAAACAATGGACTTGTCAAATACCTACACGGGTAGTGCTGAACAATTGCATCTGAATTTTTGATCTTCGACCTTCGTAATCACCTCGCAGATCTGGGTAGGAAATAGGAATCAGATAGAACATTCCCAAGAAACGTCGACCTACGTGTAACTCTTTAAAATGTAGCGCAACTCGTTAAACGTGCCAACAGTTGATTAAAAAAAAACACTCTGGATTCCATTCCATCAACCTGGCTTCGCGTCGATTTAGACTTGAAAGGCAGCCTCAACAGCAGAGAATTACTCGAAATTGGTCACCACGAGCCGCTGTTGCGCTTGCATTTCTGCAGACTGGGTATCTACAACCACATCAGCCCGCTATGCCAGTCCGACGTTCGTTTCCAGGGCCAGAAAAGCCCAACCCGGCAAAACAAGCTCAACAGAATTCTCAAATTTTCAAAACAAGAAAAAAACGAACTCCATACACCCATGCAATTGCATATGCTTCATCCTCGCTGCTTGTTTTTTTCTTTTCTTGCAATTCACCGTAGCCATATCTAACGTCGCAAGAAACCCCCGTATTCTTCTCCAACTACCCAGGTTTGCTAGAAAGGCTTTTAGAGGGCGATCCAGAGCACGCAAACGACGATGTCGAGGCCCTTGTCCTTGCCCTCGTACTTGAAGCTCCACATGCCGTCGGTAGTGCCGTTCCAGTAAGCACCGGTTGCGCTGTGCATGCCGCGTCTGCTCACTTTCGGCTTCTCGTCTGAAGAAGGCTTAGAGGCCGCGTCGTCGTCGTGGATCTCGTCTTTGATTTCTTCTTTGGCTTTGGAGCGGGGGGTGTGGGTGATGTAGTGCTGGATGATGGTGCTGTTGACGGCGTACTTGTAGGGGGGAGCGGCAGCGTCTTTCGGGGTGGTTTCGGAGATGAGGGATTTCAGGATGCTGTTCTGTGGTGTTGGGTTGAAACGTTAGAAAAGGCGGAGGGAAAGGAGAAGGGGCATGGAGGGCGTACGATGATGGTGGCGTTCCACTCTTCGGTCTTGGAGTGCTCGTAGAGATCGACTGAGCCTATTGCTGTTTGACAGGCCTACAAGGGGAAATGTCAGTTGGATTGGCTTCTCTGCAGTAAGGGGTAAGCAGGAGGCAGGCTTACGTCGGACGCAATCTGTTCGAGACGCTTGGTGGTGATGCCCTGTACGAGAATCCAGTCAATAAATAGGCCTCCATGGAAGATGCACGGCTCCTGATTGAAGTTACGCACCTTGGGCGGCTCGGCGGTAGATTGTTCTGCCATGGCTGTATGCAAAAGATAGCAAGTTGCAGGCTGTTGGATCACCTGTGCTTGTCAGAAATCAACAGCGACCGTGTATTCGCAGGGTGAGCTGTATGATTGTTCGCTGTTGTTTGTTGACAGTTGAGGCGGCAGTAAAGTCTCGCAGCCTCATACGACTAAACACACGCGGCTGCCGCTAAGAACCCCCTGCCAATCCACCCGTGCTGCCAGGACGCGAAATATTTCCGATAAGCGGAAATGGTTGACAACTTCAAAGTCTGTTTATGTTTTTGAGTTTCGATGCTCGGGAAATGAAATAATGAGTTGAGCTATTTATAGCGTGTGTTTATACAATGTAGCCGGGGTAGTGCTTCTCTAGGAGCCTGTTTAACTGTCATCGAACCAGTTCAACTACATTTCCCGGTTATGATACACCAGATACAGTAATATGGAGAAAGTGTGTAGGGCATAAGACTGACGAACGGTAATATTTTCATCACTCAAGGTATCCCGGATTATAGTATATCCATTTTCCCATCACTTGGAAACTGGAATATTCCTGGTCGTAAGTCGCTACTCATTACTCGTTACTCATTAGGCACACTCCTAATTATTCGGATTATTTCTAGTCATTTGGGACATCTCTGATCGGTCGAGAGAACTACAATGACTTGGGAGATTCTTGATAAGTCCGGATATATCTACCTAGCTAGCTGATATCTAAGTTTTGGAACATTATAGACTACTGTTACGTGTATCTACCTTACATGGTCTGTTGTAATTCCCCAAGCCAAACCTCCCGGCATCCCTCAAACGAACCTGACTACTATGCGATTAATACTTCCCCTATCGAGGGTCGATAGTGGCACGTTAGTCTGCGCATTCTGCAGCACGGCTCCCAGGTCCAGTCCGAAATTAATCTTCCCGGGACCGACGTTCCTCAAAGGATCATCCGGCCTTGTGAGCCTCCTCTTCTCCCCCGCGAGTTTCCCAACCCACAGCTTAAACTTCACTTCCTCGAGGGTAGACTTATCCTCGACTGTCACTCGGTAGTGCGTCTCTTGCTTGGGGGACCAGACGACGGTTACCAGATAGCTATGCGACTCCTCTCCTGGCTCCCCGGTCCTTGTTTGCCTCAAATCCACCTCTGGGACTGCGGCTGGGGCGGCGGCGGCGGCGGCGGCGGGTGCGCCCGGGGCTGGAGTAGGAGCTTGAGGAGGAGCTTGAGGAGGAGGCGGAGGCGGAAGCGGGGCCTGAGCTTGCTCAAAATAGTGAACGTCATCGGGTTCTTCGATGTCCTGAAAATCCCCGTTTCGATACATATTACAGAATCTCTCTATTCGAGGGATGAGCTCATCTAAGGAGACCCTGAGGGTTGGCTCGCCCATCAGGCACTCCAGAATGGCTGCGCGCAGGGCAAAAGAATATCGGTACGACTCTGGGTAGTTGCTTAATATCATCTTCCTTCCGAAAGTCCACCCGTCAGGACAGCTGAGTCTCTGCGTCCACCGGGCCTTGAAAGGTAATTCGTCCACCACGGGGCGGCCTGGACCGTATCGACAGATCATCCAGTACATGGTCCACCCAATGGCCCAGACATTCGACGGTGTCCCCATTACGGGTCGGGTGGGCTTCCACGCTGTCTCCCGGCGATACTTCAGTCGTTCCGGATCGCGTCTAGGCAGCTGGGCCAGGTTTGGTGGCGGGGCAGGTCGCTGCCATGGCATTTTCAACAGATATTCACTAGTTGACTCGGGAGGGAGGCAGTTTGGAGTGCCGGCGAATTCATTGATTCGGACGAACTGTCCCATTCGCGAAGCATTTTCGGCCTCACGGGTCGCCGGGGCCCCAAGGGTAGCCGGCCCAGGGGTAAATTTCGCAAGGCCGAAATCCGCGATTTTGGAGATGGGGAAAAGGGGGTGCTCCTGGTCTGTTTCCTGTTCCCCCACAAAAATATTCTGTGGTTTGATATCGAAGTGACCTGGAGAAGGCTTAGTAGTGGGAGTGACAGGGTGGGGAGGGCCACACCAACGTACAAATTTGTGTCAGTTGTTTTCTTCTCCAATCAGCGGAGGGCCCCGCTGTTGGGTGTTCCTGCCCATTATCCATTGCCTGGCAGCCTTTGGCAAGGCATAGGAAGAGATTCCACAGCATATCCTCTCGCCACATACCCCTACTGTCGAAACAGGATTCTCCCTTGGTCCCATGAGTAAAGTCTGCCAGCTCTCCTCCGGCCATGGATTCGATATAAATGCGCTCGACATTGCCCTCATCGAGTCCATTTGGCACGGCTGTGCCATGGCCCCGGTCCGTATAAACTCCATCGTGCAGCTTCTGGAGAATATGAGGAGTCTGATCTGTCCTGAACAAATCCAGAAATTGTGCTTCGTCTGCGACACCATTTCTCCCGGCCTTGGACTGCTTGACTGCAATGTCGTCCCTGCCGTAGTCGTTTCTCCCGTGCGGGCCACGTCGCCAATGGCCAACAATGCCGAAACTAGTATTCTTATCAATACCTAGTATATCAAGAATCGGCGGCAAGAAACTTACCTTCCCCTCCCCAGAACCCGTATGGGTCGCCAGCCCGCCCCGAGGTGGCCCTGCGTCCAGTGCGTATAAGTGGCGAGCCAATCCCTCTCCGCTTGCTTTTCCGCTCGATGAATTTCCTCCTCCCGTCTGGCATCACTGGGGTCCAAAGATGCAGCCATCTGTGATGTTGATGGTCTCTGGTTGTTGGCTTTTGCTAATCTTTCGAGAGCAATTTGCCGGGAATTGCATGTCAACATGCAGACAAAAGCTTGTCAAGGTCGATTCTTTGACCGGATTTGGCAGCACGTAGCCGCATGCATCCGGAAGCACACTCGAGGAAAGCATCTGGAAAGCTGCGAGGCCTACGGCGTGGTTGGGGCATCGTGCCGTCAGGTTGAGACTTGACCAAACACTGACTGGGTTGAGGAAGCTATTCAACTGTGAACTACTGACGACGTTGAAATTAGGCCGGAAGTGGGCACGGAGCTTTTTGAAGACGCCATGCTCGAGAGTTCGGGTGGCAGCGACAAAGGCTGTGAAAGCTCCAAGCCAACTTTCTGCCAAATCACAACTGCTGAGCGTTAGCCAACGGCATTCTAAATTTATTGCATCGCATTGCTGTAAGAAGCGGTCGACACGGTAGTTTTGGTGGAGAGATTGCTGTGGCGGGCCGGCTCGCAGTCCATTGATGCCACTACGCACTCCACTACATCACATTGGGCCAGTCGGGCACGTGCTGCGGGGCTCTGCCATATGCATATGGCGACGGACCGGTTTTTTTAAGTTCTTGTCGTAACAGCGCAGCAAGTGCGCGCCGGGAAAGAAGCTTTGGGTCATGTCGGGAGGGAAAATCTAGACAACAACATCTCCTCGAGAACCGACTGCATATACTTGGTCCACGAGTCGCTGTCTTCCCGCTTCCTGTCCCGCATACGACTACTACACACCTTTCCATCAAGCTATCCGCAGAGCCACCACCACCATCCTGCACATCCAGTCACACTAAACCCCCCAATTCTTACCGAAATGTCTTCCCAGCCCCTTCTCCAGAGCACTCCCGGTACGTCCCCTTTCTGGCTATGTCACCATCGTCCACCATCATGCACCGAGCCCATCTCCATCCCACCCCATCGACTCCCTTCTCCAAGCATGTCCACTAACCCGTCCCCTGTGTACCAGGCAAGCGCATCGCCCTCCCCACCCGCGTCGAGCCCAAGGTCTACTTCGCCAACGAGCGCACCTTCCTCTCATGGCTCAACTTCACCGTCATCCTCGGCGCCCTCGCCGTCGGCATGCTGAACTTCGGCGACCAGCCTGCCTTCGTCAGCTCCGTCATCTTCACCGTCGTTGCCATGGCCGCCATGCTATATGCTCTATTCACCTATCACTGGCGTGCGAAGAGCATCAGACTGAGGGGTCAGGCCGGTTTTGACGACAGAGTCGGCCCTACCGTGCTTACCATTGTGCTGTTCTTGGCTGTGGTGGTCAACTTTGTTTTGAGAATTACCTACCGGGAGAAGGCGTCCGGCGATCGGGAGTTGTGAGGGGACTGTGGGTTGGGGCAGGTCGGGCTGGAAAACGAGTGGAGGTTATAAGGTGGGATCATTGTTGCGGAGACGAAGGTGACGAGACGCACTTTGTCTTGGGCGGAGTTTTGTCAATCTTGCTCCCGAGCCTCCCGGGCCTGCTTTCTTTGGGGCAGTACATAGGACTTGCGGCTGCGTGTACTCGTGGGGTATGCTCTGAAGTGCTGATGGAATTGCGGTGTATATACAGACGACTTTCAGAGACATACCTAGCGATATCGATACATATGTTTTTTGGCACTGTAAATTCTGATGTGCTTTCGATTGGAGCGGGAACTTGACAACGTCAACTTAGTGAGGACGGACAAGAATTTGCTTCTAAACCCATAGCTAACGAGATCACTGTCAACTTGGTATGGAACCGCACAAAGTGACCCTGCTCCCGTCTGCCTGGTAAGCTGTATCCAACAAGCATAGCAGACCCGCGTGTCTCAAATGGAAGAGCCGAGCCCAGTCAAACCTCCCGAGCACATTACTGTCACATATTTAGGAGACTTCTCAGCATTTTGTTGATTTGGTAGGGATTTCGATGAGAAGTATTGTTCAATTGGCAGTAGGATACTGTCGTGTCCTGCGTCTCAACCCTTGAACTAGGTGGTTTGGGAATTTGCTAGAGTGGTGGTGAAGCTAATCCCAATCCGGGTTTTTATTTCTGCGATTTTCACATCCCAGTTGCGATTTAGCAATTGCCTTTTTGTAAATGCTAGACTGCTGCTCCCAAACCCGAAATGTTGGACTAAAGAAAAGCAACCAGGGTATCTAGGAATGCAATGCCCACCGTTTCCTTCCACGTCCCAAACGCCGAGTAATGCATGTGCCGTATGTGTGCTGCAGAGGCTAGCGAGTCTGGTAGTTGCTTTGTTCACTAGACATATATGTTAGGAACTTGGCTTGCACGTCTGGGGTAAACCAGACACCAAGGCTGCTGCAAACTTACCCATACTGCTGCTTCAGCTCACTTATGCTGACCCTCGAAAGGTAGATCGTCACCAAGGGCATGAACCTGACCTTCGGCTGCCCAGCCACAGCCCTTTCGAATGGGGTCTTCATCGTCTCAAACGATTCATCCTCCATCTCAGCATCCCCGTCGAGATCCATCTGGTCTTCCGTGTGCTGTTCTTCCTTGGCCTGCTTCTTTGCCTTCCGGGCGTCGAGCTCCTCCGTCAAGACAGTGTACTGGTACCACTTCGCACCCGCTGTAGCAATTTCCCTCTTCGCAATCTCGGCTATGCTGGTCATCTTCGATGCAGTCGGAGCCTTTGCGTGGAGCTTCACGAGGTTTGGCTTCGCTCCAATGTCAAGGAATGAGAAGGTAGCCAAGCTGTCAAGGGCCTTGGTAACGCATTTCTGGATGTTCGAGCCAGACTTGACGTGGATGGTATTCAACTGATAGGTTTTGAGGATATCGGCTAGCGGATCGGTGGGGAGCGGTGCTTGCGCCGATTCAGGAACGTGGCTTGCCTTTCGGGAGGACGCAATTTCTGAAGAGGGGTGTACTCGAGGAGCCTTGGCGGGTGGAAGTGAGGCATGAGATTCTCGTTGGCGCTTGGAGGCGTTTGTCTTGCGGGGTGACGACTGGATGCTGTGAGCGACTTGCTTCTTGCCTATAATCGGCTGGTCGCGGCCGAGCATGTCTGCAGCAAGCTCTTTGGGAGTGTTTCGGGAGATCATTGTGATTGTGAAGCTCCAATTTGCAAAATGGAGATCTTGGAGGAGTGAAGAAGCTGGCCTTCGGTCGAGAGTGGTTTTGAGCAGACTGGGCGGACCAATTCCATATCTCCGGCAGACTGGCAGGTTCACACTGCTTGGCGAGTGCACTTGAAGAGTCGATCTAGCCGGCGAATAGGCGAATAGGCGAAACTCGAAAGTTTTACTCTGATTGACTTCACTTCTTCGCCGGCACAAAGATGATCCGCGCGAGCTGGCCCGTGCTTTCTTTATCGACTGTCATTGAAGCTGGAGGTGCTGGAGGATCCTCGATAAGATCCACATGCACCCTCACTACCTCCCAACTTCTCCACACTTTGTGTCTCAATAATGAAGACTCTATATTCGCAGCCTCACATCTGAATATGCGGATCAGTTATGAGCATCTATTATCCCGCGGTTACCTCCTATCAGACAGGGTCTTCCGGTAAGTAGTAGCGCAGGGGCCGCTTCATGCACGGCTAATGTCTCCACGCGCCAGGCGGCCAGCCCATGGCAATAGCATGAGTTTGACGTGGACCAGCTGCCAGGCGGTTTCATAGTACCTAGGGACCTATGTGACACTTGGAGTCGCCGATGATGAGAGAATACTGGATAGCCTTGTCACAAGTCCAATCGAACATGCATCTGTAGAAGCCGGTGTTCAAGGCCAGCCGAGTCAGAGCAAAGGCGCATCAAAAAGCATATATCGGACGTTCTGGACCGAGTCTGCGGCTTTCTCCCTGGCCCCGTTGAAGTTGGCTCGCTGCCTGATATCTATCCGGTGAGGCCCATCTTCCTTCGAGGCGTCTGACTGGAGTTTGACACGCACCGAGGCCAGTCAGCAGCATGCAGCGGGAGAAGATACATAGAACGGCCGCCACCAACCAGTTTCCACAAGCAAACACAGCTCTCATTGCGACTTGTAGGACAAAGGAAGCTACCTACGGTACCTCTCTCTAAGGCAGGTACATGTACTACAGTCCTGGTAGAAAGACCCGCGATACACCTTGACCCCATAGCTCCGACGATCCAGGAGCACTTGCAACGATCTTCCTCGCTTGCACCAAAAATACCAGCTCGGGCTGGAGTCGCAGCAGCCTTGTTGCGGGATAGCACAGCAGCACGGGCCCGCGCCTTCCTTGCTTCTGGCGCCCGGCGTCGATGATCCCTGCTGGCGCATCAACTAACTTGCTCAGGGCGTCTCTGTATCAAATGATAAATGGAAGCTGCAGCCCCGTTCCCACGCCATGCTCCCCCAATAACAATCATCGCCAGATTGGGTCCTTCCGTAATCTAAACGTGCACCTCTCGACACAAAGCGACGCTGCCACCTCGCGCCCTCCTGGTGCTCTCTTCCTCCCCAACACTCCTGTCCGCACAGCCCCCCCATTATTTCCACTGCTCGTCGCCTCTATCGCCGTCGCCCATTTTGATTCCCGCCCAGCTCTTGTGCCTCGCCGACCACAGCTCCCAGCTCTCGCCATTTGTAATAATAGACTTGCCGCTACTTTCTTCCGCCTTCGGCCCTCTTCTTTGACTCCCGGTGCCTCCCCTGAAAGGCAAAATCGTCGCGCTGCTGCCCCGACTGCCCGGCATAGCAACGCCTCCTCATCTCACCCTCGGCCGTGTCGCATCGTCGCACATTCCTCCCCCAACACACCTCGACGGCACCTTCGCTTCTCGACACTCCTTCGCCGCGCCCTTCATCCGTACTCGCCTTTTTAATTATTCCGTGCCCTTTTTATTGTTTCCAGGGTCGCGCAGGCATAGTAGGTCGTTGTCGCAACGGCTTGCAGCATTTTAATCGCCGACGTCAACGAGATCGTCGCGCTAGCATCTCGCGAACGCCGTGCGACGCGGCTAGCATCGTCGGAATCGCCTCGTGCGCGCTTTTGATGCGATCGCGACTGCGAGCCTCGTGAATAAACTCGACGGCGCCTTTCGACAGGGCTCCCGCTTTGCCGTTAACGGCCCCGGGAGGAGTCACAACCACGACAAACACCCACCGTATGCGAATGTTCAGCCTCGCGTCTTGGATCTCGGAATCCAGGGGGTGCGATAAGACCGCTAATGGAGAGGCGGCACCGCTGTTGGCGAAAGCCGTAGCTATCGACGCCATGGACAACAACAGACCCGCGCCTGCGCCCGCCAACATGAAGCGCAAAAGGGATGGCGAATCCGATTCCTCGGCCGACTCTGACCCCAAGCGATCGAAAGCCGTCCCGCCAACGGCAAGCAACAATATCGATACGCAACAACCTGCGCCGACTTCGCGCTCCGCAGGCGTGGTTACCGACTTCGCCTTGTCTGCAGAGCGGGCGCGAAATGCTATCGAGGCACAATTCAACCTTGAGATCCTCCTCAAGCACGATGAGCTGCGTCTGATCAACCAAGAGCTTGCAAAATGCCAGACTGCTTTGGAGCAGTTGCGAAGGTGTCACCTCATCCCTTATCCGACCTCACAGCAAACACCGTCTGCCATGCTGCAAGTCAGCTCTGGTACCGGAGCCGCCCTCGAACCAGGGGCTGGAGAAGTGAAACCGCAATGGGCTCCAGCGTACGGCGTTACTGACGGTCCCTATACGCGGCACTATGCGAAGTGGCTCATCCCTGACCCACGCTTCGACGGTCAAGAGCCTGAGTGGGCCACGTCACATGACGGTACTGCTGTAGGCAGAGTCGCTGGCGAAGGTCGGACGACACGGAACAGTGTAGCAGACCCCAGTTCAACAGGTAAATCTCGCTCGCAAAGAGGTTCTGTCAGCCACAAACTTCAAGCTCTACCGAGCGGATATCCTCAAGCCAAGGCTCAAGTCGGACCCCCAACGTTAAAGCGTGCAGATGGGCAGTTGGTGAAACTCGTATGTGTGGACTGTCAGCGTGAAAACTTTGCCAGCATCCAGGGTTTCATCAACCACTGCAGGATAGCACATAAGCGGGACTTTAAGAGTCACGAAGAAGCTGCTGTTCACTGTGGTCATCCTATCGAGCTCGACGAGACAGGTGGTATTAAAGGAGAAGATAAGGCATCGGCTCCAGCTACATCGGTGCCCAATGGCCTTGTACATCCTTTAATCAGAAGTGTTCCCACGGAACCCAACGCCTATAGATCTTTACTCTCACGAATTGAAGCCTCAATGGAGCTGTTCCGTAAAGGAGAGCTCCCTGGTGTCACTTCAATCCCGAGCAGTACAGCATCTTCCCCTCCAACAAATCCATCGACCCAATCTCCCCACAGCAACTTTGTCCCCTCCAATACATTGCCACACCTTTCGAAGCTACTTGCTGATCGCGGCTTTGATCGCAATCTGGGTGAAATGGTTGGAGAAGCTCGCAAGGCGGTGAATCTCGAATTAGATGAACCCCCCGAAGAAGACTCGGAGGGCGAGCTTGTCGACCTTGGTCGACAAACCGATGGCGCGGCTGACGGCCCGCCTTCGCCCGTTACCACGGTTCGCATGCCAGCAAGATCCATTCTTCCATCTGATGCGAGACGACCGAATAGTAGCAAGGGCTTTGACGGTGGAGCCAATAATCGCAAGTCCGGCGTCAACGGATTTTCGCCCAGATTCTCGTTCGCCTCTATAAACACTGGAGCTGCAGGCAAGCATAACAAGCCCAATTCTGAAGTTTCCAATGGGGTCGACCCTCGCGAGAGACATGGGGATGATGACGTGATAATGATGGACGCCGATGCCATCGTTGACCTGAGTCCACATACTGTTGCCAGCAACAACGCGCCGAGTCTGGTGAGTGATGATGGAGAATACGACGAAGGGGACGATGTGGAAAGCGAAGCGCCCAGCTCTGAGGCTGAGGATGATGACAGCGTCCACGAAATTGACATCGAGGAACTTGATGGCGAGGACAAAGTGGTGCCCAGGGGAGGCCTTTGTGGTGGCAGTGCAGCAGAGAGAAGTAGCAGCATGAAGTTACGCAAGGAGGGAAAACAAGTTACGTTTGTGAGCCCGGTAAAGGAGGGCAAGAAGAATGAGAAGAGACGGCACTGAACGTCTACTGTATATTTGGGCTTGGGAAAGGGGGGTCTGGGAGCGTCTGCTTTGGGTAGACGGCCGGTTAATCGTCTCGGCTGGCTAGCAACTGGCGCTGGATGGAGCAGTTGTATAGCTACGAATTCGTCTCTGCACTGGGGCTTTTTGTATGATAAACACCTCGGGGCACCGGCCAAGAGCCTTACATTGTCATGAATGAAGAAAATCACACCTCATCCCTTCTGGGACAATCTTGACGCCGCAGCAGTATTTGCTTAAGCTACTGAATAGTGAATATTCACCTAATCAGAAGTTTAGGAAAGTGCTAAATCGAAACTGAAGTTTTCAAATTACAGAAAAGACCAGGTTAGAGTTAGCCCGTTACCACCTTAGCAAAACAATCATTAATATAGGTGACACATTACAGCATTTGCGGCCGCAGAATTGTCACCACGAGGATGGCATTCTGAAGGAGTAGCATAGGCAGTCCTCGAAAATGCATGATGCTTCGGCGACAAAGCTCCGAGCTGCAGTGGGGGATGACGTTTGTGCCCCTCCAGCTCCAAAACCACCACATCAGGAACAATGACATATGATGCTTTGATCGCTCCGGGATGAACTCTTTTGAGGTCCGCTTGTCAGCTCATAGGTCATGGCTCCTGCAATTCAATTGGAGGCTGAGGCTTGCCAAGATGCTGTAGCTGGCTACGTAGAGTGGATGTTCTGTTTTGTGTAAGAACGAGCTCTCGGTTTGCTACCCTCACCTTTAAATATTACCTCACCTTCTCTCCTACCTTCTTCCTCTTCCTCTTCCTCTCTCCACCCTCTAACTCCCACGCTTCAGCTTGATCTCCTACACTCGCCATCCAAGAAAAGACCAACCACCTTCCCAGTTCCCTCGATCTCCATTTCACTCTACAACAGAACACTCTGCACAATGGACTCCATCAAGAACGCAGCAAAGGCCGCCACTGGCAGCGACTCCCAATTCGAGACTGGTGAGCACATATCCACCTTGGCTTTTCAGTTTCCCTCGTCTTGGCTAATCTACTTGCTCTCCAGGCCACAAATTCCCCATCCACCACCAGTCCCAGCCAGGCGCCCAACATGCCATGAAAGAGAAGCCCGTCAATGACCAGCTGCCTACCTCGGATGGCGGATACCAGCTCTACAAAGCAGCTGGCAAGCTAGCTGGCAAGAAGGCGCTCATCACCGGCGGCGACAGCGGTATTGGACGTGCTATTGCCATTCTCTACGCTATGGAAGGCGCCGAGAGCATGATCGTCTACACGCCTGAGGAGGAGAAGGACGCTCAAGAGACCGAACGCCTTGTTGCCGAGAAGGGAGGCAAGCTTCACCTGCTCAGCACTGATCTGAGAGAGCAAAAGAACTGCAAGATGGTGGTTGATCAGGCGTTGGCCAGACTGGGAGGTATCAACGTGCTGGTGTTGAACCACGGATTCCAGATGATGCAGGAGACCATTGATGACTTGTCTGAGGAGCAATGGCTCAAGACTTTCAACACCAACATTCACCCCTTCTTCTTCCTCTCCAAGTACGTTCTCCCACACATGTCCCGCGGCGACACCATCATCACTTGCGCTTCCGTCAACCACTACGTCGGTCGCCCTGACCTGCTCGACTACACCTCCACCAAAGGAGCCATCGTCGCCTTCACTCGCGGCCTCTCCAACCAGCAACTTGAGAAGGGCATCCGTGTCAACGCCGTCTGCCCCGGTCCTATTGTCACGCCCCTGATCCCCTCGACCATGACTTCGGAGGCTATGGATCAATTCACGAGTCCTATGGGCAGACCTGGTCAGCCCAGTGAGGTGGCAACCTGCTTTGTTTTCTTGGCGTCTCCGGATTCAAGTTTCATTTCGGGACAGAGCCTGCACCCCAACGGAGGTGTTATTGTGGGAAGCTAGAGGGCTAGCTAGAAAATTGATGTGCAGAGATGGATAAGGGACGGCCGAAGCCAGAACGAAAGGTGTTTGGGGCGTTGATTTGCCTGGCTTCCTGCATGGGGGAGTTAGGATTTACATTAGCTTAGCGGTGGCTATTCACTGGAACTCACAGTCACAACTTGTGATGTGGGAATGAAACAACATGTCAAGAATTCGTGCAGCTTTGCTTTGACTATTGTTTTCAAGACTCATTCAAGATTCAGTGTCCACTTAGCATAAGATGACTGTGCGTGCATTTAAGTCTTCTGTCCTTGTATGAATAGTGTGAACTACCTACCACTGTGAGTACTATGGTATGGCAGCATGAATTACGGCCGACTTTGATCTGGGGTGTTTATACACAGCTGGGATATTCTCAATGACCTGGGATATTCCAAATCTAGGATACTCTTGATCATCTAGCATTTTATTATCCCCAATAATTGATTTGGGATACACTCAGCGACTAAAGAATATTCATGATTCACCCAGGGTAAACAAACGACGTAGAGTTCCTGTAATAACCTTGATCTTGTTCCCCAAACCTGTCTCACTCAGAAGTCGGAAGACCGAAGGCTCGAGTAATAACGACCAGGCTATACCGAATATCATATTCGGTCGGTACGAGGTGTTTCGAGTGTTGAAGTGGACGAGGGTGGCATAGCCTCTCATTGACCGGGCGCTGGGGCGGCGTGGGGCCAAAGCGCACGCAGCTTCATCCCCACACGACCAAAACCTTTGTCCAAAGAAAGCAGAGAGCTATCCATAGCACAAAGGTCATTGAAACAATCGACCGCAGCGCATGAAAGAACAGCAAGGCGCTGCGCAGAGACTGCTAGCCGATTCGTGGCGCCTGCGTGCTTGACGTAGGCGCTGGTGAAGTCTTGGCCAATCGTTTGCTGGCCGGCGCCTATTTGACCAGACGTGATGTCGAAGCACCGAGCCGAGCCTTTGACTATTCGACACCATTCACAATAGTAGGCGAACAATCTCGAAACACGTTGGCTGAATGGCACAATGGCTATTCACGCAGTCACCCGCCGAGGACTTTAAAGCGCTAGGTATCCCGACTACTTGACGTTTCTCTTCTCTCCTTTTCCCTTTCACACACACACACAGCTCTTCAGCTTCTCTTACATTCAAGAACAACTTCTTTTTCTGCAAGATCCTACTTCAAATCGGCTGGCTCGATTTCCTACACTCCCTCTCTCTCCAATTTTCACACTTTCACAAGCTCGTTGCTTTTTGCACTTCATCATGGACGCCGTCTTCCTCGCCCTCCTGGCGCTCTGTCCCACCGCCTCCCTAGGCCATATGTTGCTGTCGTGGCCTCCAGCTCTGACCTACGAGCACAATCCCTACGCTACCTCCGACATCAACTACTCTCTCACGAGCCCCATTACCTCCGCTGCCCAGTACCCCTGCGATGGAGCCCTCTCCCTGATGGGTACTGCCCAAGGCTCTTCGGTCGTCACCTACGAACAAGGCGGCAAGTACAACGCAACTCTGGGAGGCTCTGCTACCCACAACGGCGGATCCTGCCAGTTCTCCCTCTCCAGCGACAACGGTACCACTTTCACTGTCATCGAAAGCTACATCGGAGGCTGCGTTAGTGTTTCCCCAGCCGGTGGCAGCTTCGACTTCACAATCCCCTCAGATGCCCCAACTGGGAACGTCGTGCTTGGTTGGACCTGGTTCAACAATGAAGGAAACAGAGAGATGTACCAGAACTGCGCCTCTGTAACCATCAAGGGATCCAGCTCGAAGACCAAGCGCGACTCTGTCGCCTTTTCTGACCGCCCCAAGATCTTCGTTGCCAATGTTGAAGGAGTCACTACTTGCACTACCGCAGACTCTGCTGACGTGGTGTTTCCTGACCCTGGTCCCGATGTCGTCAATACATCGACCAACCCGGCCGCTCCTGTTGGAGACTGTGGTGCTGCTGCCAGCAACTCGACAAGTGGAAGCGGCTCCGAGAGCGCTTCTGCCGTTGCCTCCTCTGCAACTAGCTCTGCCTCAGTGACTCCTCCCGCAAGCTCGGCTGTATCTTCTGGCGCAAGTTCTGCTTCGGCTACTGTTGTTGCTTCAGCCAGTGGTAGGCCTCCTTTCTCTACCCTGACAATCGCAGTTAACTCATCTTCTGTAGCAGCCACCGGCTCAGTAGCATCCTCAGGAACACCCGGTGGAGTCTTCGCGACCGCCTCCGGCTCCGTGGCAGCCTCTTCCGCTATGCCAACCACATCCGCTGTCGCCTCAACGGTCACCCCTATTGCTTCGACAGTTACCCCCATCGCCAGCGCCTCCGCCACCGCCTCATCCGGATCCAACTCAACCTCCAGCGGTGCCATCAAAGCCGGAACTGCCTGCACAACTGAAGGTCTCTGGAACTGCATCGACGGAAGTTCATTCCAACAATGCGCCAGCGCTCAATGGTCAGCTGTTCAGCAAATGGCTGCTGGAACTACTTGTACCGCTGGCCAGGCCATGAGTCTGAGCGTTGCCAAACGCGGTGCAAAGGAAGAAGGTAGCCCGCCATCCACCACCGTGACCTCTACTCGTACCCTCACTCACACCCGCACAGTGGTCAAGAGACACGCTCATGCTACCCACCACGCGAACTTCATCGGCTACAAGTACAACCGCGCCTTCGAAACCCGGTATGCAAAGCCCACCGACTCTGCTGCTCGTAACTAGACACTGACAACCCGGCTCTAGCTACGCTCACCCGCGTCGTTGAAGAACGACGGATCACGGTCACCACTCGGTACACGAAGGTTCCCTTGCCGCACCAGAACGCAGACCGCCATCGGTGCATCGGTGTCCTGCCAGTTCTGGAAGTCCCAGTCCCAGGCTTGCTAGCGCTGGATTATGACATTGACGATTTCTGCATGAGAGCCTGCTTTCTTTCTCGGATACCCCTTTTCGGCAGGTCCTTTGTGCAGGACACGATGCCTTTCTTGTAAGAATAATAGAAATTGACATTTGTCTCATATTTTGATCCGAAATTGAAATATATGCTCGTAGCGGAATAGGTGAATACATGTGTTGAATGTTTTGTATGGCCTCGTGGCTTTCGAATGTCTAGGTTATATGTTATTCTGCTCTCGGGACTGGTTTGCGAAGGCCATTATGATTGCACCAATACGAATCTTGGAGACACCAGATATGGCAATTCAGTGATTCCATGTCATACAGAGATCAG
Source organism: Cyclaneusma minus (assembly GCA_037179335.1). Lineage (NCBI taxonomy): Eukaryota > Fungi > Ascomycota > Leotiomycetes > Marthamycetales > Marthamycetaceae > Cyclaneusma > Cyclaneusma minus. Next base: position 151,214 of record JAKZHN010000036.1, on the reverse strand, counting down.
AGCTAGCGCGTTTGAGAAAATCCTTCGTCAAGCTCAACCGTAGACAGGTCAGCATTCCCAATCCCTCTCGTCCTCTCATCCCCTCAGACTCGAAGGATGAAACAAAACGGCAAAGCGAGTAATCCGTAGAAATAAAGAATTAGCGCCGTCGTCACCCACGTCCGGGTTCAGGCAGTTGCACGCCCAGGATCAGCAAGCTTTTTCTGCCTGGTAATATTTATTAGTCCGTATTTTTAACACATCATAATTATATAGCGTAAAACACCGATACGTGTAAATTTTTCTCCGTGTTTTGGATAAATACAATATTCTGCGGATTCCGTGATTTCTGGGATACCGTATTATATAGCGTAAAATACCGATACGGTATTCTGCGAATCCCGTGATTTCTGGGATACCGTAATCCCGAAGAATCCGTGTTTAACACGGTGTTGAATTTCTCTACACGGTGTAATTAAATACACAAGAGAAAATTTATACGTGTGTTGGTATTTTACGCTATATAATACGGATTAAAAAAACTTCACAATATAAAACAAATCACTGACTGGAATCAGAATCTTTTTTAAACCATGTCGAGACAGAATATAATGCGCAATTGTTTATTAATAGTTTATTTATGCGATAGCGGAAGCCCCCTGCCTCGGTAATGTTTGCAACATCCAAGGATCTTGCGCGCAGCCAGGCGAAGTCAAGACGGCGCTAATGTACAACATCCGTTCTCTATAATTTCCGGGGATTGATTCATTGAAGAAGGTTCGAAACATTGGAGCCAATCGGATGGCGATCAAACGCTGCCTATTAAACTAGATTTCACGTGCCAGGAATTCACACGGTCGAGTATCATGCCAAGGGACGAGCAGTGAGGTTGTGTCTGTGCTGCAAGGAGCAAGGTATTTGATGACACGTGAGAACGTGTGCAAATATTTACAATGAAGCTGGACGCCAATGACTCAGTGCATGGCTATCGTTTTCAAGAATCCCTCCGTACCTATCATTCTTTCATCAAGACGTGACGCCCATCACAGAAGGTTTGTGAATCTGTCAAGTTCCCATATCAAATTTTTTCCGTTTTTTTTCCGTCGCTCAAGTTAGAAAAAGACCGCCCGCTCCAATGCTCAATGCAACAACAACAAGCTCCAAGGAGATTCGTGAGATGATGTCGTCCAGCGAATTGCGTAGGCAGGTATGGCAGCGGTGCCGAGAATCCAGGAGACCCGCTAGGTTACCAGACTTTTTGTATGTACATGGACTGGGAACGATTTCTAGTTGAACCACCAGGAAGCTTCGGCGCGGCCGACGGCTAGCTCGGCGAGGCCGGTGAAGGCGGCTTCGGAGAGGTCGATGGAGTAGCCGGTGCAGCCCATGCACTTGTCGACGACTTCGGCTTCGATGGTCTTGCCGCCGTAGGAGACGGTGATGGTCTTGCCGCAGTAGGGGTTGTCGTTGGACTCGGTGCCCATGAGCTCGTAGGGGAGGGCGACGACGTTGGTGGTGGTGCCGTCGGTTGTGGTTCCGCACGCGCCCAGGCCGGCTTCGTAGTAGGTGATGTCGCCGTCGCAGGGAGAGTCTTCGGTGCACTCGCCAGAGCTGGTGGAGGAAGTGGAAGTGGAAGAGGCGGTCACTGCTGAGGAGGTGGAGGATGGGGGAGTGTAGGTGGATGTCGGTGTCGAGCTGCTGGAGGGTGCTACGTAGACGGAGGAGCTGGAGGGTGCTACGTAGACGGAAGAGCTCGAGGGTGCTACGTAGACGGAAGAGCTCGAGGGTGCTACGTAGACGGAAGAGCTCGAGGGTGCTACGTAGACGGAAGAGCTCGAGGGTGCTACGTAGACAGAAGAGCTGGAGGGCGCCACGTAGACAGAAGAACTGGAGGGAGCCTCAGACGAAGATGGGGCAATGTAGGTGGAAGATGCCGGAGCCACGTAAGTCGAGGAGGACGACGGAGCCACATAGACGGAAGAAGACGAGCTAGACGAGCTAGATGGCTCGGGAGTGGCAGACGGGCTTGGAGCAACGTAGGAGGAGGACGTGACCTGGTGGTAGTCGTTGGCAGCGCTGGTGGAGGTGAAAGAAGACGAGAACGAAGACGAGGTCTCTGAGGCCGGGTCGACGTAGATAGTGACAGTCATGGGAACGATCTCGGTGGTCCAATCGACTTCAGTGACCACGACCATGTCGCGCTTGGCATGCTCGTGCCTGGCCATGTGGTTTCGGTGGGGCTGCGCAGCAGCAATGGCGGCGAAGAGCGAAAGGGCAAGCGTGGGGGACATCATCTTGACGGGTTGAGGCTTTCGGATGTCGAGGTTGTTTGGGACTCGGGTGCAAACAGGGTCGGCTGGCGACTGGGCTTTTCAAAAAGGAAGGTGGTCGAGAAGAGCGCGGTTCTCTCGTGGTGGTGGGTTTTGGAAAGGAAAGTGAGTGAGTGGCCAGCAAACAGTCAACAACAGCTTGAAGGAGTGGAAGTGTTGTTAGGAGAGAGCGAGAGAGAGAGAGAGAGGGAGAGAGGACAAGGAGTCGGATTTCGGAGATGGAAGTGGTTATGACAGAAGGAAAGTCAGCAGCGTTTGGCTCCACCGGCAATAATTTAGTCCTCGTCTGCGGCACCCGGGCACCTTGACCTCCAGTCGCACGCCACGAGGCTCCATAAGCAGGCTATGCCCGCTCGGTGGAATAAGTCGAGAAGTTTACGAGCACTTGGCAGGGGTACGGAGGCTCCACCACCAAGCCTTCGCCCCAGGAACCGCGCCCCGATTCGCGGGAACTAAGGCGACGGCGCCAATCAGCAGACATCACCGCCCACCACCGAACCGTATTAATCATCGAGGATCTTCAAACACGCCAACATATGCACTCAAGAAAAGGCTCCCTGAGAATTTTGCTGTCCCGTGTTTCAGATTGTGCGAGTGTTCCGATTCATCCGCTACAATGCAATAATTCGATGACCTTATACATCGCCATGTATATCAGACCAACTGTGCGGGGCGCCCTCCCCCCTAAAGTGCGCACAGAACATTGAATTGTCACCACTACAGAGACTCGCCGCCAGCTGTTATTCTGATCAGGGCGCAGCAACCGTTCGCCAGATCCCCAAATTTAAATTGAAGCGATCTATGTAGCTAAAAGTGCGCCACGAGATTTTTGGGGACATTGTACTACACTACTCGGACCGACACTTACGAAGAAAGCTTGAGGCGCTCGCTTGGCTGAAGATCCATCCTCGTGGTACAGTTCTCCTGTACGACACCAAGCCCTCGAATGATTAGGTACCCTATAGGTGATTATGGATGTTTCAAGTGACTGGGGATATTCCAAGGACCTGGGAATACTTCAAGTAAGGTAACCAAGAATTTTTCAAGCGATTGGCTTTCTTCCAAGTGTTTGATATTCCAAATAACTAGGATACTCTCAACTAACCAGGAATACATGTACTCCCAGTGTTTGCGAATATCCTTAGCAATCAAGAAAACCCTTAATAATTAGAAGATCCCCCAATGATTAAGAGTACAGTATACTTTCTTCCAGTGATCAAGAATGTTGTTAAGTCTTGAGTGAGCACCACCATGAGCCACATGCTCGACGACTACATGGACGTCCGGCTCGCTCGCCGGTGCAACACTCCTTCAACCCGTCTTCATGTGATGGCGTGTTGATCGGCTCAATCCACGCCACTGAGTTCCGGATCCCAAATCCCAGACTTGTAGACTCCGAGTCGGGTCTCGAGTCATCACTTGAGTACTCCAATTAAACCTAATGCAGCATCCTCACGTGCCTTGTTCACGTGCGGAGAAGAATCGAGTAAGTCTAGGGCGACCTCTGATGAGTGACAACTAGAGAAGTCAATGACATGATCGAAGATTCGAGACAAAAGGCCACGAGCAAGTATACACAGCTCATCGGCACGGCGGCGCAGGGCGTAGCGTTAGCAGACTTCGACGCGTTATCTCTTCTCATTTACTCTTCCTACGAAAAGTATACAAGTACAACGCTTCCCTCGAGAAGTTTACCCGATCCTCATCTTCCACCTCTTCCACCAAAAACTTATTCTTGGCCGTCTTCATAAAATGCATATCCGCCTTCCTCCTCTTCTTGAAGCAGAAATAGACAGTAGCATCTTGACATAGCTCGAGCAGCTCCTCAAGCGTGGACAAGAGTAGTGGAAATGCAGGCTCGAAGTACACGCAGTCGGCCGCAAGGATGATAGAGGGTTTCTGCTCTTGTATGGACGCTGGCAATGGTTCTCCCCTGGTAGCACGCCCGATTGTCAGGACGAGAAATTTATCAGTTGGGAACGAGGTTTCTAGACTACTGACCAGTTCAGAATCTCGGCTGTGGCGTGAGAAGAGAGATCGTTGAGACCAATGTTCTGTTTCATGAGCGCCAGCATGTTCTCCTGGTCGGTGATGCATATCGGATGTTCGGGGCTACATTCTATGGCGAGTGCGAGGCCTACCAGTCCTCCGCCTGCACCAAGTTCAAGACTTTCAAAAATTAGTAGGGCTACAAACATACGCTCCAAAGAACTGACGTACATCTTCTTGTCCTTCAGCTCATGCTTGTGATAGCGCAGCATATGTCTAGTAAGCACCATACCAGCCGGCCACAATTGACCACCGCAGCCATTCGCCAGATCTTCATGCAACACAAGCGGACGAGAGAGAAGGCCGTCGAAGTCCAGCGAAGTGTTGGATGCCGGCTTGTAAGTTGGCAGAGGCGCAAGGCCCGTCCCGATAGCCAGCGGAGAGAACTCCGGAGAGGATTCGCGGGACGACATTTTGGGATTGACGTGGAGGGCTGGTGTTCGTTGTCTCGGCTCCGGGAGTCTGGCTGAGGCTGACTTTGTCAAGAACGGCACTCAGCTGTCAATTCACGGGTCATAACGATCTATGAAAGACCGATATTCGAGACATCCCGCGGGAATGAGGAATGGAAATCGCAGTCGCAGAAAAGGTTGTTGCGACATGCCACTTTTTTCACGATGCCGGTGGATGAGTCGGCGGCAGAATTCTTCCGGCCGCCGGCGCCTGGCTGTTCCCTCCGAGCCCTCCAACCTCCTTGCTCAACAGCCTCACCCCCTTGAACAGATGTCTCTGAAAGTCACCAGCCGCACTTTGCAAATATTCAATACATTGAAATTACTAAAAGGCCGTTGTTCTGATCTCGGAACAACATGCCAACGCTCGGCGTTGCGTTGCGGTTTTTCATTTTTATTTCACTGTACATCTATTCACCAAGTGGCTGTTACGATGAATCGATAATGGCTTCTAGGGAGGTACTCGACATGGCAAGCTGAAGCCAGCGTCGGCCCACTGGTCTGTATTCCTGTACTACTTACCCCGTGGCGATGATTCTTGCTTGTGAGGCTCCCCAAGTTTCAGTCACTGGAATCGCTTTGGACAACTCGAGCATTTTGAAGGATGCTTTGAGACGACCTGACTTATTGAAACTTAAAACTACACCTCATAACTACGAGTCAAGAGGATCCAAGTAACCGGCCATCTTCAAAATCTCAATAGGCTGTTCAGCCTTTCGGAGACCATGGCATTCCAGACGATAAGCCACCCCTCCACCCCTTTTCCCAGCTATCACCACCTCGTCCTCTCGCAAGAATGTAAAATGCAAGGAGAAGGGGCCGGTCACCACCTTTCAAGACTTTTCCTTTCGCCGCCATCCAGATATCATTGCGTGGCTTTTCTGATCATGTTTCCCTCCCAGCCTCTCTCTCACCATGCGACCTCAGCATCATCTCCATCTGCTCATCCAGCTTCCCAACCGCCCGGGTAGTACTTGTCTTCAACCATGAATGATCTACTGAACTCCACAAGTATATTCTCAGGCGTCTCCTGGCGATATACGGAGACCGCTCTCTGAGGACGATGTCCTTACTTGCGCCCTTGATCGCATTATTATGCTGTAGTCTGGAAGCCCTCGCAACTCCAACTATCCAGCTTCCGCTCAACTCGCAAGTGCCCCCTGTTGCTAGGGTCTCTATGCCGTTCCAATTCACTTTTTCGCCATCAACCTTCGCCTCAACTTCGAATTTGACCTACGACTTATCTGGTCCGTCTTGGCTTTCGATGGACAGCGAGACTCGAACGCTCTCTGGAACTCCCAGTTCAGGAGACGCCAATACCAATCCTTCGATTGAGCTAGAAGCAACAGACGACACTGGCTCGGTCACGATGACCTCGACTTTAGTTGTACGGGACAACCCGCCTCCAACCATCAGTATACCGCTCACGGATCAACTACCGTCCTTTGGGTCTTACTCAGAACCATCTTCTGTTCTGGCACATCCGTCGACAAGCTTTTCTTTCCAGTTTTCGGCCGACACTTTCACGGCAGACGGTGCCCCTTCATCCTTCAACTACTACGCAACTTCTCAGGACAACACGCCACTACCGTCCTGGATCAACTTCGATAACTCATCATTACTGTTCTCGGGGATCACACCCCCAGAGAGCTCTCTTAAGTCGCCGCCGCAGAGATTCGCAGTCCAGCTTATCGCATCCGATACTATCGGCTTCTCAGGAACGTCCATACCGTTTGAGATCATTGTTGGAAACCATGTGCTGGCTTTCGAACCCGGAAACTATGCTGTCAATGCAACGGTCGGGGCCAGGCTCGATTTCTCGGGGCTCTCTGGCGCATTGAAATTGGATGGAGTTGCCGTGACCGAGGATCAGCTCACATCTATAACAGCGGACGTCCCTTCCTGGCTCAACTTTGACAACTCGACGTTTGCGCTAAATGGTATCCCGCCAGAAGATGCTTCGACAATCAGTGTAATGATTTCGGCAACTGATATCTACAACGACCAGGCCAATACGACTGTTAGAATTCTTCTAGGTGGCTTTAGCGCGGCGGCCTCCTCGAGTCTTTCGCAGACTTCATCATCATCGGCCTCCCCACCAAGTACAACGTCAACTGCCATGCCACTCGGCAAAGAGACTAATACCAAAAGCGTATTCAGCACAAGTTCCACATCTGCAACATATACAAAAGAAAAGCCAACCTCCGAAGTGGCTCAGAGCACTTCCGCAGATGCAGCAGGCTCCACAGCATCGAGGCTACCAATATATAACACGAAGGGCCTGAGCAGCGGTGTCATTGCAGCCATCGTCATTCCAGTGTTGATACTGGTGGCCTTGTTGTTCGGACTATGCTGTTTCATGCGGCGCAGAAGAGCCACCATTACCAAAGGCCACCATCGCTCTTCGCCGTCTTTCAGCGAAAAGTCGGGTCCGCCAACAGCCCCCTCAAACCTCCGAACTGGGACTCGAAACACGCATGTTTCGGAGAAGCCAACTTTGGATTCCGTCGACATACGCCCCACTGGAGGCATTCTTGATGGTCTGCCGTATATTGATGACATCAAACGCTGGTCAAGACGTCGATCGCGCCCTCAACCAGCTCTAGTATCACATGCGAGCCCAATAGCCGGTTCATCAGCAGAGCAGTCAGATTCGCAGGATGTAATGAACATCCGGACATCTCGATCACTCTCTAGTCTCTCAAATTTTAACCGCAAGTGGGAGAACAGCCCACAACCGGGTGGGATCGAGCCACCATCGAATGCCCACTTGAGCTCTCAATCGAATAGTCTGTCAAATATCCAGGTCAATTCAGATAGTACTTGGAGATCCACGCAGTCCAGCTCACACTCACGCTATCAATCCGGTACAAACTCTTCGTCGAGCTGGCGGACTCGTAACTACGAGCCATCCAGAAGACTTTCTCCCATTTCTCAGTCTACTAGACACGAAACTCCTGAAGTGATATACGAGTCACCTACACAATCAGCTCGCTTTAGTAACATCGGCATACGGAACTTCGCTCGGGGGAGAAAAAATGCTTTAGGTAGCATTGCCATCAATCAGGCTCGCAGCGGATCGAGCGGAGTCCGCGGTTCCGATGTCCTGGACTTTCCTTCAGATCATGAAATCGAGAAGGTGAAGCGACTGTCCGGTGGTCTTGGCCACGGTCATGGATCGAGTCCACCACCAACACTTGTCGGACCTGGTACACCAGGTGTAGTCCACAGCTCTCGAGATCGCTCATCGTGGTCGCGAGATAGAAGCGCTCTTAGCACTCGCCATAGCCATCATAGCATAATGACAGAATCGTCGGGAGTATTCAGCATGATGGACCGCAAGCATCCGAAAACTCTTCGAGCAGTACCAAAGAGCCCTAAGCCAGTGCCCGCTGCTGTCAAAAGACCCGTGTCTCGGAGGAATCCCGGGGCGGCCACGTTCTTTGGAGACTCGTCTAGTTCGGTGTCAAAGAGATCTCGCTCGAGGACTTCGCGCCCTCGTTTCGCGGCCTCTCCTTCTGCACAGACAAGTCGCTCTGCATCGCAGAAGCCGCGTGGAGAGACCTGCTTTTTGCGGGATTTGACAAGGGCTGTTTCGAATTCGCCTCGGCAGTCTAATCTCAATGGTCTTGGCATATCTTTCGATGGGCCCGAGGAAGGAACGAGACAACTGAACTCCTATGTTCAGGAATACCGTGACAGTATACAGGAGTACCGAGATAGTCTGCGAAACCGGCGCACGTCCATCGATAGCGATGATAGCCGCTTCGAGTCCCCTCCTCATTCTTCATCTGAGAAAGAGAATACCTCGGAACCTCCAGCGCAAGATAAAGGGAAGGCAAGGGCCGAAGACCGGTCACGGAGTCAATCGTCCTCAAGACACCTGTCGCCGCTCCAGATGTCGCCCACTCCTGGTTACCTTCGTGTTCCTCGGCCTGTGTTTCAACGGGGAAATAGCTCGGTTTATAGCAATAGTATCGCTGCGGAATCGCCTGTTGTGGGGTCTATGGGACCACATCCTCTGATCGGCCATCTGATGAACACGCCGAGTCCGCGGATGGAAGATCATGGCTTGCGTCTGATGCCAGGAGCGCTGAGACGGCCCGTGAGTTTCGACTATCGAGAAGAAGGGGGCAAGGTTTCCGACGCCGTCAATGTCGAGGAGGGGACGAGCGAAGAGGAGCCGAGGCCCCAAACAAATGGTACTAGTGGTACCAATGAGATCTGGTCGGATGCTTCAGAGGTGCCTTCGGAGGTGTATAAGGATTTCAAGGGTCTGCATGAGGAGTATTCGGATGATGGCGAGAAGGGATTCATCTAGGCGCAGTGATTGTATACCACGCAAATGCATAATTCGAAACTGTTTTCCTCGTCCACGGGCTTGATTCTAGCATACTTTGCCAAAAAGCAGATAGACCTTGCTTTCAGTCTCCGGAGGTACGTCGTGCTAATGAGCAAATAAATCAATGCTGAGGTCTTTCCTAGGAGATCAAAGTAAGCAAATAATCGAGAAACTCAAGTAATTACCTGAAATCCAAATGACTAGGGAAGAGTAAGAAATTCGGAAATCCAAGTGGCGTTAGGAGTATTCCAAGTGATTGGAAATTATCCAAAGACAGTACAAGTGATGAGGAGGCTCTCAGGCTAGGAGCATTCGAGTGATTGTGAATAGTTCCAACTACTTCAAGTGGAGGAAATTCGAATAATCTGGGAAAACCAAAGCAGATAGGAATAATAATAATCTCGGCCAAGAAATTGCAACTATCAAGAAATTTGTCGGGAGGTTCTTGATTTGCGAGAGTGCCTGGACGGCGGACCTTTACGGTAATCGGCAAACTAGAATCTGCTTAGCAGCTAAAATGCATCTCACTACCGTACTCAGCCTCACTTACGAATCCTGAATGCTATTTTCTCGTATTGACTTCAGTTTCAAAACACGGAGGCTCGAGTGGACATTGCTTCTAGCTCAAAGCCTCAGCCTTAAGGCTGTGGTGGGGCGCGGGGAAGCGATTGGGGCTGTCTCAGAGAGCCCGGGTAGCGGTTTCTCGATTTTCCCCCTCCCTCGTGCCACCGTGACACCCTGGAAAGTATTTCGCGGGCAGGCTGATCTCCAGGCTTAACCCAGCTCTTCGGACATTTTCAAAGAAGGCGGTGACTCTGGCGGCGAGAGCGGGTGCATGTGCGCTGATATGTGTTTCCAGACGGCCATGCTCCCTAGTCATGGCGTCCCGCCGCGGACTCGGGGCCGGGGGGCGGGGGAGGAAAATCCAGGGTCCAACTTATGCAGGAAGTGTCTCTTTGCCCCTACATGTATCGGGGGGAAGAGGGGACCCCGCAGCAGGGACCGGAGCAGCATTGAAGTTTCGTAGAGTGGCGACAAAAGAATCGTCATCCGAGGATCGGTACCTAATGTCGACGGCCATCGCGTCGTCGCCTCAGGACAGCAGATGGCTGCCTGCTGCTTTGAGCCACAGCTGGCCCATGGCCCCCCGTGCCTGCCTGACCAAGGATGATGTGTAGTGTAACTCAAGCCAGAGAAAAATCCTTTCAAATTCAGGCGCTGCTTCTGGGACTGGCAAGGGCAGTCGTGAGCTTTATCAGGGCGCTTATGTCGCGATAAGGGACTGGAGGGCTCGCTTAGGGGGGAGTGCCTAAGTTCTCTGCTCAAAGTAATCAGTAGCGTCATTCTCTGAGCCACTGCTGCACTTCCACGCGACCAGAGTAAGACTTTACCTGCTGCCTCTCACCCTTCCCCAACGACGACGACGCTGCTAGAAGACCCAAGATATGCGACAGTAGTTTCTGTTCACTCCTTCAATACCCTCAGAACCCGCCGACCTGAACACCCCGCAATCTCTTCTTCCCCGCGCCCTGCTGTACCAAGCCTACCCACCCGCGCGAACAACAAAGCTGGATTGACAGCACTCCCACAACCCACTCTCAAGCGGAACACGGGTCACTTGTCAAGATGGGTCAGACTCTTTCCGAGCCAGTGACCGAGAAGGTATGTGATCCCCACCCGCCCTGCTGCTTCTCTATTGTCGTCCATGGCTGCGCCCGCAACCTCCCTGATCTGCCAAAGGTCTACTAGGCACACCAGCAGCCTGGGGGAGATGTGCGATCGCAGCGCGACTCTGGAGACGCGTCTGTCATTTGATCCTGACGGTCCTGGCAGTCGCGCCCATGGTTCTGTGCCTCACCTAGCCTGCTATCCAGCTGAGTTCGAATGCTGACATGTCAACCTCTTCTAGCACTCGGCCAGCGGAGGCGATGAGCGTTTGATCTATGGTGTTTCTGCCATGCAAGGATGGCGTATCAGTATGGAGGATGCTCATGCCGCTATCTTGGACCTACAAGCCGATACCGGCAAGGACTTTGCCGCTGCCGATGGTCAGAGCAGACTGTCGTTCTTCGGTGTGTATGATGGACATGGTGGTGACAAGGTGGCTCTCTTTGCTGGAGAGAACATTCATAAGATTGTTGCCAGCCAGCAGGCTTTCAGCAAGGGCGATTTCGAGCAAGCTCTGAGAGACGGATTCTTGGCCACTGATCGTGCAATCCTCAATGGTTTGTTCGTCCAGCCCTATCGGAGTGATCCCATGCTAACTGGGAGTACAGATCCTCGTTACGAGGAAGAGGTTTCGGGATGTACTGCGTCTGTCGGTATCGTGTCTGCCAAGAAGATCTATGTCGTAAGCTTCACATTCCTCTTGCGGGGATTCATGTTTGCTAACTCACAAAGGGTAACGCTGGAGACTCCAGAAGTGTTCTGGGTGTGAAAGGCAGAGCCAAGCCGCTTTCATATGACCACAAGCCACAGAACGAAGGTATGCACCCGAACACCTTGCTCTGATGTGGGTTCCAGAGGACTGACACCCCCTCTAGGAGAGAAGGCTCGTATCACCGCTGCTGGCGGCTTCGTTGACTTTGGACGAGTCAATGGCAATCTCGCACTCTCGCGAGCCATTGGTGACTTCGAATTCAAGAAGAGTGCTGAGCTGTCGCCCGAACAGCAGATTGTCACTGCCTATCCCGATGTCACCATCCATGACATCTCTGGTGACGATGAGTTCCTGGTCATTGCCTGTGACGGTAAGTTCTTCGTGGATTGTAGTGATGGGAGTAGAGGACTGACCTGTGGTAGGAATCTGGGACTGTCAGTCTTCGCAGGCTGTCGTCGAGTTTGTGCGCAGAGGTATTGCTGCCAAGCAGGAGCTCTCCAAGATCTGCGAGAACATGATGGACAACTGTCTTGCTTCTAACTCCGAAACTGGCGGCGTCGGCTGTGATAACATGACTATGATCATTGTTGGCCTCCTTGCTGGAAAGACAAAGGAGGAGTGGTACGACATGGTGGCAAAGCGTGTTGCTGCTGGCGAGGGACCGTGTGCTCCACCTGAGTATGGTAAGTTGTCAATTGAGAAGTCGCAGCAGCTAAGCAGACATGCTAATCGTGGACGTAGCTGAGTTCCGTGGTCCGGGAGTTCACCACAAGTTTGAGGACAGCGACAGTGGAAATGAAGACTCGGGAGGAAGGGCTTACGGTAATGCCGGCTCGAGAGGCCGCATCATCTTCCTCGGAGATGGCAATGAAGTCCTAACTGACTCAGACGATACCCGTATGTTCGAGAACGCTGCCAAAGACGAAGAAGATGAAGATCTTCAAAGCCAAGTCCGCCCCGGACAGGCTGCGAGCACTGGCACGAACGACGACAGCAAGGCCTCTGCCGGCACCGAAGAGCCCAAGTACCAGGGCGTTTCTGACGGCCCTCTGTCGAAGTCGAACGGCAACGAGTCGAAGACGAGCAAGGAGCCCAAAAAGGAATCCTAAGTCAGTGCATTCATGATTCTATGACCTAGATGCTAGCTCTCGTTCATACCTTGCACTTTGGCCAAAGCTGGCAGTGCAATGGGCTGGCTAGCCCTAATGATGTCTCTGGTGGCGTGTTCTCTGCTTAGACGGGCCATTGATGCGTTCATGTTTCATAGCAAGCTGCTGTGTTTGTCCAGCATGACATTCTTCTCTTTTCGACATGTTGCGGTGTTCTGATGTGGTGGGATGGGAGATGATCTGGGGCAAGGCTGCATGGCTCCACCAAGAAAAACGAGTTGGCATTCGGAGAGACTGATCTCACACGAAAATGACACTAGATCTGGCAGTCCTCTTCTGCCTAGCCCCTCTCGGCCGAACGACCTCCAATCACAGCAACATACCCAAAGCACGCCCACGAAACGATTGCCTCGCAGCAGACACTTCTTCTCTTTCTTCTTTTAATCGAATCGCGCCTTCCAACGGACCCGGGGAACCTACACCAGCACATGCCTTGTCGTTTTGCCATCCGGGAGGTCATCATTTGCTCAGCCAGCGCCGCACATCTCTTCGTCCTGTTTCTTCTTTGACTTCTGTTGCATTTGCGGGAGGGCGGGATGCACAGTGGGGGGATACGGAGCTGGGAATCAAATCGGAGGAGCTTGTGGACCGGGGCCGGTGAATGTATGCTTGCCACAACAACGGAATCGGCCTCTGGAATTGGACTTGTGTATTCTGAAGACTAGCTGATACCTGATGATCCTTCTGATCATCTGCTTCGCTTACAGAAGACACCAAAGAAACCTTTTATGTTCAATCCCATCTGCGTGTCTTGATTGCTTGTGGGCGTGAGGTAGGTGCCTGAGCCCGGGAATGCGAGCGTGACTGGAAGCAGCCTGACCAAAGAGCCTACGGACTGAACGAGTGGAATCGAGACCTTCTTCCCAACACACCTGCACCCACGTATTTCCTACTTCCCGCACAGTTGCTCCCTGATCTCTCGTTTTGCATACCGTCGGCTACATGTGAATGATTGACATTGCATGTGTACAGAAATTTCCCAAGCTCCATTGGGCCCAAAACGTGAATCAGATCTGCGCCATAGCAGCCGTCAAGCAGCCGTCAATGACAAGTCTCGAGGCTTCAAACCAGCGCTTTTCGATCTTCCCATTACAAGCCCAGCGACCCGGTAAGATGCAACCAGGATATGTGTACAGGCTAAATCCAAGGCCAATTCATGGCAAGGAAGATCGCCAACAGTCAGCTATAGCAAACTCTCAACATATCGTCGTGAATATTTGCGGCCGAGATATTGAGCAGAAGATTGTAATTCTGGGGGGAGATGTGGCAGTAGCTCGTTCCCGCAGCATTGGTTTCTTAGAAAGGGATTTAAAATTTCTGGCATTCTGCTGGTGTGACGTGAAGGCTGCTGGGAGGGGAGGATATAGGAGAAGAGCATATGGCAATTGGCAACGGTCGAAATGCTGCTATGGGATATTAAATTTAAATAGCCCTAGCACTGGCAGTTAGGAATGTGAGGATAGTGGAGCACATAAGATTATAAGACGGACATTTAGACGGTCTAAGCATTGACACGCATCTTTGCGGGTAGCCGGCCTGTGATATAGGTTCTTGGAGTTGGAACTAAGTCGAGTTATAGCTGAGACCAAGTCACAATTCGATTTAAACAGAACTTGGTGATTTTGATCCGAAATACAAAATCATAGCATTAGAAAATAGCACAACAGAGCTATAGCTCAAGACTAAGATCGCAAATATACAAAGTGCGATTCCTTATGGACATTGGACAATTATTTAGCAACGCAAGTAGGTACCTAAACATCAACTCCATTGCCCAACCATTAGTTCCTTTTGCCGTAAGTAGACTTCATAACGCGGCCTCCCCGCGCGCCGCCACCCTTGCCAGACTTATGTCCATCCAGACTCCTGCGGCCTCCGCGAGCAATGCCACCTCGGCCACTGCTGCCCCTGCCTCTACCTCCACGACCGCCCTGGCCGCCGCGACCACTTCGCTGACCACCGCGATCGTTGTTCCCATCCTTACGAGGGGGCTCCTCGTCGTCATCATCATCGTCCAGGTCCATTTCAGACTGGTTTCTCTTGTTGCTGAACTTAAGCCTGCCCTTCTGGCCCCTCTTCACAGCATCGCGGCCCTCGATGGCTTGCACATAAGCGCCGATACCGCCATCTTCACCTGCAGGCGTGTCGAATACCATCTGGTCGTCTCCGTCGTCGTCACCACCAAGGAGCAGCTTACCGTCAAGGTCAGTCTTCGTTCTCGACTTGCCCTTCGGGAGTCGTTGCTTCAAAGGCTTAGTTGACGATATGTTGGCAAGAGACTTTCGATCCAGAAGATCAAGAGGCTCGTCTCCCTCCTCCACAATGTAGGTCTTGCTTCTCTGCTTATTTCGACCTAACACTTCATCATCTGAGACGTCTGAAGCATTTGATTCATCATCACTGTCGGCCACAGCTTCGTCGTATTCACTTTCGAAACGGCTTTGACGCTTCCCGTCTTTGGTGCCTTCATCGCCAGCAGCCTTGGCAGCTTCTGCATGTCGCTTGCTGCGTTCCTTCGTCTTACGAATATTCGTGATGAGCTTTTTATCCTCCTCGGGACAAAACTTCATCACGATATCAACGCCAAACTTACGGATCATTCGCTCAAGGATATGCTTGACCTTTGCTTTGAAATGAGCCTTGTGCTCGTGACTCCAGACCATCAGATTTGGTATCAGGGATTTGAGCCTCTGGAGCATGAGCTCCTTAGGTAGGCTGATAACACAGACTTTGACGAAGCCAAGCACACTGCGTACGATCTCTCGGTTGTTGGAAGTCAGGAACAGATCCAGGGTTTGGACAAGGTCGTCGAGTGTCTCCTTCGACAGTGACTCGCGGAATTCGTACAAGACTCGAGTTAAAGCAGTGATGGAGGCCGAAACCATGTGTGGTGAGCTACCAGCAAGACCAGCGCTGAGCATGGTCAAGTACTCCTCCAAGGATGCGACAACAGCAGGAGCATCGTCTGGCATATTTGGAACCTTGCTGTTATCGATCTGCACACCAGGAGCGGCAATGATCCTTTCGGCCATGAGGACTAAAACGTCAAAGGCGGTGGTACGCGCTCGTTCATTGACTTCCTTGCACGCCAGGACTACTTCAGAGAGGATACTTGGGATGAAGTGAAGTGAATCATTAGACAGCACCGGAATGAGAGTTGCAATGGCGGATAATCTGTCGCGCTTCGCAGGAGCAGAGACTTGTTCGGCGCTGCTGAGCAGCAGTAGCTGAAGATCAGCATTTCGTTCCAGCAGGGCGGCCCGACCAATTTCAGACTCGGCCAGTCGAGGGATCAGTTTGTATGCCTTCTTCTGGAGTTGCGGATCGTCATTTTTCATGAGGACTTGAGACGCAATGGCGAAGAGTGTGGAGAAACTTTCGCGAGGCAAATAGATTGACATGGTAATGACAAGGTCCATAAGAGTGTGGCTGACGGGAGGCATTTTGTCTTCTGACTTTCCCTGTTTCGGCTTCTCCGTGCTGGCGGTCTCCACCAATGTTTTTTCAAGCATTTCCGTGACCTTTTTGAATGTCGCTTCCAGTTCTGTTGCAGGTGTAATGCTCAGATAGGCATTGATACACTGCAAAATGTACCCTCTGTGGTGGGGCAGCGTTTCGCTGTAGACATTGAACAGAACAGCCAGCAGATTACTGCTCAAGCCTGCGAGATGTTCCAAGTTTCTTCTCGCAGCAGCCTTGGAGACGCGACTTTGACGTAGCAAGTCGTCGTCTCCCTCGAACTCCAAAACAGCCTTATTCGATTCGACCATTGTCTGTAGAGCTCTACAAACATCTGCTCGCAGCTGGACTTGCTCGTAAAGCAGGGTTGCGAGCATCTCGGCGAAAGTTTGATCGAATGCCTCTGTAAGATCCAGTGGCAGATCACAGTAACCTGGAAGCAAAGCCCATATCTGTTGGACCACGGTCTCAAAAATTTTCACTTCCATAGTCTTCTCAGCTTTACCGTGGTTAATCACTCTTTGGAACATGATCTCGCTCAATGGCACCAGCTCGGTTCTGAAGTGTCGCAAGTTGGTGTTGCTGACATAGTCTCGAAGGATTGGTAGTAGCCAAGCTCTGCCTGGCTGACCGGGCTTTTGAGTGGCGATATTCAATGGTAGGATGGCGAGCACGTTCTCAGGACCCATAGCCAGAATAGCTTTGCCGAGGACCTCGTCGGCCTCCTTTTTGCCAGTAAAAGCATCGCTCCCGCGTAGGTCACCGATCGTCTTCACAATCTCAGCTAACAAGGGATATGATCTCCATCTGAGGGTGTCAAACATGGCGGCAAAGACGTTGAAGCTCTCCATCCATGCTGATTGATACTTGATGCTAAGTAAATCGATGGCTGACTTGGCTAATTTCTCCAAAGTCTTCTCATCAAACACCGAAGGCTCAAGGATGACTGCAGGCGGGATACAGTTCGTCATGAATGATATGAGACATTCAGAAGCCGAAACTCTGATATTGTGGGAGGAGGATGCCAAGAATGTAGATACCATGGCAAACACGTCAGGCAGCTTCGCGAATGTGTCCTCTGGCTCTATCTGAGCGGAGACGTCGTAGCCACGAGAAAGCACGGCGATCCAGGGCGGAAGAAGTTGCGAGTCATCTTGGGAGGGACGGAGATCGGATATGACCTCCAGCAGCCGTGGCAGTTTGGCTGAGGAGGCAGCATCGCTTGCCATGCCTTCGAAGATCAGCTCGAACACCTCAAACGAAGCCATTGTCAGGTACTCGTTGCTTGACCTCGAAATGTTCAGGAGAAGTTCGCAGAGTGATTCGATCTTCTTGCTTGGCCAGCCCCCAGAAGCTGCTGCCACTGTCTTGGTCAATTGAAGTGCATGAATGAGAGCCGGCTCGTTCTCGGAGCTTTGTCCCTTCCTCTGCTTCTTCCCTTGGCTCGCTCGCTCGGCGAGCTCACTCAGGCTCTGGAGAGCCGTCTCTGCACACATGTCGGCAGCAGGATGGTCGACAGACGGGCTGGGCGGCGGATTGCGCAAGACATTCGTGATCGCTTCTTGTGCCTTCCTTCGGACCTTGGGCCGGTGGTCCAGAGCAATCCGGAGTATGCCGGCTAGGGCTCGTCGCGGTGATATCTGAGTCTGTGATTGCTCCCATGCCGCGGCATTCTGGGCAACGAGCACAGTCGCGAGGCAACCTATGGCAGGACGGAGTAGTGGCGCATCTGCATCGGGCAGAGTCAAGGCTGGGGCAAGACTGGACAAAATTCTCGTAAAGTACGAACGGAGGATTCCCTGGGGCGCGAATGGCGCAACGACGTCGAGCAGGTAGACGAGTGAAGTGGCTAGTTCCTTGTTCACAACCTCTGTACTCGTGATCGATTTCTCCAGTAAGGCCTGGAAGGCTCCGAAATATCCGGCTGCATTCACCTCGTTCTTCTCTCGCAGAGTCTCTGTGACGGCCCTGAGCACAAAGCTGGTCTTGAAACATAGAATCAGTCAGCTTTGCTTTTTCCTTTCCAGATGGCATCGCGACAGACCTGTTGCTGATTCTGCAGCTTCGGCGAGAGAATCTTGTCGAGCTTCTCTTCCAACGACATGGTGGATCGTTGCGCTGGCTCTTTGCGCCGGCTCTTTGCGCCTGGTAGCAGTGGTGCGATTTTGATGGTTTTGGCCAAAGTATCTGAGAATAATTTTCAGCACAGTCGCACGCCAAATTCAAATCCAATCGCTATCGCGATAACGCTTTTAGTGGAGCACGTCACATGATATGGCGGGGATGCCAAGCGTGCACTGGCCGCCTGGCTATCGGTGTCGCAGTTACACCAACTTGTCGAAGAATTGAACCGGTTTCTTATGTAGGGATTTTTTCAGTTACTAGGCTCCTAGGTATATATCCCCAGTTACTTAAAATATTCTCTTAATTATCAGAAGGTCTCTTTGACTAACTATTATGGGTTTTCCTAGTGATTATAAATCTCTTAACCAATTCCTAGGAATATTCATGAATATTAGGAAGTTCCATCCGCCATCAAGACTCGAAAGTACATTGATGTTCCTTATTAGGAAACACAAGTTTTTCACTGTTCGAAATTAATCTAATTAGAAATGGTATTCATTCTTCAATATCAGGAATCTCCTCAATCATATTCAAAGAGTATTGTTAAATACTTTATAACGGGCTTATAGGCTCAGAACGGCCGCACTCTAAACATACCCAGACTACGAGTCTGCCAGAGCTCTGTTGTATAGGCTAGGCATGGTAGTGAAAGTTTAGAACTCCAGATGGGGGTCGTTCGTCCGTCCTTTTCTTTTCCTGAGCGAGAAGAGAGTCGTCGAGCTGAAGGGGCAACATGGTGCTGAACGAGCCCAGGCAAGGCCTTCGAGGACAGGAGGCGTTGTAGGCTGATAAGGGGTTGCATTCTATCGTCTGGGTGCCTGCTAACTTGCCTTGTAGAGATAACGACTGCCAATAGTCGGGTCTCTACGTGAACAATCGAGGACAGTTCTAAGGCGCCGTGGGCGTGGGGGAGGGGGGGGGGGATGTTTACTACGAGATGGGCTTTGATCCGGAATGCTGCCTGTTGACCTATGGCATTTGACATTGGGCGTGGCCATGAAGAGGGAACACGAATAGAAAGGGCTGCATACTGGAGAAGCAAGCTCAATAGGTGAATTGAAGCCTTCTTGGTTATATAGTAGGACACCACCAACTGCGTGCACCTTGAACCCAGAGCCCGAATGACCCGCCAACCTCCCGTGTATATGAATACGAGCAACCAACCACCAGCGCCTTTCCCCCATTACCCACCCGCAACGGAAGACCAATCTTCATGTCCATCAAAATTCCTAATCCCGTGTGGAAAAAAGTACACTGCCCAAATCGCCACGCTCGTTTTCTAGAAATTACTGCAAGCTTGAGGAGTGCTCGTATCACCGGCCGGCTTCTAATTTGGCCAGCCTCGCCTTCAGTTCCGCGTTCCCCTTGATCAAATCTTCCAGCCAGTCCGCCGTCATAACCAGAACAGCGCTCTTGCTAAATCCTCCGCCTTTGAGATCCGGCACCAACTCATTCAGATCGTCGAATCCCTCCTTGATCAGTGTGCGGCGCTTCTGCTCGCTTCTGATGTGATTTTCCCTCTTCTGATCTTCAGTCAGATTCTCTCGGGGTAGTTTACTGGCTACAACGACGGAGGATTTTCGCCGCTTCGTCGATGGCCGTGGAGATGCTTGCTGTGGTGATTGCTCTGGATTCGGTTCCATGAGCACAGACTTTTGCTTCCTTTTTCGTGGCGTCTTTTTGGTCGTAGCAGGCTCTACATCTTGAACGCCCTCCTTCTTCATCCTCGTCTTCTTTTTCGGCCGTAATTCCGGCTCGATAGCCTCATCCTCGTCATTTTCTAGTTCCGAGGTCCCCACCAGTTCGTGCTGAGGTGGCTCTACATTCCGTGTTGCGACGGGACTCGGTGGGCCGGTGGTGCTTGCGGACCTTAATGGCTGTGCAAAGCTCAGCCTCTGTGTCAACTTCCTCTCCACGTCCTCGACTGTCTCTTGATTCGGAGGAGCCACAAAATTCTGGCCGCTACGGAAGCCGGAATCCGAGCCCCAGCGTACAAGCTCGTTCTTTTGGGGCATTTCTTTTATGGGCGCATGCGCATCATGGCCGAACACCATATTTGTATAAAAGGCCTGCCGCCCGTATTCATCCTGCTCTTCTTTCAGCGCCGGGGCTCGGGGCTGAGCTGTCTGGTAGTTTGGTATCGACGGGGGTCTTTGCTGTATGTGCTGATGTGACGACAATGGCAGGGAAAGATCCATCGGCGCAAAGAGCCCATTGTTGCTATGGCTATGCGATCGATCGAGATGCCCGTTTTGTAACAGCGAGGCTGCCGCCAGGACGTCGGGACTGGTGGTCACCGGTGGTGCTGAGCTAGGCATGTGCATTTGACTGCCCCCTCCGTCGTATCCCGTGTTCGGAACATCAATCTGATTCATGTTCTGCGGTGGTTCGAGTCCAAACGACGTGGCTGTGCCCAGGAACGCCGGCGGTAAGTCGGCTGACCAGCCGAAAAGAGAATTCTGTCCATAGAGGGAATTGGAAAGGAAGTCATTGTTGTTGATCTGCTCAAGGCTGGAGCTGTCAAAGAAGCCTTCGAAAAATTTGGATTCGCTGTCGTCGAGCAGCGAAGATCCGGGCCCTGGGATGGGCGGTGATGGGACGGAAAAATTTGGAGTCGGGCCATCGTAAATGACTAGATGATAGTGCTTAGCCCAGTCTTCGGTATCAAGTACATGAACATAGAGACTTACGCCCGAGGGGCAACTCCAGGTCTGGCGGCTTCGATGAACCCATTCTGGGATGCTGGAGTGCGAGCATGAGTACGCTCAAGACTGACTGAGGATTGCGCGAAAGTTGGTCGCGGGAGGTCCGAAAGGCGGCAAAACTTGGGCTCGCAAGACTGCCGTGTTCATGATAGTCTGCTCGCCAGCGACGGAAAGGTGTCTCTGCTGGTTGGGGGTGGAGGGCACCCAGTACACCTCATTCTCATTTCCAGGCTCGCAGAGCGACAGGATGAACGCGCCGGGCCCTCGCAGCGAAGCCGAGGCGCAGATGAGCGAAAAAGCCAGATGGACGGGGCGAGGCGAGCGGAGTAGAAGAGTGCGAGCGCAGAGCAGGCCCGCGGTTCGGGAGCGGGGGACAGATGCTGGCGAAGGCTGGTTCTGTTGATGCTCAGAGGTACTCTACAGTATCTTCAGCGCCGAGATTGTGGTCGTGGCGGTGGGGTCACGGGAGATGCTCCAGAGTCATCATTACTCCGCGTGTGGTATGGGCAAATGCAGACACGGCCAAGGGCAAAGTGCGATCGAGAGGTGATAGGTAGACCGGCCAGGTTTAGATGTAGTGGCTCACTCAGTCGCTGCTGCCGTGTTGGGACTCTGAAGTTCCGTTCTGCCCAGGTACGGATGGCCTAACACAGACTACGCCAGTGCATCCCGCCGGCAGCATTCTAGGGGTGCGGAGATCTGGCTGCTTCGAGGCTGCCACTCAAGGGCGACTGGATACTGTGAGTGCCTGTATTCAATTTCCAGCACGCTGCACTCCTGTATCTCGGTCAGGCTGCGCAGGCTGCCATCAACACCAATAGGACCGCTGTTCAATATGCTTGATGGATGAGATGCCACTTTGGGGGTGAGGAGGGGGAGAGAGTCCGTGCGCATGACCACCAAAGCCGACATGAACTTTCGAAAACATCGAGAATCACATGCTAGCTATTCTTGTCATACATAGTCGTCAGCTACTTGTATTGATGGCCGCACACTAGAGTATGCCGAGCCTGTCTTTGCTGCTGCTACCTGTTGGGAGGCGAGTGCTAAACAGAAAACCTTTCTTCAACTATGATCCGGATATGTGGAGCTTAGTCAGCCTGAATGACGGTAAGTCACGGTTCCTCACGGTATGTCTCTTCTTGCTTTGTGGAGTAACAGCGGAGCCGACCATTCGAAATTGACGGCGTGCTGTTTCAGCTGGTATTTCATTATTGTCTGGCTTCTTGTCTCCGCACCTTAGTCACCAGTGTCAGTCCCGTGCATATCTAGAAAGCGGCTTGTACATGTTCTGAGCTGCTATCTATTGCGAGCTGCTACTCCCGATAGCCGTCTAAATATTCCTTTTTTGGGCAGTAATCGGAGTCCAACGGTCCAATTGACTTTCGCTCTGAAAGGCTGCCCCAAGCCTTCTGCCCCGCCAAGCTGGCTTCCAGACGAGCTTCATCGGCCGCCAGGCTCTCCCAAATCTCCAGACATCTCGCACCCAACGCTCTACCCCTCAATACCCCCTATCAGTGGGAACGCCAGTCTTCCAGGGAAACCCTCGCTCAGTCATCTACGAGTCGCCAATTCAGTACCACTCCTGAACAGAAGGTTAAGGAGCCCAAGATGTCGAACCAGCCGGATCACCCCGCTTTGCTCATCCCTGGGCCCATCGAGTTTGACGATGCTGTCCTGCAGTCCATGAGCCATTACAGGCAAGTCTAGCAACTTACAACTACCTCTTATTCTTGAAGAAGATGCTAACTATAATTCCCTCAAAGTGAATCCCACGTTGGCGCACCTTTCGTTGCCACCTTTGGCGAGACCCTTTCCATGCTCCGAAAGCTCTTCCAAACCACCGACCCCGCCTCGCAACCCTTTGTTATTTCCGGCTCCGGTACTCTTGGATGGGACCTGGTTGCCGCAAACTTGGCCGAGCCTGGCGATGATGTCCTGGTTCTTCACACCGGATACTTCGCCAACTCCTTTGCGGACTGCTTTGAGACATACGGAGTTAAGGCAACACAGCTAAAGGCGCCTATCGGCTCGAGACCACAGCTCCCGGAAATTGAGGAAGCTCTTAAGCAGAAGAAGTACAAGCTTCTTACTGTTACTCATGTGGATACTTCCACTGGTGTTCTCAGCGAGCTCAAGTCCTTGTCTGAGATGGTTCACCGAGTATCTCCTGAGACCTTGGTCATTGTCGACGGCGTCTGCAGTGTTGGATGCGAGGAGATTAAATTCGATGAGTGGGGGCTGGACGGTGTGATAACTGCTAGTCAGAAGGCCATCGGTTGTCCCGCCGGTCTCTCAATCTCCATGTACAGCGGCCGAGCCATTAAGTCATTCCAAAGCAGGAAATCTCCCCCTGGATCATACTTTGCTTCGTTCAAGAACTGGATGCCTAGTAAGTACCTCATGCCTTGTCTGAACTTAAGATCAACTAACCCTTTCCAGTCATGCAAAACTACGAAGCAAAGAAGGCCTCCTACTTTGCCACCCCATCTCCTCAGTTGATCCGCGCTCTCCACACCTCCTTGACTCAAATCCTTTCCAGGCCCCTTTCGGAACGCTTTGCCAGACACAGGGAGACATCCCAGAAGATTAAGAAGGCTGTCACCGATTTGGGCCTCAAGCAACTGGCAGCCAAGCCCGAAGACCAAGCCAACGGCATGACCGCCATTTACCTACCCGAGAACGTCAAAGCCCCTGAATTGCTTCCCAATCTGCTAAAGAAGGGTGTCATCTTTGCCGGTGGCCTGCACAAGGAGATTGCAGCCAAGTATATTCGATTTGGACACATGGGTGTTAGCGTGGTAAGTAACTGCAAATCCACAGACTGCTGAGGTTTTGATGTACTAACCAATGGTGTAGATGGACCCAAACCGTGACGATATTGATCGTGCTATTCAGGCTCTGACTACTGGTCTGTCAGATGCAGGCTATCAAAAGGCATAAAGTGGCTGGGTCCAAGAGAATTACATATGCCCTGCATGGTACCGCGATCGAAGGCTTCTGGGCCGCTACCTCATTCCTACTATGCTCGACCGTCTTTGAACCTACCTGGGTATCGCTATCCCACGTATCCGGCCGAAAGTCCGTTTTCATGATCGCCTTGACGATCTTTACAGTCGGCTCGATCCTATGCGCCATGGCCAACAGCTTTGCTGTTTTGATTACAGGTCGATGTGTCCAGGGAGTGGGTGGAGGAGGCCTGGTTGCTTTGACATATGTCATCGCCGTCAGAGCGTGGCAGGTGCGTGTTGGCGCTCAAAAGCTTGGCAGCTGGTTCTGCTGCTTGTGTATATTTTTGCTCCCTGGGTACCTAGTTGCAGATGCCAAATGAAAAAAGCATGATGTTCCAATTTACCGTTATTCTCCTGATATGAACGTGAGACGGCGTATACATGGTTTTTTTTTGGTTTTTTCTGGTTGATTGATTGATTGATTAAGTCTTAAAATACCCAGGCCAATGGCCTATAAAACTGGCACTCAATTACAATCTGGCAGATCTTGTAAACCACGCTGGGCTGATTTGGTCTCTTGCTGACAAAGGAAATAACCCTCTGGAGCATCCATTATATTCAGGGCCCGAATACCCTTACCCCCGTGCAAAACACGAGGTAAAGCCCACGGCTTAAACGGGGCTCTGCTTGGGTTTCCCTCTTTTCTCCCCTCCAGGCTTGCAGGTTTAGATTGAAAAGCCTGCGTCGGGGGCGGGGGGGGGTTGGCTATTAGAGTGCTGCGCACCCAGTTTTTTGAATTGCTATAGCGCTTTTGCAAAAAAGTAAACTAAATAGAGTTTTGCCTACCTATGCTTAGTTTTTCTGCTGGCTGGAAGCTGATAAAAGGAAAATTCGGGGCTTGAGTGGCCTTGGGGGCTGGTAGAGGAAGGTAGGTGGTGGTGGTAACATGAAATGGGGATCCCTCTCTTATATATTTCAACACAATTCAAACCACCACCCTATATATATAATTTGCTAGCGCAGCGTTACCTATTCCTTTAAATTTAGAAAATTTTAATGGTGTAATTATTTTTTTTATAGTTTCTATTATTGCATGCTATAATAAAAATATAAAAATATAAAATTTTATTATATAAATAAATTTTATAGCTTTTTATTGGCTATGCTTAAATAAAATTTCGCAGCACTTTATTAGCTGTATTTAAAATACGAATTCGAAATTTTGCAGCATTTTATTAGCTGCGTTTAAATAAATACAAATAAAGCGCAAAGCAGCCATTTTTCCGCGCCGCAGGCGAAAGAAAAAATGGCTGCTTTCGTATTTATCTAAGCGCAGCCAATAAAATATCGCGGCCCCTGATAAATTAACTAATAAATACACAATTACAAATCTAAAATATATAAGCTGGGAAAGAATCCAGCTATATTTGGCTGCCCAAGACCTGGCTTGCCAGGTGGTAAGTAGGCTGGTGGTAATGGGTGTGGTGGATAGGGTAGGGCCAGAGCCCTTTGTTAAAGAGATTTTAAAGGCTTGCGTAGCTGGCGGAAGAAGAATGCTTTGTAATGGTGATGGGTGAGAGTAGAGTTCTTTTGGGTTTATTGGGATTTTTTGATTTTTTGGCTGTGGTAGCGGAGGCAGCGGAGTGGTATTGGTGGCGCTTGCGCAACGTGTTGATGTATATGATGGTGAAAATTTTGTTACATGTGGAGATTGGAATAGCCGAGTTTTTCTAGCGCATTCGAGCTTTTTCGGCTTTTCAAAGGCCCTTTCTTTTGCAAGGGGGCACAGTATAAAAAGTAGAAGCCCTGCAGGTTCGTAAAGGGCACTATATACAGGTGGAAGCTCGTCGCCCTCCTTTGCTTTTCTGCTATAATTGACGTATTGGATGTTTCAGGGGCATTTGCAAGTGGCAATGCCTTTTTATCTCAGCAGAATTCACGAGCAGATCTATTTTCACACATGACTATCGAAAGTCTTTTCTTTTCTTGAATGGTAGGCAGTTTGAGACCAAGGGATGTCTTGTTGCTATGACTAGTACCTAGGGAAGTCTGGGTATCTCCCGCGCCTTGCGTTCGACGTTGTCGTCAAGCAGAGATGCTGCGAACCAAGCATTGGATTCGGCGCAAAACATCGGATGATCAGGCTAGGACCAAGTTTGCAACTGGTGCCGGAAAGAGACCAAGGAGTCAAGTTGAAGAATGCATCGGTCGATAGGCAAAGGGAGGAGAACCCTCAGGTGTTCATACCAATCAGTTACCTGGAAAGGGCATTCCTCAGAATCCTAGGATACGGTACATCTGGCGAATTTGGTCGGATCTGCCACGGGTGTTCGTGATGAGGTTCACCACGATTCCCATGCCTGTAGCCGCGTGAGCTCCAACAGGTGGTTTCTTACACATGTTCTGGATGAATCTGAGTTTCCGCTCGGTCATTGTACATGAGTCCCGGAGGGACCTATCAAAGTCATACTCCGAAATGCTCCTGAAGGTGTATCGCCTCACATTTTCCAACACGGCGGCATTTTCGGGTTCTCCCTTGAAGTGGAGGTCCTCGGAATCTTGTCGCTCTTTGAGATATCGGTGTAGCAGCGGACAGTTGAAACCCAGAGCAATCGCCCGTATCGGTGGATCGTCTCCTTCGAAAAGTGCACTTTTGGGGGGGTGATCTATTCCGTCTGGGATGTGTATTTCGCGAATAGTGAATTTGAGGTCGATAACTGGAATACGGACACGAGGGCTCTGGGGGCGGTCGACAGCGTACTGTCTCGCGAACGACTCCAACTTCTCCGGTAGACGACTGAACCTTGCTTTTGTGCGTTTGATCTCGGCCTCCACACGGTCGACGTCAAAAATGCTCACATCATCATCCTCTTGCTTGTACACAATGATTTCGAACTCCACAGTCTCCAATTTGTGAAAGCTGCGGGGAACGAATTCCAGAAGATCTGGCGATCCCAGGTCCATTCCCAATGGGGCGCGAAGGCGCAGGTGGCGAACGTTCCAAGCCATCTCCTTGCTGAATCTGAAATCGTACCACTTCTTGAAGCAATCGCCTTCCATTTCACGTGCTTCGTCCCAGTCGTCCGAGTCAACCGGAGCTGTGTAGGCGTTGATGGGAGAATCGCAGGGAAGTTCAAACTTGAAGATCGCAGACGTGGGAAAGAAGGGCGCCCGTGGCATGTTCACCTCGACCAGCCTAAACGTCTCGTTGGCTTTCCGGTCGCGGTCAGGGTCCGTGGGATCGATGAAGTTGAAGTAGTCGCGCAGCTTGCTGTACATGTCGCGGTTGACTAGGAGGAGGGGTGGACAGGCGTATT
This sequence comes from Cyclaneusma minus, assembly GCA_037179335.1. Taxonomy (NCBI): domain Eukaryota; kingdom Fungi; phylum Ascomycota; class Leotiomycetes; order Marthamycetales; family Marthamycetaceae; genus Cyclaneusma; species Cyclaneusma minus. Next base: position 123,957 of record JAKZHN010000036.1, on the reverse strand, counting down.
CCATGTATTCGGGACTGGCAATGGAAATGATGGTCTCGGATTCGGTGAATCCGTGGATCTTCCAGAGGATCTCGGCGGGCATCGCCTCAAGCTTGGGCGGGATGCGATTCGAGTGCTGGGAGAGAGCTGGAGTGTTGTTCGACATAGTGGGAGGAGGGTGGGGGTTGGGAGAGGTGGAGTGGGTCATGGTTGGGTTTGTGTGGGGTTGAGGGAGCAAGTCTGTGGGTAGGAAGAGGATTAGCTGCTGGCTTTTGTGGTGCGCGAGGCACTGAGCTATTTCATAGCATGAGAGAAGTCTTCTCTTGGCGCAGTCTTGGTCGAGGTCTTCTGCAGTGAAGAGGAAAGACAGCGGCGCGCGAACGAGAGAAAGAAGGGCAGGAGTCGAAGAACTCGAGCGCAGAACTCGACTGAGGCGCGGTTGGAGTGTCTGGATCTTGGGGGCATGGGCAGTGTGACGAACCTGAGATAGCCTTGCAAGAAGTACACAGTTGGCAAGTGTTGTTGCGCTGAAGGTGCCTTGGTAAAGCTCGACCTTGGGGTGTTTGAAGGCTGAGCTTGAGCTTGTGGTGTTTGGAGTTGGGTGCTGTGGCAGAAGCGCAGAAGGATGACAGTCGTATGTGCGAAATCTAAACCGAATTATACGCCCGGCAACGAGTTACGACGGACAACTCAAGCTGGACAGCTAGGTGTCATATTAGCCTTGGGGCTGGGGGATGTAGTTGTGCAGAGCGGAGAGCACCCTCTGGATTGCGGCGCAGGTTGAAGCAATTTATATTGGGGCGCATGGGCAGTATCATTGTGAGTATCCGGGTGAGTAGCTAGGCTCATTCTACACTGTCTAGAGGGAACTTTGGGCTGATATATACACGATACTACAACTAATTGATATATGAGATAGGGGTCAAACATCAGGTCACAAGGAGACGAAAAAAGCTGGGCTACGTTTTACAGTGTCCCGGTAATTTCGATCTCAAATACTCCAAATGATTGAGAATATGATCTTATGATCTCTCAGGTCGCATCCAGACTTCTTTCTTGTCACAGTGGCTAAGAAGAACGTCGAGTCACGCATGCATAGGCAATTGGCAATGAGGATTCCCATCAAGTTTTTATTGCAGTATTTACTACTATCGAATCTAAGCGTCCTAGCAGAAGTCTCTCTGAGCATACTTACACCCAAAGGGTTGAACCCCCGAATCTTTCGATCCCCATCTCTAGCGTTTTGGTCGCTAAATGAGCTACTGACCACTGAAGGCCACGTAACGCAGCTGAGGAGGGAAAAGCAACAGTACTACTGTTCTAGGAAAGCCTACCATGCCACAAAGATACTGGGAGCCACGTCTTTCTGACCTGGAGAAGCAATGCCTGGTGTTGCCATTCATGTGTACGACGCATCGATCAAGTCTGTAAGATAATTGACAGTCTTGACATACTTGGGCAAAAGATGTTGTACCCCTGAACGGAACTCCAGCGGCATCTTCTGCAAAATCGGCCAGTGTGCGCCAGAGATTTGGAAAGTGTTGCCCTTGTGGAGTACGCCAATGACTTCTTCCAGCAACTGTGGGTCGCCAGTTTGGCTGGGTCGAGTGATAAAGGCGCTGACGAGATTGAAGACGGTGACAGGATGGGAAACAATGTCTTAGAGCAGTCCGTGCTACTACCAGTGATGGATGTAGGTTCTCCCAGGCGCTTCATCGCTCCTGGGAGCCGCGTACCAGCTCCATTCGACCTTCTCTCGGTCGGATTCGACTTCAAGTAGTCTTGTACAGGCAGAGCTAGCACATTGTCCATGAACAAGAAGGTCTTTGCTCCATTGTAAGAGTGCTTGTTCATACGAGAAGAATTCGCCTCAACACGGCGAAATCGCGGAACAGCCTGCGGATTGCGCAACCCGGAGGGCAAGTCCCGGCACCATAGGCGCTGGTGGCCAAAGTCGCGTCGATGGGTATATGAACGCTGAAGCTTGAGCTTGTACAAGAATCAAGATGATCGTCAACCATGGGCTGATTATCTGGATTTGTTTTTTGGATTTTTTTTTGGATGAGGGGTGTGAATCGGAGAACTGGTGGCATCGGACATGAGATTGTGGGCCAAGGATCTGGACACACGATTCTGGTTGTTTTTGCGGCTCTGAGGATGGCAAGAGTGAACAGCGAGCCGCTTTGGCTGTTCTTTATGTGTACCAGATCATGACTACTCCGGATGTCAAAGTTCCGGAATTCACCGTTTCGTACTTGAACAATGACATCTGTGACGACAGCGGGGGTTGGAGTCTCGAGAGAATACCTCGTAGTTGTTCATCTCGTGTTCGAATGCGGCTGTGATAGCGAGTTATAGCGAGTTATACCTCGGCCACGACAACATTGATCATTCCTTGCTCATCAGGCATGGCACTATCTCGAGCCCATTCAATGACTAGATTTAATGGCAACCTCCACAACCTAGATTCTTTCGACCATGTACACTGACTCCTCTGGTTCGCGATCGAGCTCCATCTCCATAACCACAACCGGCACAGAGAACCTCGAAAAGCCCGGAGATGCCTTGGCCATAGCAATCACATGCTTCTTGAAGGTCGATGCATTCGATCTGACATCTGCGCGAAATGCGATGTTCAGGAGTGCTTTTCTCTGAGGTCCAACATCATCTTTCAGGCCATCTCCCTTGGGTATGGAGTAAATGACGCTTTCCAGCCTGTGAAAACCCATGAGTCCGTTGGAAACATGATATCCGGTGGAACCTTGGCTTTCGTTGCGAAGGAGAAGTCTCATTCGGCGAACATTGAAACGATTGCGCTGGCTTGCCCTGAAATTCTGCCATGCCCTTTCGCCGCCAGCCTCCCAGGACATACAGCCCCTACAGTCAAACTCGAACGTCGCCGTATTTGGGAAGAACGAGTTCTTCCCTTGAACCGTTACCGTTTTGCCGGTCCTGTCGTATTCGTTGTACATCTCGCGAATCTTGGAGTAGATAGAACGGCAGGTGAACAGCAATGGGAACTCCGGGACAATGTTGCGGGGCGGTACCGGAGTCCTGGCCACATCCTGCACAGTACCAGGAGCGTTGGGCGAGGAGTAGATTACAATGACCTGCGCGGCATCAACATACGAGTTGATTCTCTGCAGGATTTCTGCGGGCAAGTCCCGGAGGTTAAGCGGGCCATCGGTCAGGGGTCTGTCAGCAGGAGTGCTGTGCTCGGCAGCGTGGAATAAAGCAGCAGCATCCTGGCCGAAGGGAGTCTCGTTGACAGGAGCATCATGTTCGACCGCAGGAGATTCGATGGAAGTACTGCAATCAGCTGCATAGTTGGAAGCAGTGGTCTCGTGGACAGAAGTTGCGTGCTCGATAGCAGTCATCGCCAATTGCAGTTCCGCCTGCTCGTCGGCGTCGGTGCTGGCGACGTAAGCAACGTTCTTGGCAAGAGCTTCGTCATTCGAGCGCGACTGTCCGTTCTTGTGTTCACTGAACTCCTTGTGGGCCACGGAGTTCTTAAGAGCATCTTGAATTGCTCGGTCGAGGTCGGGGTCGGAAGTGGACGGTGAAGCAGCTGGCAATTGAGTTGAATTCTTGCCGGGAGCTACACTGCGAGTACGACGAGTTTCACGAGCCGGAGCAAGCTGAGGTGGAGTGTTGGCACGCGCACCGAATTTGGCAGGTTGTTCAGTGTATCTCAAGGGGTTTCGGCTGGCAATTGGAGCGCCAGCTGAGCTCTCATCAGCAAAGTCGATCTCAATCTTCGCCGCCGGTCCCCACTTCTTCAAGTCAGGGCGAGCAGAAACCATACCCCCCCCTGCCCAGTCTCCAGTCGGAACCATTGATGTGTAACTGTCTTCAACATCACCGGCGTCTTTGTGGTTTTTCACTGTCTTCTGATCCTGGGCGCGTTCCTTGATGTCGCGGTGGACTTCTTGTTCGGCATTGTCAGCGCGTTGTTCGAGACGTTGCATTTGCAAGATCATGGACTTTCGCTCTTCGCGGGAGCATCCTTGACTTTGGTGCAACTGTCTGATGCTGTTTTGTTGTTGTGCAATGACGGTTTTGAACTCGTTGGTGACATAGTGGGGTAGTTCAGGGATGTAGTCCTTGATGTGCTCCAGTTGGCCGACAATAGCGGTAGTTGAGATGTTGCTGGTTGCGTCGCTGTCGAGATCCTCATCGAGTTCAGGGATGTAGTCCTTGATGTGCCCCAGTTGGCCGACAGTAGCGGTAGTTGAGATGTTGCTGGTTGCGTCGCTGTCGAGATCCTCGTCGAGTTCACGTTCGTCGCAGGATCTGCCATGCCGGGCTTTGTCGCTCTTGATGAAGATGTAGCCACGAGTAGAGCAATTGTGGCGCATGAGACTGTCGACTCTCAAGTTGTCATGGGGCGACTCAAGCTCTGTGACGGCACCAGACTGGAGACCTGGATCAGCATCAGGCTGAGCACTTGACTCGGCGCCGAATGGAAGATTTGAGCCGGCATCGTAGGAAAGACCAGACTGTGGGCCGAAGCCGAAGTTTTCATGAGATGCTAAACCACGGGCGTGCTTGTCGTTGGTTGAGTAGCGACGAAGTCGAGAGGGCGAAGTGGCGCCAGTGCTGACGTTGACGATGGTGCTGAAGGCTTCGGTCTGCTCCAGTCTTCTTCTTTCCGACATGTCGATCATCTCGATCGCGTTGCTGTCGGCCTTGTCGAGGGAGCACGAGCGTCTTCTCACGCAAGCAAAGTGGTTTGGGACGGTCGCCTTCATTGTTGCTCCGACAATCTGGTCGTTGGTTTCCGTGAGCTTGTCTTGAATGCTCTCCTTGGCCTGCGCGGGCTGGCTCTGCTTGAGCAGTTCGAGATATTTGTGGTGCTCATGCGGCTTTCTGGCTTCGGACAGCTGGGTATTGTTGAATGACCTTGTCTGAGGTTCGAAGGGGACAACCTGCATGCTATCTTCACGCTCATCGATGTGCGTCTCACGATCACTGCGACTTCCATTGCAGGCGCACCTTTCCGGACCACGGCTAAGACCTCCCGGGTTGCTGATGCTTTTGGAAGACATTGCGCATGTTTGTACGCTACGGCCGCCGTCCATGTGGAGGTTGTCATCTGGGACAAGTCGCTGCTGACCTTGCTGACCGAATTGGAGCTGCTGGAAGATTTCGAGCTTCTGGGCTTGCGCACTGGACTGACTTTGCGCGCAAGTTTGTGCGCGCGTTCGTTCAACCGGAAAGTCCACGCAGTGGTAGAAGTCGGACCGTTCGCGAGGGTGTTGACCGTCTCCCAGCTGGGCAACTTGTCGCTGCTGGGGCTTCGCCAATCCATGGGGATGACTCTCCGCAATACTCGAGCCACTCATCGACATAGTTGGCGGGCCTCCAGAGTACTGTCCAATGCTCGGCTCACCACTCGAAAGACTCGGCACATCATTGATGTGCTGATCTTGGGTAGGTAGCTGTCTCGAACGGGCACTTTGACGGCCCCTGGAGGCTTGTGGGAATCTGCTCATGTCGTAGGAGTGATAGTCACTGGGAGTATCTGAACCGCCCACTCGAGAGACACGACACTGCAGTCCGTCGACACGTCGATGTCTGAGCGATTGTGGAAATGCTTCGGCCCAAGCTCCAGCCGGGCCTAAGGGGTGAGTGGCGGCTGTATGGAAATGAGGAACTTGAGTTCGAGCTCTGGCCTCTTCAACCTTCGGGTCATTGTCATGTACTCGGTGATTGCTGCCAGCTTGCTCGATTCCGGACCTAAGGCCCACCAGGTCGACCCCACCTTCGGCAACCTTCTTTCTGGCGGCCAGACTGTTCAGCTGCTGTTGGAAAGAGATTTGGCTGACGTCGGACCCATGTCTTTCGCCGTGCTGGGTGGACTGGGTAGAAGATGACTGGTTCAAGGAACAGCCATTGCGCTGAGTGCCTTGTTGTTGCTGGCTGGAGGGGTTCGTGACAGACAAACCGCCATTACGCTGACCATTGAGCTGTGGCATGGTAGGCAAGAGCCTACTCGTCTCCGCCACTAGCATCGGAGGATGACAGCGGGCTGGCGGTGGGGATGACTGCATGTCCGTCAGTGGGAAAGCGTGGGTGATCGGACTTTCCATGTCTTCCATACCGCGGCCATGGGATGGTTTTGGCTCGTAGACGTGCCGTTCTGGACCACGGCTAAGGCCTCCCGGGGCATAAGGGGTCTGAGAAGTGGCAGTTGAGGAGAGCGCGCCTAGCAAGTTGTTGGCTTCGGTTTCCATGGGCGCATCCTCGGTTGTTCTCCGATCTGGGTGTAAGTAATGACCTTGGCCCAACATTGAACCCGGGGATACTGTAAACACCAGGCCGCTGCCCGAGCTGTCCAACGGGACAGAGTTGGTGCTGCGCATGTTCGCGGCTTTGTCGACTGGCATTTGTAACGCGCAGGGTCCTCCTTGATGACTCGGGTAGGCTCGGGGTTCAGACTCTGCTGGTCGTAGGTCACCAATGGAATCCATCATGGCCCGTATGGCATCGGTATGAACATGCGCCATTGCCGTCAGTGGATCGACATTGCCATGTTCAGCCAGCAGGTCATCCGGGAGTCGAGCGTAGGGAGGAGGTGCGCGCGACAATTCCTCGACGAGTCTCGGAGATGATTCAAGCTGCGCGCGCTGAGCGGGAAGGACATGGACAGGAGCTTGGATCGCTGTATGCTCCACATCCATGTGCTCAGCCATGGTAGTCTGCGCAGCCATGGTAGTCTGCGCAGCCGTGGTAGTCTGCTCAGACATGGTAGTCTTTTGTTGGCAGTCTGGACCGTAGGAATCGATGTTCGCACAGTCTTCTTTCCGCCCGTGTTTTCTGGATTCTCCGAAACGCTCTCCGGGTGGGTATGCCAGAGGCAGATTCTGGCACTGCAATGCTCGCAGGCTTGCCCGGTACTGTGGGTTTTGCCGAGTTCACGCAACTCCTTCACAAATGCGTCCGGCACCAGTTCTTCCCTCGATGCTTCCTCGATTGATGCAGAAGGGACGTATCGAAGACTGAAGTGTCTGGGCGCTTGTTTTTCGTTTTGTCGGTTGGTTTGTTGGAGCTCGCAGCTTCGTTGGGGTCTAATAAATATCAAGGATTAGCTTGATCTTTGAATATACGGAGCTTGTAGACACAGATAGTACTTACCACGAAGACTAGTATGAGAGGTAGTACAGTCAACAGTCGGTGCGAAGAGAGTTCTCAGAATCTTGCCGATGAGAGTGACGCGCTGAGGCCCAAGGGTTGGGGCGCAGTCTCGAGCGTGTCTCCTAAACTCAGTCCAAAGATCTTGAGACGTATCTCGGTAGGGACTGCGCACGCTGTTGGAACAATGATGCTAAGGAGAGAAGAGAGCTCAAGAGAGAGCTCTTCTCTTAAGGCAGAGGAACGGCGCTAGCGCTCAGGCGAAGCTTAGCGTCTACTAGTGCCGTTACGACCTTTGCTGAGAACGAGCTATGGAATAACTAAGGGCCGGAGAGCTCGTAACAGCTCTTGGAAAGGAGCTCCGAGTCTCTTAGTTGTTGAGCGAATCCACGGCCTTGAGCTCGCGCAGATCGTTGTGGTTGAGCGAGTGGAGGATCGAGTTCACTGGTGCAAGATGCGCAGATCTCGAGATGACTGGCGCGGGCGGTCTCGATCGACTGTGTGCGAGCTTGCGCAAACTTTGCGCCCTAGGCTGCTTCACCGTCGTGTAGAGCGCGGTACGTTAGTGGCTCAGAATTCTGTTAACCCGCGCTTGAATCGTGTTCGGGCGTTCAGCTTTAATGACTGTCTGATACCTGTGCTGTATAGTAGAGCTCAATGTCTCTTTGTATTGCTCTGAAACTGCCGCTGATGGTCGCAACGAGCGTGGATCTTGTGGAAGACTCGGTCTTGAAGTGCTCTTGGCGAATTGTACGTAGGTTGTCGAGGCGAAGAGATCGAAGAGGTTATCTTGGCCTTTGACTGATTCCGACGGGCCTTGGAGACCGCTGCCAGAATACCGAGCACCTCGTGGCGGTACTCCAAGGTGAAGAACTTGAGCGCTTTGAAGGACTTGAACCCAATGCGCAAAAGCAAGATCAGCGCCTTAGACCAATTTCGGACACAGATAGTCAGGTGCTTGACGTAGCCGGGAGTCGACAGAGGTAAGGGTTCAAAGCTCAGGGACGGCGAGATGGAAGCCTTATTTACGCTAGCGCAAAGCAATTGGCCGGGAGCCGCCAAACGTGATATAGGGAGGCGAAGCGGAAGCGAGTGGCGCCGGTTTTATGGAATGTGATATACACAAAACATAATGGCCTTCGAGCTTGGCGACGGCCTTCAAGCTTGGAAATGGCCTTCAAGCGTGGAAACTGGATTTGAGCTTGGAACAGGTGTTGACAAGTTTCTTGAACTCAACAATGGCCTCTTCGTAGAGTCGGCCGTTCTGACGAAGAGTCTTGATGAGCTTCGGAATCTGGAGCGAGAGGAATTCCACTGCGCATCAACGACTTCACCGAATCCGAAGTGAAACAGTATTATTTGTTGTCGACAGACTGCTTCTCGTCGGTAATATGGTATTTTGCAATGAGAAGTTGTGACAGTGTAACTGAGGAGGTTCGCAATTCGCAAAGCAGAATTCGCAGTTGACGGAATCAGGACAGGCTGCTTTTGACGTTCGAGGCGGTATGTCTTATGCGATGCTTGACACGGATGTGTAGGTGAGTAGCTCTCTTTGCTGCAGCACGCAACTGAAAAGCGCCAGAACGGGCCGAGGTTTCGGCGTTGAGCTTCGCGGGTGGTTGGTTTGTGGGTTTGGTAGAGGTATCTTGAGTGATTTCTGGACGATGGAAAAAGTCAGCAAAAGTCAAGCAAGCTTAGGAGTAAGAAGCTTTCAGAGGAGTAAGAAGGTTCCAAACGGAAGCTTGGAGGATGGAGAGGAGCAGGACTCACTGGTAGCCGCAATGCGCGTCTCTTAACTGGCACAAGAGACAGCTCGGTGAGCGATTGAGTCGGTACGGACCAGACTGGCCAGACAGCAAGCCGCAATAAGCACAGCTACAGAAGCTGCGCAGCGCTGAACTCTTGCGGTAGTCGAAATACCGTACTGTAGACAGGATGCCGTGCTGTAGTAGAAAAGCTCTGTACTGTAGTCGAGACGCTGCGCTGTAGTCGGGATGCTGCGCTGTAGTCAGAAAGTCGCGCCGTAGCTCTTTGTCAATGTCTGTCTCGTCTGTGAAGCGATTGCAGACTTCGGCGTTCAGTTCCTCGAGTGTACTTGGGCTGGGCCAGAGAGTGTGTGTAGCACCACAGAGTGCCGTAGCAGTAATCTCAGAACGCGCAGTATCTACGCGCCGGAGCAAGTGAGTGTGAGGGTGTAGGTGCGGTGTGCGCAATAGTGTCTATCTAATCGACATCAAGGATCAGCTTCATCTTTGAACATACGGAGCACGTAAAGACAAACAGTACTTACCACGAGGCCTCAGGACGAGGGGTAAGAGAATCGACAAGCAATGAGTAAAGACTGAGGTAGCCACGGAGTAGCTTCAGCACGAAAGGTGCGGTGTTGTAGAGGTGCGGCAGAGCGAGTGGAGTTTGGATGTGCGCAAGAAGTCGGAAAGAAAGAAGAGAGCTCGAGAAGGAGTGCTGCCTTTTTAAGCTACAGCTCCAGGAGCCCTGCAACGCTAAGCTTTAGCGCCAAAAACAGGAGCCCAACCTTTGCTGAGGCACGCAGGCACAAACGCGCCGGAGCGTACCTAGTAAGGGCGAGAGCTGCGGAGTCCGCAGCAGTCTTTGTCTAATCGATATCGAGGATTAGCTTCATGTCTTAGCATATGGAGCTTGAAGAGGCAAACAGTACTGCTCCCGGTCTGAGGTCGTGGACCGAGACTTGCCTGCTTCAGTCGGACTGGCATGGTGCTCAAGGAGGGGTTACATGGACCGACAAACCGAGAGAAAAGAAAATAATGACATGACAGCTAAGAAGGTCAAGGGTCCGGGGTCCCTTTAAGCTGAGATTTGAGATGGTGTAGCGCTCCTGTAACAAACTGGGCGGTTGCGGAAGGATCTTTAATGACCACCAGGTGCGAGGTATGTCAGCCTATGTGCCAGTCGTTCGCTTAGAAAACGATAGGAAAAGGTATAGACGAAGGTATACCTGAACTGACAGTAGAACTACAGTTGAAGGTAGAAGTGCAGGCACAACTTTCACTTACCGGCAAATATCTCAGTTACTGACAGAGCTATCCCGGCTCGGCAGCATCAAGAAGTAACGGCAGCAGCTTCAGTTTTAATCGCAGCCACACAAAAGTATGAGAAAGCAAGCAAACATATGAGGTTACTTTGATGAAAACATAGCAATGACTAGTATTGGTGAGCTGGGTGAACTACAAAGAGAGTTGAGAGACATACGACTAGGAGGCTTGGGCAGTGAATTCTGGTGGCTTTCTTCACCCTTTACCGCTTCCATGGACTGGGAAACATTATATTTTCACGTGGCTGAATATCCTCTATTTATTGGTTAGATACTTGGTAAATATCTAGACGCTGTTATCTAGGGAACATACCTTGAAATCAAGGAGAAATTTGTGATTCACTTCTCTCTCCTGTAATCAAGCCCGCTACCACGCTCCGCTAGACCTCGTCATCTGGTTGGTTAGCCTCACACCATTATTGACAGTTATTAAGTTTTAGTTTTCAAGCAGGAGGAATCTAAAACCTATTCACCTGTCTCAGGGGTCAGGACTACCTAAGATATCTCTATCCCAGCATTTTTGTGTGGAAACGTGACATCTTATTATCATAAAGATTGGCCAACTTATGAGACCCCTTGAGTAATATTCAGTGACTTGGCGTGTGGGATGGAATAATGCAGGCCATCGATTGAAACTAACTTCGAGTCAGAACAACGGCAAAGATGTTGGTTTGCCACCAAGGTGGAATGCCCCTAGGATATCAGACTCACTTATTAGAAGAGAGCGGGCCACTCCTGGTCCGCTCTTCAATTTCACGCTGATTTTAGTGGAGGCCAGCGGCGAACTTAGTAGGGAGATGTGGCACGATAGTAGCGACATCGGACCCGAGGTAACCGAATCACCCGTCAACCCCGCTGGACCCCACATCATATGACTACTAGTACTAGTACTGTACTTAACATGAAAGCACTAGAAATCCTGCAGTAAAGTATGGTGCTGCGTGGATTCTTCATTCTTTCAGCAATTATCCAAAAACAAGCATCAAGACTCGAAAGAAATCTCAATACCTACAACTTCTCAAAGTCCCCATCAAGATGCCTTCCGCTCCCACCACCATCCGTCTAGCAATCTCCCAATCCCACACTCTCAACGACCTTCCCTCCACACTTGCAGCTCTCGAATCAACAGTCAAGAAAGCTCAATCACAGAATATCGACTTGATATTGTTCCCAGAGGCTTATCTGGGCGGCTATCCACGAACTGCCACATTTGGTGCAGCAGTGGGAGCACGCGCCCCCGAAGGCCGAGAGCAGTTTTTGGCTTATTTCAAAGAGGCTGTTGATTTGGGAGATACACCGGAAGGGGCTGGAGATGCTTGGGTTGACAGGGAATTGAAAGGACAGAAGAAGGGTGGGAGAAAGGGTACGATTAGAGGAGATAGAACGAGGGAGTTTCTGGAGAGGGTAGCTAGCGAGACGGGGGTGTTTACTGTTACTGGTGTTGTGGAGAGAAGTGGGGGCACACTGTATTGTGCTGCGTTGTATGTTTGTCCGCAAAGAGGAGGTGAGTGTTTGAGCTCTTCGAGGACTCTCAGATCCATTTATTCTGTTTGGTTGAATGAACCCAGTCCTGGAGAAACTCAGTGCTGACAATTTTTTGTAGTTATTGGGAAACGACGAAAAGTCATGCCGGTGGGTTTGCGCTGATTTGAAAAGCTGGATGAAAGAACAAAAGAACTAATTTAGCATAGACTGGAAGTGAAAGACTCATCTGGGGTCAAGGACAACCATCGACTCTACGTGCTGTCACGACCACCATTCGCGGGGTCAAAATCACCTTAGCTGCTGCGATATGCTGGGAGAACTATATGCCTCTTTTACGCCACTCGCTGTACAGCCAGAACGTCAATCTCTATCTTGCTCCTACCGCCGATGCTAGAGCAACTTGGCTGCCCCTCATGCAAACCGTAGCAACAGAAGGCCGATGCTTCGTGCTCAGCGCAAATCAGTGCGTGACGAAAGCCAACCTACCTTCTTGGATCTCGAACAAGAAGACGGAGGGTGAAGTTCAGCAAGATACCGAAGAATATGTTTCTCGTGGCGGATCGTCCATCATTTCGCCACTTGGAGATGTTCTCGCCGGTCCGCTATGGGAGGACCAAGACGGATTATTGAGCGTTGATGTCGACTTTGATGATTGCCTAAGAGGACGGTTGGATCTTGATGTCGCTGGAAGTTATTCGAGGTAGGCTGGAGGAGGTTGGTTGAGCTTTGAGGATCCTGCTAATCATTAACCAGGAATGACTCGTTTAAGTTGACGGTAGAGGGCCTCGATCTGTCTCCTCCGCCTTGATCTGTCGCCGGATCCGACTGGAGAGTCTTGTTCCCTCAATCGAAAGGTAGTTGGAAATGAACGCCTTTGTCTCCTCACTCTCTCGCAGTTCCTGAGCTTCGTACTTCTGCCTCCCAAATGTGCTCACACCTTGGCAAAGTACTAGGCAGATTTCGTGCTGCCGTGAATGAGGCGTTCAGTGATTCAGACTCCGACTATTCGATGCGTTTTGGACTTGGGGGCGATATGCATGTCACTCGGCGTGATGAAGGTTCGGAATCCATGACTCGTCGCAAACGGCCATTTGAAGGCAACGAGGAGGTGTTTCTGGGGGATGCTCGTTCAGTGTCGTAAAGATGTACCTCAGCCTCCTCCATGGCGAATAACAATACGGAGGCGTGCTCCTTGGGCTTTATCCGAATGTACCGCAAGCATGCTTGATGAAGCTCGTGGCCAAGCTTCATTCTCATAAGAATCCTGTCATCAGTCGCCCCACTGCCAAACTGTGATTGGCTGGAGTGAGAATCACGTGATATCAGGATTACTTAAGCTCGAGCTTCTGCACGTCTTCGCGAAACCTTCATCCCCATCCCCAAGCACCAAGCGCTTACTTCGACCCAGGAATAACCACAGCCATATGCGATCAGCTCAGGCGGTGGCACGAGCTTCGAATTCGAATGTCACCCTGAGCTGGTTTTACAAGGCAAGCTGCAGAATTGCCATGCGATTGCAAGATTGAAGAGCCTCGTCGACCTCGGCTTGCTTTCAGGAGACCGGGAATACACCAATACCTCTGGAACTCTGCATTGGCGAAATGGGCTCGACCTCATGGGTGACTCATGGCCCATGGTGCTTTCCAATCCCTCTACATGGGCTTCCCGTGTATTAGAGGTACATGTAGGTATTTCACAGCTTCTTCCGGGTACGGACTTTTGGTCTGTGGTCAGACTTTGACGTGGGCGCCGTCTTTTAACCACCACGCTCATGTCATCTCTGTTCCACGAACTCATTTCTCTTACTGTGTGCAAGGCTCCACATTGCCCAGCCGTTACAGTTCTAGGCATTTGGATCGTCGGGAACGTGCTCCTGTCAGCTCGACTCACCGGCTGTGTTCTTAATCTTTCGACTGCTACTGATGTTTGTCATATATATGTCAAGAGGCCCGAGAGCTTGACTTGCTTTCTTCCACGAACATTCTTACAATTTCGCTGTCCCTCCTTTATTCTCATTTACTCCATATTCAGACCATTCATCATGAGTATCACAAGTGTATTCGGGCCTTACGGCATCTTTGGTTACTTTGCCGAACAGCCAACTTTCAACACGGCTACTGATGTTCCTGATCTCTCTGGCAAGACTGTTGTGATCACTGGTGGTAAGTCCATATGCGCCGAGGTTTCAGGGGATGATTACTCACAGAATTGGACAGGTACGAATGGTCTAGGCAGAGAAACGGTCAAGGTCCTTGCGAAGAAGAACCCAGCACAAATTATACTCGTCGCACGATACTACCGAGCAGCAACAACGATCACCAGAATCCTCGAGGAGTTTGCCCCCAACGTGCCCGTGAAGTGGGTCGAGTGCAACCTGGCTTCTCTCCCCGAAGTTGCGAAGGCGGCCAAGCAAATCCAGTCAGAGACCTCGCGCATCGACTACCTCTTCAACAACGCTGGAGTTATGTGCACCGATGCAGGCACCACGAAAGATGGCTACGAAAACCAATTCGCCGTCAACTTCTTGTCCCACGCCCTCCTTACCGACCTCCTCATGCCCACTCTCATCAAGACCTCGCAGCTCCCCAACGCCGACGTCCGCGTCATCTTCACCTCTACAATGGGACACTTCTGGATGCCCACAGGCGGCATCCGCTTCGATGAGCTCAAGAGCGAAGGCAAATCCGACAGCTCATTCACCCGCTACGGACAAAGCAAGCTCGCAGTCAACCTGTGGGCCCACAAGCTCGCCCAAGAGCACCCCGAAATCTCCTTCCTCTGCGTACACCCAGGTATCGTGAACACCAACCTGTGGACGCCACTTGATCGCCGAAGCACACTGTTCAATGTGTTCCACTCACTGGTCGGACCACTCCACAGCATGATCGGAGTGCAGGAGCCCGATGAGGCGTGCAAGGGCTTAGTCTGGGCTGCAAGCGCAGACAAGGGAACCTTCAAGAACGGCGAGTTCTACACCCCTATCGGTGCTGCGGGATCCGGACACAGCATGGGCAGGAACCAGGAATTGGCCCAGAAGCTTTCGGAGTGGACTTTCCAGGAGCTGAAGCAGTACAAGGCATGATTTCCTTTCGAGCTTGCACATGGTTTGGTTGCGATGTTGTGTTTCGCAAAGGATCAAGACATTTTTCGTTGGTTTTATCGGCGAGTTGAGGAGTTCTGGAAGCGATTTGTACGAGAATATCCGGGGATCTGGCACTGCGGGGATAGAACGGGACCGGAGTTACTGTAAATACATGGGTTATACGGGCTATGCGGTCAAGCATAGATAGTCTTGACTGCATAGCGAAGCTGACACAACATAAAAATTGAAGCACACCTACCCACCATCTCATCATCAACATCCGATAAGGGAAACTATTTCTCTCATACTTCCGTGTCTTGAGCCTCACCCATAGCCGGCCATTCTAAGCCTCAAGCTCAGGTGTCTCTCTAGTAAGCACTAGAACGCCTCCCACGCAATCCCATCAGTCCACTCAAACGTTCAGACCTTCGCGATCGCACGCACACCTTTTGCTCGCAAATGACTTCACCGACACTTTTACGAGCAGCCGAGGTATCTGTGGCTTCAATCCACGATGATAATAGTGTGTCTAATATTTAACTGCATAGTCTCATCCGTGATCGGCGACTGCTAAGAGCACTGACGGTTATCCGAAGCTCCAGTCATGTAATGTGTACCTCCACGCCCTACGCAATGATACAGAAATCTGTGGCTGTTCAGGACTTGAAGATATGCATGATCTTAGGTGGTGTTACGTGCAGCTCGCTGCGCCGTATTTCGTGGCAAGATGCTAGTCGGCGAAGCTGCGAGCGACCTTGCAGATGCAGATACTGGCAATTTAACTGATGGCGTAGGCACTTTGAGGATGAAAGGCATGGCATCCCGCGTGGGGGGTATGGCCGTCGCTATGTATGTCGCAGAGAATCGACAGGATGGAGTCGAAAGAACCATGATGAATTGATGATGCTGTGGCTATGGCCGGAGGTTTAGGGGATTGAGATAAGCTAAAAGCTTTTTCGCAGACAGGGACTATATGCGCATTAGGAGGGCTTGAAAACATCAGTTAGCACCTCATGCTGTACTCTACTTACCTAGGTATTCACCAAGTCCTATAATACCCATCCCGTAGGGATATAGCAGTATCTATCCACTTGGGAATCTTGAGACCTTCCACCCTTTCTAACCGACCATTTCCTACATCCACTACCTAGGAATAGGTTCACACTGGAACATTTGCGAGCCGTGTAACCCCCACGATCTAAGATCCCGCGATATCCCAACCACCAGCTGCCCGCCTGTCTATACATGAGCCGGAGCCTGACGGCTTCCAGGCTTTGCAATTCCAGCCTGGTCTCAGAAAGAATGCAAGACCTGGCTTTCTCTCCTCAAATTTCCAGTCGTTTTGCTGGCATCCTTGGCTGTCGCTTTCAAATCCTTTCCCAGGTTGTTCGACACAGGTGTATTGTCTGACCCTCCCTGAGGGATATTGAGGCCTCCACCGACTATCGTTCCCAGTACGTAAAGGTTGTTGAGCTTCCCCTTCGACTTGAGCTCTTCCTCCTCCTTGGAGTGCTGACTCTGTCCAGTATGACGGGTCGACGAGGCCGAGGACCCCTCAGCGAGTCGATTCTTCTTGATGCATGTATCCCAGTCTTGTTCTATTGCAACTGTGCGTCAGTAAACCCGCTTTCAAGCGACATCGCGGATTCGAAATACCTAAACGTTGCCAAAGCAGTTTATACGAACTACTCAGCACAAATTCCGTAGAATCAAGATACGCAGTAATAATGCTATCTTTCCACTTTTTCCGCTTATTCGCATACAACGCGTACAGAAAGTTCAGAAGCGAGATCCGGCCGTGATAAGGGGTGGCGGGAGAGCTTGTGCGTTTTCCGTTCACGTATTGGCGGCATTGGGGGGCTCTGAAGTCCCAGAATTGGACGTTGACGGACTGAGAGGGGTGGTTGAAGATGGAGTTGTGGGTTGCGGTGATGGCGGCTGCGAGAGCGTCTTGTTGTTGGTCGTTGAGGGATACTTTGGGCTGGATTACGTAGATGGGCATGTTGAATGCGTAGGTGAGAAGTTGGGGGTTGTAGGGGTCTGGAGGGGATTGATTTTGGGCCGGTGGTTTCGAGTGTTTGATTGTAGATGTTGTCGACGGGCTCTCTGGAAATGAAGCTGGAGGACATCCAAGCTTTTATTCACAGCTCAGAGGGCCGTTGATTAGAGCAAACCATCTGTTGTACGGCCGATGGAGGTAGCTCCAGGATGACGGTGTGAAAGGTCACTCACAGTAGGACGCTGTAGGACCGCTGTAGGGACGCTGTTACAGCGAACTGAGGTTGGTGACCCCAAATCATGGTCTTGTACGGTAAGCAAGGGAACACAACCCCGACCGATCTCGACTTCCTCGAATTCGTGAATGATGATCTTCTTTCTACAGCTAAGATCGGTCACCTCCAAAATCTTGAGAACATATTCGAGGACGTGAAAATACGAACGTAGGACGCAATGGAAGGACAGGAGGAACAACGCAATCGATCGAACAAGCTCTGTCACGAAAAGGCCAACCATATGTGCCACGAAGGGTGAACATTCTTGTTCCTAATTTTTCAGATGCCACACTCCTGCTTGCTTTCTTGCTAACAGCTCATCCCGGCACAACGATGAAGCCATGATGGAAAGAAAAGCATCCAGAGAAGAAGCCCAGAAAAGGGGAGAGGGATAGTCGCCTGCTCGATTGATCATGACGGCCCAAATATGAGAGAAGACAAAGAGTCAAATACCTCAAGCACTTAGCACTTGCTTCATCGTCGAAGTCTCGAGTGATCTGAAAGGAGGCTACGAGCTCCCAGAGTGGAATATAAGCGAGTGAGAGTCAGAAGCGCCGCCGGCCTGGACCGCTAACGTGCCATCGACAAAGACATAAACAAGAACCACGAGCCGCATCCCGAATCTTGATACAGAAACAAGTGATTTGGAATTAGCTGCCAAGCTTATAAACTCTGATAACCCAGAAAAGTCCCGTCATCCGTAGTCACCGTCAGGATCCCGCGAGTCAAGCCATCACTTGAAACTCAGCTTCAACGCCATGATGTGCCGCGACACTTCGCCAAGTAGTGCCCAACACTTCAAAGCATACTCTAACAACAGAGTTTCAAACCTTACATATCGGCAGATACCAGACACGATAAGCCGCAGCCATCAGCCGCATCCTATTCGACGGATCCCGTCAAACAAGCTTTTCGCCAAGTCAAAGGTTCGAAGCCAATTGCGCCCAACGTCAATTACAACGCGCCAATTTCTGGCAGATAAACCCTCGCGGAGACTTCGCCGGACCCGTTGCCAGTGGAGTCTAGACTCGCAAACTCCGGCTAAAAAAAGTCAAAAGGATTGAAACTTTGTCGAGGTTTGTAATTGTGTGGTGACGTCTACATAAGGAATTACAAATCTTCTTGAAATGTGTCTACCAGCACTTGCACTTGCACTTGCCGTTTAGATTGGCTGTACGGTACCCGGAGATCTGGATACACGTAGCGGAATAGCTGTCCAAAATATCGCGTTGTGATTTGTAGGTTTCCGTATGTTTTCGGAATCGTTCCGCCGACGTTATATGTATTGTTGTCGTGTCCGTTTTGAGCAAAGATGTAAGTTTGCTTTCCCAGATTCCACTCGAATGTTCCTCTGCTTTGCATTTCTGCTGCTGCTACATGTACATGTATCGACATGGACTGCGCGGCTGCATGTTGATCCTGTGGATCATTCAGTATGCCTCCTTACGTACTTTGTCGCATGGGGTAGTAGTTGCCGCGTTGGGTCATTGCGTTCCAGCGAGTCAGAGGTCGCGTGGAGACGAGAGGTTCCAAGCAATTGACAGATTATCTCACTAGTCGCTATGGCATGCTATCTTCGCTCTCGTATCGTGCTGACTTGTCGCGTTGGGATGTGTTCTAATGCGCGTCAACAATATATCATGACAAGAACCTACTAGCTCCAGCTCATCTTGAATCGCGATGTTCGAAAATCTAGGACACCAGTAATCAGTCAGAAGGGGTTTTGGTCGAGGAGAACCGTGCCAGTGACAGCCAAGTGGGCTGGTGGTGTATTGTTGCGACGGTAGCGACAGTCCCCTATACAAAATTGCCAAAACCCTCCTTGCATACCAGTGTCCCCTACCCAACGCTGCGCAAAATCAATCAAAGCAATCATCAACCCATACACATATATCGCTAAAAGGCAAGAAAGGGCGCGAGCTTAGTCAAGCACCGGTATCATAAAAGGCTTAGAAAACGTCCCTCCCACATGTGGAATCTAAGCCTTGTCTGTACCGACGCCGTCCTTTCGCTCAGAGCCTTTCCGGTCGCCAGCCTCCTGAGAGTACTTTCTCCATAAGCTTGCAATATCGTCCTTGTTCTCGTTCTTCTCGGTGATGAGGTTCTTCAGCCACTTGTTCTCGGTCTCGAGCTGGTTGATGCGGCTTTCGAGGGCAGAGACTTTGTCGCTCATCTCCTTGGCGGAGCGTTCGAGGGCGGCTTCACGTTGCTTCTTCTTCACTCGGAATCGGGCGCTGGCAGCAGTGTTGCGGCGGCGTTTGTCTTCCTCGGCTGCGATGCGGGATGCTTCTTCGCTCGACATGCCGGAAATGGAGTCGGCTTTGCGTTTCTCTCCGGCATAGCTGGCACCGGGAGAGGGAGAGCTTCCAGTGGAGGAGACGGCGTACATAGACTGGTTCGCGAGGCCGTGGGGCATAGACGGCACGCCCTCGGAGTGAAAGGCCGGCTGTTGTGGGAAGGAGAAGTCGGGAAAAGCGAAGTCTGAAATTCGCGCCATCAGCATCGTCGTCGTGGCCGTCATGGCAGCGATACACAGAGGCAGTCCACGCGCTCGAAACAGGTCGACGACGACGGGAAAAACAACAAGCTAGCGTATAATGGGGAAAGCGAGGCAGAAGCGCGCCCAAACAACAGACGGGGCTACGGGTATATGTTGTGCTGACTCTGATATCCCGGGCACGACTCACGTGACATGAGGTGCTTTCGGCACTAACCTTGGCAGACAGGTACTTGGACAAGCATACGGGCCGGCGACCACCATGGGGGAGTGACAGGGATGAATGGCGAGGAAGGGGGGTCTGTGATAGGCCACGAGAGCCTCGGAAGGAGGGAGCCTGGGACGCCCCCATCTTTTTCCCTTGCAACTGTGCATGCAGCACACCAGCCAGACTGCGCACGACATATCCCTGGCTCTTCAACGATAGCGCACTGGGGCTATCCTGCGACACGAAGTGCTGTGCCTCCCCTTCTCATGTATCTCTGTCGCCATGCGCATCACATGCGTACCGCGCCCCGCGTTGGCGGGCGTCGTGCCACCAGCCTGAGAGACGAGGGTGAGAGAAAGAGACATCGCTACAAAGCGATGACAGAGTTTGGGTGGGGTTCCATGTCAAGCTTGTTGGCCATTGAGTTGCCCTGCCTTCTTGTGCTGCCGTCCTAGTCCTCATCCAGACGGCAGACTTCTGCAAGCTGGACCTCTCAACGGTGCCATAACAAGCACCCCTTTGCTTGTGCCGTCCCATTGGCGTACCATTCACTTGAATTTCTTCATGCCGTCTCCTCTCTGCACCTCGCACTCGCACTCGCACTCGGTTCAGGGCAATAAAGAAGAAAGCGATAAAACGACGATTTGTAAGCGGGGATTGGGGGAGCACAACAACGACTTAAAAATACAGCAGCAAACGTGAGGGCACGGGGTGACCAAAAAAGATCCGCACGTACCATTGATGAAGTCCAAATTCTTCAAGTCTGAAGAGACAGCGGGCGCAGCAAGCGGAGGCTGCTGAGCGGGAGAAAGATGCTGCTGAGTGGAAGAAATATGCTGCTCGCTTGGGGCCTCCAAATTGGTCATGAGGCCGGAGTCGAAGTCGTAGAATTCAGTGTTGGTGAAAGCAGCCAAATCGTCCGCAAAGCCCAAGTCGGGGTCCTGTTGAGTCATGTCGGGAAGAACATTGAGATTGGCGATGTAATCGGCCACGTTGGGTCCAGGTCTGCCGTTGAAACTGGCCATTGCGATGGCGGTTTGGGATCTCGGTGTTACTTGCTGTCGTTGATTCCCGCAATAAAGATGTATCCTCTCGGAAGGAACGAGGACGGTGTTGAATCGACGGATGATTCTGAGTTTTCGAGATTCCGGTCCGAGTCGGGACTCTTAGTGGCGGGGGCGGGGTCTGATGCGGGAAAAATTGTCGCAAAAGTTGGTTTAATCTCGGTCGTGCGGTCCGGGACGCCCTCGCCTTCTCGACCAGTCCTCAGTTCCTGAGCCTTCCAGGTTCGCTGTCGCGACGATTCGTTGCCGTGGGTGACCAGGCATGCGACGATGACGGGTGCGGAGTGTTGGTGTGGAAGGGAGAGCGAGAGAGGACCAGCGACAAATACCGGGAGCAGGTGCACTCGGACGGTGAGCCACTTAATTAGTCAGAGGCTCAGAAAAATGCCGACGTTCAACGACAGCGCTCACGCGGCCCTAAGCTTAAAACGATGGTGGATACGAGCAAGCTTACGGCAGCTACAGACAAGTCCGTCGGCCACTGCTCAAAAGGGCTCCTCCGCAGCCATGCAGCCACATCTTTAATCTATTTCTTTGTCAACATTGAAGAACCGAGACAAGGCCGCGACCAGGCTACAATTGTTTGTCGGCCGAGGTCCAGATGTATCAAAGACCACGACAAAGAACTTGGCTTTCTTCCCCAGACTCATGTTCACACCCTTCAATTCTCCCCGCCCGGAGCCAAGCGGCCCAAAACCCAATTCCTCGCCATACCAAGCTTTTCCTTCGGCTCGTGGCCATCAAAACGGCATCGCTCAAGTAGACCGGTGTCGGATTTCACCCATTTATGACCGGAACGCTTGTGTATTTCGCAACTTTCAAAACCAAGGGTACATATAGCATCAACTTTTCGAGTCCCCCTAACTCTTCAACTCCCACATCCCCAGCCGGGCTAACGTTGAGTCTTTCCCATGGGCATAAATCCATATATACAAGCCCAGCTGCACTGCAGCATCGGCCTTTGCTTATCACCACCCTCTGTCCTATTTAGACGACATGAACAGCCTGTCAGACACCAGACCCAAGCCGCAGATGAGATGAGCAGACCACCTCATCGCCATCAAGCAACAGAACCTCGGGCCCCCTTCTCGCGTCTGGAAACTGAACAATAATCAAGCCTCGACAGCGACGGGGGTCTGATGATGCTGAATGCTGATCACCTTTAATCCTCAGCATGCCTGAAGGCCTGGACACAATTCCGATTCGCTCTCCAGCCCCCTTCTCGGAGGGTGGATAAGGGGAGTGGGGGATGCGGAGCAAGTGTCTGCTTTGGTCCATCAATCAATGTTCTGGGGGTTGCCGCGGCTGAAGATTTCAAAACAACACAGGTTTGCGATTCTGCAAGTCTTGCGCAATCTGGTCCAGGCTTGAAGAAATACGCTTCAATTTTCTCTTCTTGTTGTCGATCGTTTTCCCGCGGTTTCTTTGAAATGTTGGACGGCTGGCTTATGTGCCTTTGAATTCAGATAATGCTGGACCGTTCTATGCTGGTCTTGGTGCTGTTGCGATTTTAATTCAAAATCGGGATCTGCAGCCGCAAGTGCAACCGTGGACTATATAATATACATGTATTGAATCGACATAGATCTGGATTCTGGATATCCATATTCAAGTTGCTTTTCTGCGTGGGGGTGCCCTGTACCCAAAAATACATCGAAACAAGTATCTAGAAGGGCCTATTCCATGCTATAGATTATGTACCATCCTCAGCCACCTTTATGCCTTGCTAATTGCGCTGAGGAAATCGTTACCTAAACCGATGCATATAAAAAGCCCACGGTTCAGGAATGATTATTATATCTCTTCTTCCTATCCCACAGGGGTCCTACGCCACAGCAATCAATAATATACAAGTGTAGTTTGGCAACGGGAGATCTTTCTACGGATAGACCCGAACCTCTCAGGTTTCTTTATGTTGTTGGGTGCTTGCCGTTCTGTTATCTCCACCAGCCTGCAAGTCTCAAGCCACATTTCTGCAGATGCCGCACGCAAGGACCCTTTTCGGCTTTCTCCTCAGAGATCTCGGAACTTGTCTCGGAAGGGGAATAAAGATTTCCCCGCGGTGTTTTAAGCTTATCTTCTTTGTTTCTCAAATTAGAAATGGTCCTGGATAGTGGGAGGTGAAGAGGCGGGATGTGGGGTGGGTTTTGCGGAATCCTTGAATCTTATACAAGCTTCCTAAAGAGTCAAAGCGAAGAGCTGTAGAGAATTTCATTGGCCATTGGATCAGGATAGGGCATAACAATTTCGACTGTCATCAATGTTACAAAAAGACAAGGACAACACGGCGAGAGTACCTAGGTAGTCAACCGGCTCGAGTTATCTCTTTTTACGAGTTGGCTTTGGGCCTGTTTTCTTCTCAAGGTCTGCTTGATGTTTTGCGATGGTTCTGCTAAGAATGGGTCATTTACTCTGGCCACTGGCCCACTGTCGTTCATTATGAAATACGGCATCGTGCGCTCCTCTATCCTTAGTTGGCTGCTCTGACGAGAACCTGCTTCCATTAACCTTGGTTGTCTCAGCCGCAAACTACCAGTACCTGTCAAATGTGGCACGGGCTGCTTTTCATCGTTGTCCACCATGAAGCCGCTCAGATCAGTGGCCTTTTTTTCTTTCTTTCTTGAAGTAGTATTGGAGCCTCAGGCTACAGCACTAGTCCCTGCGCTAAGGCTAGCGTCTCTCACTGCTATATCAGCAGTCCTTGGCTAGACCTTCCCAATGCAAGCACCTACGTCCCTCAACAAGTAGCCATGAGTTAGAACTCGCGTCGAAAGACAGTAAGACCTGGCTGATCCCCACCCTGGGACTGAAACAGAGCCCATAGTGACCCATACTGCGAGAAACACATCACTTTCCAAGTGGTTTTCCCAGATGCCCTGCATAAATCTCATATTATCAAATTCATCTCCAATCTGATTTCGCTGGAGGCAATTTATACACAAGCATAGGACCTTTTCATCTGGAAACTTCGAGCTGCAGCAGTACTCACTTTTGAAGCCACAAGGGCTTCGAAATTGCGACGCTGAATCTCTAAGAGACCTAGACTACCAGGTCATGGAACATAAATCCCACTACTGCTCGTACTTCTCCACCTTCTTCATCAGCTTCGTAAACGTATCATCACCATACACCCCCAGCAACTTCTCATACTTCTCCTTCGAAGCCGCCTGAATCCACTTAACAAAAGCCGCATCCCAAAAATCCAGATAAGTAGCTAGATCATCGAATCAGCCCCAGCCCCAATCTCATTTTCACATCAACGGTGCAGGAATACTCACGATCTCCACTCAAGTCATCATTCTTCATTCGCTCTCTCAGAGACGTCCAAGACTCCGCAATCTGCTTCAAACAAGCTTCCTCGCCACCTCCAATCTTGTCCGTAACTTCGGACAGACTGACACCGGTCTGCTTCTCTCTCGTCTCCTTGAAAAACTCCTTCGATCCATCGTGCGGGTCCAAGGCATTCAGGTAGACATCGTAAAAAACCAACCACGCGAGGCCAGGGAGCAGGCCCTCCGTCTCTTTATCATGCTGTGAGATTTTGTCGACGTCTTTGAGTGTCTTGTAGCCGTCTTTCTCGGTGAATCGTTCGTTCAAAAGTTCGACGATTGGGGTTGAGTCGTTCAGGGCTTTGTAGTTGGGGCCTGGGATTTCGATGATGGGGACGGTTGCTTTGAGATCGGTCATGTCGACGAAGAGTTTCTGGCATAGTGGCTCGATGGCGGGGTATGAGGTTTTGACGGTCGAGTAGGGGATGCCTTTGTAGTTGAGAGCGTATCGCGTGCACCAGCAGTAAGGAGACCAGGGCTTGGGACCGCTGAGGTCGTAAAAACGAACTGTTTGTTCGGCCATTTTGAGGTTGGAAGTGAGAGGTTATCCTGAGGTATAGCTGTGGATTGAAGTAGAAGTTCTAGCTCGCGATTTCGTCAATTTGTGTTTGGCCCTTTGAGTGGTTCGAACAGCTTGAGCGGTAGTCGTTTGAGGTAAGGTAGGCTTCATCAGCTCCATCCCTGATCATCTCATGGATAATTAGTAATGCAGGCATATCTGTATCCCAGGCACCGATGGTCTGCACACGTCACTGTCACCGTAACGGTCCGATTCAGATCAATTCCAGCCGGACTGTTAACGGAGCCTGTATTCCCCCGCAATTTGACCTATGTCAATACTACCCGGTGACATTGATCGGCAACCAACGATAGCTCTAGCAATAATACTAATTAATTACGGGAACCGAGACATTAATTTCCCTAGCTAGAAGGACACCAATCCAGAGAAAAGACTACTAAAAATTCGGCATTTGACAGCCGGGACGTCAGATAATTCCCCGCATCGTCCCTTTTCCCACCGAGGCGGCACATGGCGGGGAAGTTCGGCAGCCGAGGTCCCGATCGATTTTTATTGGATAGCAATCGATATTATATACATCTCGCCTTTGCTGAATTATAGAATTACCTATATTCTTGTTAGTATAAAACCACTTGGTTTTGGAATCTGTGGCTAGTGCACAATGGTTATTGATCCAACAGTCATGTGAGTTATCACGTGCCTTGTCTGAAAAACTACACCCCTTTCTGAGAAGTCAATTGGCGCCACGGGTTTCGACGGGTAGTGCTGCAACGGAGCATTTGCCTTGGACGCCTGCGGCGCCCGCGTGCCATTGAGCGGACCTAGGCCCTATAAGAAATGTTTTTGTTGGGCTAGTGCTGCTGAACGGTGCAATAAATGCGACGACACTCGAAAATGCCTAGCTCGCATTGCCCTCTATTCAACACCTTCCCCTCTTCCCGAAGACAGAAAGCTCTTGATTGAAAACATCATCTCAAAAAGTACAGTTATTGAGCATATGATCTTCACCAATCCGACGTCACCGATAGCATTTTTCCATTCGCAAAACCCCAAACATGCAGGAACCCTCTACGAAAGCTGCCAGCTGCGGTCAGAATCATGTCCTGGTCAGTATGATCATGCAGGCGTCCGAGAAACAACTGCGTGAAGCTTTCCGCGACCTCGTAGCAGCTCTGCCGGAAACAGTCAACAAAGCGCTAGACCTGCTGGTTGTGGAGCCGGTTGTGGACAGCGGGGAATTTGACCGGGACACAGAAGTTCGGAAGGATGACGATGAGGAGGATAGTTATGACTCTGATGGATTTATCAAGGAGACGGACGCAGACGATGGTGTGGATGACGAGGTTCCCGGTGGAAGCAATAGTCAGGGAGCCACGAGTGGGAGTAAGAGGGAAGCTAAAGTCGCCGACGAGGATAGCATTCGAGCTGGAGCAGTGATGAGGAGATGTTCGAAATGCTGCGATGGCGAGGAAGAGCCCGTCATCCACATTCCCAAATCTTGTGATTTCGATCACCGAGGCAATTCCATCAAAACCAGCCCTAGCGCAACAAAGTTCAATAAGATTTGACGACGAAACTACCAATCCTATCGCCTCTAAGCGGTATTTGGCGCCAGCTTCCTCGGCTGCCTATCCCACGATACTCGATACCACCTCTTGGTACCAATCACAATCTCTTTCGACCACGATTGGACATTCTCGGACGATCTCATGCTCCATTCCACAGAATCAAGAAGCAGAAGCAGCTCCTGCTTACGTCGCCACACCATGCTCCGATAAGCCGCGAACGTTGAGGCGGAAACCGAGACTGAAATCATTGAGAATGGCTTTGACGGAGAAAACAATGGGAGATTGTGCGCGAAATTATGGTAAGACAGCCGGCTCTTTTGACCCCCCTGATTCCATTCATCGACTCCATGTGTGAGGCAGATTTGCTGACTTCAAGACTTATAATAACAACAGGTGACAAAGAATTCGATGGCGCAGCTTCGTTCTCGGACGGCGTCGACAATAACACTCCCAGAATGAACCAGCATAACATATTCGAAGATCCAGAATGCACCGAAGGGCACTTCGGGGCCAGTCGTGAGAGCAGAGGCGGAGCTGCGGGATGCCAGAAGAGGAATCACGTCCCTGATGCTAAGTGGAGAGAGTACAACAAGCGGGCAAAACTTGCATGAGCTTCTGCGTCCGAGCTGGCTTTCCGTTTTCGCATCGGGTATATTTTCAAGTCTAGCTGTCTAAAAATCATCAGCGTCTACCATGCAAATCCACCACTGTTCTTCTGTCTCGGCTCTCCACCAGCCTCAAAAGTACCATTCGGCAGTCTCCTCAAGCCCTGTGTAGCGCTACCAGCTAAGGGCACCCAAGTGACATTGTGTCCTCGTCCAACCATGAAGTCCACAATTTCCTGATCATAGCCGTCTTCGAAAATCGCGATGTTCGGCATCAACTGATCGTGGATTCTCGGTTCCGCTAATGCCTCCGCCATGCTCATGTTGTGATCCAGTACGTGCCAGAGAGATAGGATTGTCGCGGTCGGAATTTGGCTTCCACCAGCAGCGCCTGTGCTGATGTACAGCTCGCCGTTAGGATATTCGACGATCACCGGTGTGATGGATGAGAGCGGTCTTTTGCCGGGAGCGATATAATTTATTGGCGAGGGGACGAATCCGAAGAAGTTTGGAACTCCAGGAATGGAGAAATCGTCCATCTCGTTGTTCATAATAATTCCGGTTTCGGGGACGATCACGAGAGAGCCGAAAAGAGTGTTGATGGTGGTTGTCAGGCTGATAGACATGCCAGACATATCAGCGGTGACAATATGTGAGGTGCCGGCGTGACGAGCGCTAGTGTGGTTTGTCGGATCGTAAGCTGTGACATTCAGAGTGTGATAGTCGGAAATCTTGCTGCGTATCAATGCTGCTTTAGATTCTGTGAGCATCTCGGCCTCGAAGTCGTCGACGCCGTCCTCATATTCAGGGTCCCCAAGTTCCATGCGTGCTCCGTACGCAAACCTGATTGCTTCGTCCAGGCGATGGGTGCTGAGGTTGAGGCCGGCTGGGTAGTCTGATTCGTAGCCTTCGAGTGTCTTGAGCACGCTTAGAGCAACTGCTCCACTACTGGGAGCGCCAGTAGATACCAGTCTGTAACCTCGGTAGTCGACCTCGATGGCTGGTCGGATCGAAATATCGTAGTTCTTCAAGTCTTCAGTCGTCATAGTTCCATTTGCGGCTTGGATAGCGGCAATGGTCGCATTTGCTTCGCGACTATTAGCTGTGATTCTTGAAATGATCCCTCGTGCGAAAGCTTACCCATCTCTCCCTCGTAGAACACATCCGGTCCGTACTTGGCGATCTTCTCCAGCGTACTTATTGAAGTCAGCAACTACATCTAGGAAAAGGGGTTGGGAATGGACAGACTCGGCATAACGCTTTCTTGTTAGTATGTCACCCAACTTGACAAGTTCTCCTGGATAACTGTCAGCGCTGGTCCCAAATCGGATTTACTCGAGATGAACTGTTCTGGATACTGACCGTTCGGTGCAAAGTCTATAGCCCAACTTGGGTCTTCCACCAAAAAGTTCCGCTGAGCCACCCGGACGGCAATCGTCATGTAGCGGATATGGTCCTCAGTAACTGCAAAGTTGTGAGCAAATCGAGCTCAGACGAAAGCCACAAGAGACCACCGACCAACAAAACCGTGGCGTGCAAGTTTCACGGCCGGGTTGACAACTTCTCGCCAAGAAAGAACCTGTCATAGCCTTAGCGGAACCCAGCGGCGAGATGAAATGACCACAACATACTCCGTAGTTCTGATGCAAATATGCTAAGCCACGCACTTCTCCTGGAACACCAGCAGCAAGACCGCCAAATACACTAGCAAGTCTGTCATGCTTGTACATGTCACGGAAAGCAGCGGCCGGTGCTTTTTCCCGGAAATCGATGGCTTCATATGAACCATCCGAATCTCGGACAAGCATAAAACCGCCACCTCCAATACCGCTATGATGCAAGCCTGCCCAGAGTCAGTCTTTTGAACCCAGTGGTATTGAGCGTGGAGAGAGTTGGAATCCTTACCAATCACACCTACACAGAACACGGTGCCCGCGAGAGCATCGGCAGCATTCCCCTGAGCAGAAGTCAGTGTCCGTGATATCCAAAATTCTCCTATGTATCATGGCTTGAACAAACTTACTCCTCTTTTCAGCAATTCTATACCGATGCTGCTGCATTCCTTGGCTTCACTGGCGACAGCTCCTCGATGATCTCGCAGTGGTGAATACTGCGGAACTGCTGCAGCACTGGCCCATCCTGATAATAACAGGAGCGGAAGCCCCCATGCTGTTTTCATTGGCAGAACCTGCGATTTGTCAGTGTTATAGCTCTACCTAAGGATATAAGGAAAACAGTGGTTGACTGACCCTAGGGCTTCTACGAAATAAGTGAAATTCGGCGAATTGATAGCGAAGTTTGAAGTCACTACTTATCTAGTCGAAAAGTACGCAAAGTGAAGTCACTACAGACGAATAATGGAGACGGAAGAGATCTTGAAGCAGTATGTCAGTGATCAGGTCTCCATGCAAACAAAGGAGTGAGACTGAGGCTTGGTTACACACATGGACCACCGAAACCACTCGCACCGCAAAAGGCTATGAGGAGGCTGCTGGAGGCGAAAGTCGAGCAGTCAAGAACTTCCAAAACCTCAATACTTTGGGTTCGAGTGATCGCAAACACTACTCCGATGATAGGGGCCCACGTGAGCCACGCCCCCGATAAGGAAAGGTCGTTGCTTCTTATCGGCGATCAATTCGGAAGCCGGGTTACCAATCAGCAGCGGCCATGCTCTTCGTTGCTTTTGCAACCTCAACCTTCCATCTCCAGGAACAGGAATGTTGTTTTATGTCGGATTCTTATATATATTTGAAGTTCCGACCAAGCGTTTGAATTGTATATCATTTGTAATTGGTGCCATTGCCCACATTTGTCAGCGTACCGAAGCTAAGTCGCTGAAGGACAAAACGGCCCCTGGGTGTTCTAAACCATTAGACAGTAACTCGAGAATATAATCTCGATTTTCGAAACACAATTTTCCCAAATGCTGGCAACTTCGATTTATTGAAACAGGCTAAGTTATAATGAACGAGCAAGGTTCAGATACCTCCTTATCGATAAGCATTCCAACGCCGAATTCGCATATCCAGCTGCAGCTTCAAAATTTCTCGGCCCCTCAGCACCTCACCCCAATTCGAATTACTCCTCCACAAACATGGCCGCCGAACAAGCTAGACCTGCCGGCACCAAGCCTGGCGAGAACATGCTTTGGGGAGGTCGTTTTACTGGTGAGTCAGAGCTGCCAATTGTCCAAAAACCTCTCAATTCTGATTCGACGACAAAGGTGGACTGGACCCATTGATGACCGCCTACAACGAATCCATCTACTACGACCGAGCCTTCTACGCCCAAGACATTGCAGGCAGCATTGCCTGGGCCCGCGCCAACCACAAGAACGGCATACTCTCTGCCGAAGAATTCGACAAGATCGAGGAAGGCTTCGTCAAAGTCAAGAAGGAATGGGAAACCGGCACCTTCAAGATCATCCCGGGCGTCGACGAGGATATCCACACTGCGAACGAGCGTCGATTGGGCGAGATCATTGGCAAGGATGTTGGAGGAAAACTGCACACCGGACGCAGCCGGAACGAGCAGATTGCTTGCGATATGCGACTCTGGCTGCGAGATGAGCTGAAGAAGATCGAGGCTTACTTGGTCGACTTTCTGAAGGTCGTGGCAGCCAGGGCGGAGAAGGAGATCGAATACGTTATGCCTGGGTACACCCATCTGCAACGAGCGCAGCCGATCAGATGGAGCCATTGGATGCTGTCCTATGGTTTGGCTTTCGCTTCCGATCTTCAGAGACTGAGGGAGGTCATTCCCAGGGTAAACAAGAGTCCTCTGGGCTGCGGTGCCTTGGCTGGAAACCCATTCAACATTGACCGAGACGCAATGGCCAAGGAGCTGGGTTTCGAGGGACTGCTGTGGAACTCAATGGGTGGTGTTGCAGACCGAGACTTTGTTCTTGAGACTATGCAATGGGGCTCCATGTTGATGATCCACATGTCGCGATGGGCTGAGGATCTCATCATCTACTCATCCGGCGAGTTCGGCTTTGTTCGTCTTGCCGATGCCTATTCCACTGGCAGCTCCCTGATGCCACAGAAGAAGAACCCTGACAGCTTGGAGCTGTTGCGAGGAAAGAGCGGACGGGCATTCGGTCAAATGGCCGGCTTCATGATGACCGTCAAGGGAATCCCGAGCACCTACAACAAGGACTTGCAAGAAAGTGTGGAGCCCCTGCTCGACCACATCAAGACGGTCGGAAACAGCATCCAGATTGCCACAGGAGTTCTCTCGACCCTCGCCACCGTCCCCGAGAAGATGAAGGCAGCACTCGATCCTTTCATGCTAGCCACCGACCTTGCCGACTACCTTGTCCGCAAGGGCGTTCCTTTCCGCGAGACCCACCACATCTCAGGACAATGTGTTGCTCTTTCTGAGAAGACCGGAACTCCAATGAACGAACTGTCCTATGAGCAGCTGAAGGGTGTTGATGCCAGATTTGGAGAAGATATCAGCGAATGTTTCAACTACGAGAAGAGTGTTGAGATGCGTGCAGCCAAGGGTGGCACTAGCAAGAGTTCTGTGCAGGAGCAGATCAAGGTCTTGAAGGAAATGCTTGCCTAGATGCTGTCTGACATTTGTCCGCGGTAGTTCAAAAGTTGCTGATAGACTTAATGATACCAAGAAATGAAATGGCATTGTTGAATTGCGTTGTTTCTACAAACATGACCAATACCAGTGCTTAATGCCTACACAAAAGCTTCTATATTCCTAATTAGACTCCACGTTGTTATCTGTATCTTCGATTTTCATGGCAAGAAGGAAACAACCAACCGCTTAACATCTATAGTTATTGTCCACTTCCTCGCAAGGTTGCGGTAGGACACTAAGCTTTGATTCAGCTAGCAAACCAAGTCGGCAAAATTACTTCAGCATTATTGAACCTTTTTCCAGATGACCAGTATCAAATTACTGTTTTGTTCGCAGAGTCACGCAGCAATATCAAGCCCTTAATAACCCATGAAATTCTATCTCGCTGTCGAAGTTCGGCTCTCTGTCGATATCTCAAATTGTTATCAAAACTTAGTCAATTGTCGGTGATTTTTGCTTTATGTGAGAATCCTGAGTTGCTGTGTAAAGTTATGCTAGCTGTTAAAGTCTCATTCTGTTATTACACGAATGGTGTGTTCACAGAGTCACAC
Organism: Cyclaneusma minus; assembly: GCA_037179335.1. Lineage (NCBI taxonomy): Eukaryota > Fungi > Ascomycota > Leotiomycetes > Marthamycetales > Marthamycetaceae > Cyclaneusma > Cyclaneusma minus. The sequence continues at coordinate 91,996 of JAKZHN010000036.1, read as the reverse complement.
AGCAATGTCAGGCCCTTAATACCCTTTGAATTCCAGTCTCGGTGTCAAAGTTCCGGTTTCTGTCGAAATTATAAGTTAATATTGAAAGTTCTGTCAACTGTCGTGATTTCGCATTCTATGGAAATCCCGAGTTGCTGTATAAAATCAAGTTAGCTATTAGAATCTAATCTTGCTTTCAAAGTTCCAACTAGCTGTCGAAATCCAACCCGATGTCAAAACCCAACCCGATGTCAAAACTTAAGTCGATGTCAGAGTCGAACTCGCTGTCGAAATCCAACCTCGTTGTCGAAGTTCCGGTTTCTGTAGAAGTTCAAAGTTAATATCGAAACTTCAGTCAACTCTTGTGATCTTGCTTTCTGTGGAAATCTCGAGTTTGTATACAAAATCAAGTTAGTTGTTAAAATCTAATCTTGCTTTCGAAATCCTACTAGCTGTCGAAAGTCAAGTCGATGTCGAAAGTCAAGTCGATGTCGAAAGTCAAGTCGATGTCGAAAGTCAAGTCGATGTTGAAACCAAACCCGATGTCGAAACCAAACTCGATTCTGAGAGCCCAACTCACTGCCGAAATCTAAGGCTCTCACCGTCATCAACACGATTCACAACTGGTGACTTCTTGGTCAACATCTGTTAGTTGCCTACCTGAATTGCTCTCTTCAGAGATCTCAATGTTTCCAAGGCAGGAATGAACGGAGTGTTTGTATGTTTGACAAGCCCCTGAACTTTCAACCATTGACTTCTGGTTTGTGAACAACTCTTTATCTACGACAACTAACTGCTCAAGACTGAATGGTTCTGTCGATCTCCTTAAGTTCACCGAATGGGGCTTTTGGCAGCGAATCAGGGGAGCATTTTCAGGACTCAACAGAGCCCTCATGTTCAAATCAATTTCTTCCTTTCGATCAAATTTTGACTTGTGATAGCTGTTTGTCTGAAAAAGAACAAGCTGGGGAGCATTCAACTTGCCACCAGATCCTAATCTTCCCATCAGATCAACCCCTGGCCATCGATCAAATTTTGACTTGCCATAGCGCAAGACAGCTACTTGTCAGAGAGATTACCATGCCGCTGGGTTATATGCTGTAGTTTCACTTAAACGGATTTATAATTTTCCGAGACATAGATCACGTGAGCGGGCCAGACGTGCGGGCACGCGCTTATAAATAAGCGACCGAAGCGACAGCTTCCTGAACTTCTTCTATCTTCGGACAGCACACCACCTCCAGACAACAACCACCTCCGGACGCCAACCGCCTATAAATGCGCAACCGACGCGACGGCTTCCTGATCTTCCTCCATCTTCGGGCGGCCACCACCTTCAGACAACAACCACCTGCAGACAACAGCCACCTACAAATATGCGACCGACGCAACCGCTTCCTGAACTTCCTCCATCTTCGGGCGGCAACCACCTTCAGACAACCGCCACCTCCACCGCCACCTCCGGACAACAACCACCTATAAACATGCGGCTGACGCGATGGCTTCCTGATCTTCCTCCATCTTCGGGCGGCGACCACCTCCCGGTGACCACCTCCAGACAGCCACCACCCTCGGCCAGTCAGCCACAGACCACGCAGCAACTGCGGAGATGGCATCGCACCAGCTGTATCCTCACCCAAGGCTTGAGCCTGGAACAGGTCAGTAGGCTGTACTCTGTCATAGAATTCAGTTGATGCTTACCAGCTTTATCTAGCCTAGGTACCATAGCATCTTCAGAATCGAGAAGAAAAGCATAACGAACAGAGTGAGGAGGCTCAAGGGGTACTCCATCCTCCTCGGGGATTACTGCGAAACTCGTTAAGAGAACGCAACAGCGAGAAGAGACCTCGGCGCCAGCAGAACGGCGCGCTTAGCTACGCGCAGCCAAAAGTTTTCAAACCCAAATAGGTCTTCGCGTCGCCCGAGTCGCGATCTCCTTCCCCCTTCCTTTCTTTTTCCACCCGCATCACCACAGTCGGTTCAAACCGGCTTCTTCACACGCAACCACAGTGAGTCTCCCCTTCTTCGTCTTTGCGCACGAGGCATCGCTGACCGCAAATCTCGCGCTGCAGATTGCACCTCGAACAGCTCCCCGAAACCAAGACTTCGCAATGTCTTCCAACGATCCTAGATCTTGGAGGCCGGTGGTTGCTGGTGGCGGCGTGACCCGCCACGGTATCAGCATCGACCCCGACAACTTGCCTTCCGTCGCACTCAGGGTCTTGACCACTGAGGCAGCTATCGCTGGCATGGAGGCGGATATCACGCTCAACCATGAGGAACACGGGGAGAGGCTTAACCAGATCGAGGCAGCTATGAGGGAGCTTGGTCGTGGACTGACTAGTACCCACGAGCGCCTCGCCACCCTTACCGGCCAAGTCACCACCTTCACCGACCGGGTCACCAACCTCACCGACCGAGTCGCCACCCTCACCGACCGAGTCACCACCCTCACCGCCCAGCGCCTGCAATTTCAGGTGGATAACATGAACAGACAGGTCGCAAATCAGGGCGGACAGCTCGATGGCTTGGAGGAGTACGTCGGAGGTTTGCACGAGCAGTGGAACGAGCAGCTCAATGCTCTGAGCGAAGACCTGCGTGCCCAGGCCCTTGCTGCTGAGCAGACTGTCAACCGCTACAGCAACCTCGTCAACCGCCACACCGACCGGTTGGAAGTACACCACCAGCGTCTCGGCAACTTGGAGATTGCAGTCCCCGACTTCCAGCCCCGTCACTCACCCCATGCCCCCCTCGCTCAGCTGCCACCCCAGGCCCAGCAGGCCCAGCAGGAGCCCACCACCCAGCGCAGCGGTCTCTCCAGACTCCCCGGCAGCCTTTCTAGGAGTTTCAGCAAGCGCAAGGCTAGCGTTAAGAAATTGTTCAAAAACTGATAAAAAAGGCGAGTGGACCCTTATTCAGCAATTCCTAGAGCTTCAATGCTCCCAATCCTCTGCCTGGTATCCTACCGTCTGCACTTGCTAACTTGCGCACACAGACTGCAGCAAGGAGACCCGGTACAACTTCCGCGTCACGACCATGGGGCGATGAATAGCATTCTGGGTTTTTCGGAAACTGGCGTCTAGGACAACACTGTATAATAATGATTCGCAAGGCGCACATACTAGCTGCCCATCATAGCATAGAGCATGGGTGACGAGCACCAAAGGGAATTCTATGCACACTGAACTTCAGCTTCTTGCTTCCAGTGCTTCGTTCGTGATGGGTACTCATGAATTGAAGGACAACTTTATGAGTTGACGTCGAAATAGAATGTGAATGCCTGACGTTCCAGGCCATTACGTAACTCCATAGTTGCAGCTGGCGCACCTCGGTACATGTACGACTCGAAATCTCCTCCACATTATTCCCACAAACTCACAACTACAACCCGCAGTCAGCTTTTCTCGAGATCCACTTCGGTTGCCTTGCTTCAACTACGAAAGCAGAAAGGAACAAGGGTAGAGACGTCAGCCAAGCTGGATTACAATCCACCACCCTCGAAGATGGCGCTCTCACGAGTTCCGGGCGATGACAACCTCTTCATCGGCAGGTCCGTTCTTCACTTGTTTATCACGTGTTCATATTCTACTTCGCAGTTTCCGTTGTACATCTCCTTGTGTTCAGGCTGCAATGGTCCACTCCGGACCGGGCTTGTCTTTTTCCACAATGCCATATCTCTCCTTCATGTTTCCTTGCTAAATTTTGGCAGCATTTTCTGCCTCCGTCGGCCCTCTGCTCTCAAGGAAGCCAACATAACCCACATTCTTTCCGTCCTCCGAGGCGAAATGAAAGATTTCTCGGAAGTCCGCTCCAACTACACATGTCTTCAGGTTGAAGTTGACGACATTGACGATGAGGATCTTCTTGTCTCGTTCCCGGAGACGAATAAATGGATCGCCGAAGGTCTGAAGAAAGGAGATGGTGTTCTCGTTCATTGCGCAATGGGGAAGTCACGATCAGTCACCCTCGCCGTAGCATATCTCCTTCACACACGCCCGAACCTAAACCCCGAAGCCGCACTCGCTCTTATTCGAGAATCTCGGCCTATCGCTGAGCCGAACTCAGGTTTCATGGAACAGTTGGAGCTATACCACCAAATGGGCGCTCCTTCATCATCCATCGAAACAAACCCCATTTACGCCCGGTGGCGCTACCGCAAAGAAGTTGACTTGTCCACCGCGGCCGGTATGGCTCCGGACATTGATGTCGTCCGGTTCGAAGATGAAGATACTTCTCAATCAGATGTATCACAAACCAGCGGCGCAGAACGGGAGCAAGAACTTCGCTGCAAGAGATGCAGGAAAGCCCTCGCCACCTCACCATTCCTCATCGCCCACACCCCGAAAGCCCCACGCTCCAAAAGCACAGTATCTTCGGACCCGATCTCCTCCTTAGCACCGACACAATCCGCACCACCACCTTGTCAGCACCACTTCCTACATCCCTTATCCTGGATGCGTCCAGCGCTGGCAACGGGAATGTTGAATGGACGTCTGTCATGTCCGAATCCCAAGTGCGACCAGAACATTGGCAAGTTCGCATGGCAGGGATTGAAGTGCTCATGCGGAGAGTGGATATGTCCTGCATTCAGCCTGGCACGAAGCAAAGTGGATGTTGTGGATAAGCCCGGTGGGAAGACGGAGGTGGCAGATTTGGCAAAAGGGGTTGCGGGTTTGGGGATAAGGAGACCACCAGGCGCTACGGCTGAAGATGGTGCTTCGGTTGATCAGGGTGGAGATGGGAAGCCGAATATCAGGATGCCTCCTGGTATGAGAAAGGGAGGAAATCTTTAGGATCAATGTTCATATGCAGCCTGCGTTTACGGACCGGGCGCCTTCGACCCAAGTATCTTCGTGCTTGTCATTGCTTCCCCAATTCCAACGGCGGAACGACCATAGATTAACAGGCCGGCAACGGTACAGGGCCGAGCCTTGAGGTTTGGAAGTCATGCTACAGGAAGTCGGCGGTGGCCACCTCTCCTGTAATTGGACAATTGACTTTTGGACGTTGCCCCTGATTGTTGCCAAGTCAGACCAGTAGCTCTTTCCATCTCTGTCCGGTCTGGCCCTGTAGTTGTTCCACCCAGCCACTGTATAGCAAGGTTCGCCTGCGTGGGTTGCAGACTTCTTTCACTTAACTGTAAGACCTCGACAGACATTCGATTCTCATCTTGTTGAGAATGCAGAAACTGAAGCAGTCCCATGTGAGTGGAAGGTTAGATTCTGTTCTTGACCGCACCCACATCGCTCCCTCCCGCTCCGATGAACCCGAAGTGCCCGCTCGCCCTGCTAAGCATCTGCCGAGTATAGCACCGAAGTGTATTTGACTATGTGCAGACTCAAATAATAAAGTCAAAACGAGTCCGGCTAAGGGTACTAGAGTGGGAGAACATAGAGTCTGGCGACCCTGCCGATGTTGGCGGCAAGCCCACGGATGAGGCCGTTCAGGAAGAGATTGCCAAATACGTTGAGCAAAAGGATGAGCACATGTTCAGATGCATTATTGGACCAATGTTATGGACAGCAACGCCGAGAACAGGGTCTGCATTGATACTCCTTCTCTTAGGCGCCGACTGAATGCGGTTTGCGGTTTGCAGATCACGTCCATTACTTGCTTCACCTAGCATAGTTGGGGCCAGCTCAGGTCATCAGAAGCATTACAAACTGCATTGCTTAATCTCAGTTTGAAACCAATTAAGTCTTCAAGAACCTAGGCTTGATACTATGAGTGTGATTGTGAAAAAGATCAGCAGCAAGTCGAAGTTGTGCGGCAAGGCAGGGAGGTGGCATGACTCCCTACCTAGCTTGAACTATTCATCTGTCTCAGATACGCAGTTGGTCACTCACTCACGCTGTATCCCAGTTGCTCCCACAAATTCGCAGTTAGGTCCATGTTTTTACTCGAAGATGGAATGACTTTTGTTGGCGCTCAAGAATTGCAAAACATGCGCTAGGTCGTAAAAGAGCGAAAAGCAACAGACAAGAGCCAAGCAGCATCTTGCCAACCCTCTGATTTCTCCCCAGGCGGGGGCACCGGCTCCTCAAAATCAGCATCTCTCTTCGCATCCAAACTCTTACTCTTAAGCGTCGTCTGAGTCGTCACACTAGCATCCGAAGTATTCCCCGTCTCCGTCTCCGTCTCCCCATCCCCCTCATTCTCCTCCCCATCCTCATCCGCCTCATCCAGCGCAAACAGACTCCACCCCAGCAACTTCTCCATCACACCCCCCAACCCAAGCCCCCCCTTCTTCGCCAGCTTCCGCACCAACGCCTCGTCGTTTCGGCCAGATTCTTCTTCGAGCATTTCTTCTTCGCGGATGTCGACGAAGTCGGGCTCGGCGGCGTATTCTTCGGGGACGTTGAAATAGTCCATGCGGTCGTGCTCGCTCATGTCTTCTAGTGGTGTTTGCATTAGGTGTACTCTACTTCCTCGTCTGCTGCCTTGTCGACTTCCGTAGCGCGAACCGTATAAACTGCCGCCTTTGCTACCTGGTCCGAAACTGCTTCGGTGCGCGATGGGGGATAGTTCGTCGTCTGCTACGCTTCCGCGTCTGCTGTTGCGGATGCTTTCTATCTCGCGTGCGATGGCGGCTTGTTCTTCTTCGTCAGCTGCGGTATTGATATTCGTGAGGCTTGTAGAAGACGAGCGTGCCAGGAGCCATGACTGGCCTTTGGATTCGCGCGAAGATGTGGAAAGCAAGGCGGAGGTGCGGAGGAGCCAGTCGGAGTCGGAACGGTCTTTGGGCGTGAGTCCGGCGAATGACACGGAAGCGTCGACTTGCTCGAGACGGCGGGGTGAAGTGCTTCTGCGTAAGATGCCGCCGGGGGTCGTGGTGCCAGAGCGAGGGCGTGAAGAGGAGGGGATGTGGGCGGAGGATTTAGATTTGGGGAAGCCGACTGTGGCTGTTCGGTGGTGGTGACGACGGGGGTTTTGCGAGGAGAGGTTGAGGCGGGAGGAGGAGGGGGAGAGGATGCTGGGAGTGCTCGGTGCGGATTTTCCTTCTAGGTAGGAGGTGCGGATGTGGGCGTCGGGATAGGGGAGAGCGAGATCGGCGGGAAGGTTGTGGATATCGTGGAGGGGGAATTTGGGCGTGTGTGGGGCGAGGGAGGAGAGGTTGGGGGAGGATAGGTTGGAGCGGCGGGAATGCGGGGCGTGCCGGCTGTAGGCTTCGTCCATTTTGATGTATGTTGCTGTATGTCGAAGGGACGGGAATGGAGGCAGGTTATTAGGAGGAATTGTCGAAGAGAAGCTCGGGCATGTGAAAGCAAAGTGGTGAGATTATCACTGGCCCAGCATGGCGTGGTGTTGAAGAGTGGAGCCACCCCAGATCTGGGGTAAGCGCATTGAGGGACATGATGCTTCGGGTGTGTCTGCTGCCCGGCCCCGAGCGCCAATTAAATTCAGAACATTTGAAGAACGCGAACGCGATTGCGATAACGCCGTTTTAAATTTTTGATAGACCGAATTCGAGAGCATTTATCCTCACCAGCCACACAAGCAGCCACGGACAATGACTGCTTTGGGATAGGCTGAGAATTAAAGCTTTCGAATTCCGAAGAGGCCAAGATGCGGAATCTGAAGAACGTGCTTTACAAGAGGTGGGCGAGCCCGGCTGAGTTTCAGTTGGGAGGGAAGCTCACTGCCACCGCCTGGGACACCGCCAACGACGCCGTCCTGTGCACGTACGGCCCGACCGAGGAAAGTCCCGTCATTGAGCTGGTGAGGACCAAAATAGAGGCTGGAATTAGGTCTGATTTCTCCCTCTACTGTCGTTTGATCCAAATATATACTCATACCTTCACAGAAACCACACTACCATCACCTCGTGGGACGCACCATGTCCAAACCCAGACCTGTCACATGACCAAATCCTGAGTCTGCAGTTCTTCGCCGATACCTTGACAGCATGTCTGGTGCTTGCTGGTGGCGATATTGTCGTGGTAAGGGAGGAGCCAGAGCCCGGTGAAGACCGCATTGAGATCGTCGGCTCCATCGATGCTGGCATCACGGCTGCAAGATGGTCACCTGATGAAGAGCTCTTGGCTATTACCACGAAAGCAGACACTGTCGTCTTCATGAGCAGAACTTTCGAGGGAATCACCGACGTTACTATGACGCCAGACGATCTCAAGGCTTCGAATCATGTGTCAGTGGGCTGGGGTAAGAAAGAGACCCAATTTCAGGGGAAGGGGGCGAAGGCACTCAAGGACCCTACTATGCCCGAGAAGTTCGATGAGGGAGTACTGAGCCCAAATGATGACTCCAGTGTCACTATTACCTGGAGAGGGGATGGCGCTTTCCTCGCAATTTCCAGTATCGAGGGTGGCAGCCGCCGACTGATTCGAGTCTATTCGAGAGAAGGTGTTCTTGATAGCGTGAGCGAGCCAGTTGATGGTCTGGAAGGAGCCTTGAGCTGGCGACCAGCCGGAAACCTTATGGCCGGTATTCAACGCTTCCCAGACAGAGTGGATGTCGTCTTCTTTGAGAGAAACGGCCTGAGACACGGCCAGTTTAGTCTTCGACTTACCCCTGAAGAACTCGCTTCTTTTGGCAAGAACATCAAGCTGTGCTGGAATCCAGACTCGACTGTTCTGGCAGTTATATTCGAGGACAGAATACAACTGTGGACCATGGGCAATTACCACTGGTATTTGAAGCAGGAAATAATTGCTCGTGGACCAGCGATTGGTCCCACCCCGTTGGTCTGGCATCCAGAAAATCCTCTTCAATCGCTGTTTGCCACCGCAGGTAAGTTGCACTCCTATACTTCTCTTCTTGATGTAACCTACTCATGACACTAGCTTCGATCATCTTCCTGGAATATAGTTTCACGGTGGCCCATGGTTCCCTTGCTCCTCCCAACGACTTCGGAACAGTCGCCGTCATCGATGGGCAGAACCTCAAGGTTACCCCCTTCCGCACCGCCAACGTTCCTCCTCCCATGGCACACTACGAGATTGATCTTCCAGCCAATGCGACTGATGTTCTCTTCCTGGAAGGCTCCTCAGTCGCTGTGCTGCATCACAAAGGCATATCTGTCTATAACTGGGAAGATCAGAGCTGGATCAGAGACATTGCAGTCGAGGATGAGAAGAAAGAAAGCCTTCAGCAGTTGTCTTTGGATTTAATCTTGGGCTCTGAAGCGCCTCCTTCGAGCGGTCTCCAATTCAGGCTCTCGAGAAATGGCGGTCTGTTTGCAAACAAGCGACAGCTAGTTAAGAACTGCACCTCGTTCCTTGTCACACCGGCTCACTTAATCTTCACCACGACGAATCACCTCCTCAAATTTGTTCATCTCACCGATGACCCAGAAAGTACGTATCCCCCCATTCTTTTAACACAGGCAGTATTCTGTGGACATCCGTTGAAATAGGCAATGACGCTCGTAATTGTCGTTCGAGTTATGCAGTCGAAAGCCCCTCTTGATCACCACCAAAGATTCAATCGCTAATACCATTCAAGAGCTGTCAGTCCCGCCCGATGACCCGGAGAAAGACGAGCGTGTGCGTAATATCGAGAGAGGAGCACGTCTCGTCACGGCCATGCCATCAAAGCTCTCCCTAATTCTCCAAATGCCACGAGGCAACCTAGAAGCAATATTCCCACGTGCTATGGTCGTGGCCGGCATCCGGCATCTGATTGAAGAGAAGAATTACAAGAAAGCATTTGCGCACTGCCGAACGCAGCGTGTCGATATGAATATTCTCTGTGATCATTGCCCAGAACAATTCATGGAAAATGTGGGAGAGTTTATCAAGCAAGTCAAGAAAGTGTCTTATATTGACCTCTTTCTGTCGAGTTTGAGGTACGTCTTCCTCCTCTTGAAGCAATAGAAAAGCCTTGCTGACTAGTTTCTAGGGATGAAGACGTCACTCAGACAATGTATAAGAATACGAAGCCATCGTCCGCGAAAAGTAATGGTGTTCCTATTCCGAATGATACTTCTCTGGCCAATGGCACAGCAACACCCAAGAACACATCACTGGACTCACCGAACGGATCGAAGGTCAATCGTATATGCGACACATTCTTGGCCGTCCTAGGCACCTCAGCGTTTTCTTCTACACATTTGCAGAACCTAATCACCGCCCACGTTTCCAAGAACCCACCAGCTCTGGAAGACGGACTCCGAGCCGTCTCGTCACTGATGCCCTCGGATTCCTCATCTCTCTCGTCAGAGTCCGAAGTTGCAGACAAAGCAGTGGAGCACATCTGTTTCCTAGCCGATGTCAACCGACTCTACGACACCGCTCTCGGTCTGTACGACCTCCCCCTGACCCTCCTCATAGCCCAACAATCACAGAAAGACCCCCGCGAATACCTTCCTTTCCTTCAATCCCTGCAGCAAATGTCCCCTCTTCGCTGCCACTACACAATCGACGACTATCTCTCCCGGCACGCCAAAGCTCTTACCTCCCTCCACTCCCTCGACGAAGACTTCTCCGAAATCACCACCTACGTCAAAAGACACAATCTTTACAAAGAAGCACTGGGTCTGTACCGCTACAATCCCTCTCGTCTTTCGGAAATCACACTCCTCTACGCCCAATACCTCGAGCAAAACAGCAAATACGCCGAAGCCGGCCTCGCCTACGAATCCATACAACACTTCGACTCCGCCACCTCGTGCTACCAATCCGCCTCCCTATGGCGCGAAGCTCTCTACAGCGCCTCCCAACAAACACCACCCCTAGCCGCAGACGCCCTACACGATCTCGCATCCAACCTCGCCGAAGCCCTTTACGAGTCCAAAAACTATTTCGACTCTGCGACCATCCACCGCGAGTATCTAGACGATCTAGAAAGTGCCTGCCGCGTGCTATGCAAAGGCTATCATTTCGCCGACGCCCTACGTCTCATCGGTCTGCACATCTCCCAGAAAGACAAATTACTGGAGATCGTCGATGCCGGCCTCCTCGACGCTTTGTCAAGCACCACAACTCTGCTGTCTGAAATGTCTTCCCAGCTGCTCGCCCAAGTACCGCGTATTCTCGAACTGCGCCAAAAAGCCGCCGAAGACCCGCTCGCTTTCTACGGTGGCCAAACGGCCGCTGAGAACGAAGGTGATGCGGACCTGCCGGATGATTTGTCCGTAGCGGCGAGTAGCAGGATCAGCACGAGCGCGAGTTTGTTTACGAGGTATACGAATAAGCAGAGTGAGGGGACGAAGGCGAGTAATGTGAGTCGGGCGACGAGCAAGAATCGGCGACGCGAGGAGAGGAAGAGGGCGAGGGGAAAGAAGGGGAGTGTTTATGAAGAGGAGTATTTGGTGGCGTCGGTGGGGAGGTTGTGTGGGAGGGTGGAGAGTGTGAGGGAGGAGGTGGGGAGGCTGGTGGAGGGGTTGGTGAGGAGGGGGATGGTGGAGAGGGCGAGGAATGTGGAGGGGCTGATGGGGGGTGTGGTGGAGAGGTGTGGGGAGGCAGTGGGGAAGGTGTGGGGGGTGGAGGAGGAGGTGGTGGTGGTTAAGGAGGAGGAGGGAGATGGGTATGGACGGGATGAGGAGTATAGGCCTGGTGGGGCGGATGCGGTGTTGGCGGAGAGTCTGGAGGCGAGAGCGAAGGGGATGGGGAAGAAGCCGACGGTGGGGACGTTTGAGAAGCTTTCGTTGCTTGGGTCGTGAGGTGCGCGGGAGCCTTCGGAAGAGGTGATAGATGGCTAGCATCATGAAAAAAAGCTTAGAATAGAGCATTATGAACGTAACACATGTCTTCCGGCTTCCAAGGTTGAGGCAATTCTGTGAGTATCTCCAATCCTTGTGATCATTATCATGGGTCTCATAGGGCCCAGGATGCTTCGTATATGGAATCTTACTCCCAGGGCCCCCAGGCCCTCGCCCTCTCAGGTCAACTTCCCAGTCCCCCTCAAGCAATGTCTCAAGCAATGTAAGTTAAAGTATTCACTGTATTGCTCTCGAGCGAAGCCCCAGGCCTTCCTCATCTCTCTCCGGTCTTCCCTTCCCAGCTCCAAAAATTCGTTAGAGCAAGGCAGCGGAAGTCACTGGTTTTCCTCAGCGTGTTCCAGGGCCCTGGGCGGCCTGGGCCCCTGGCAGCTGGCTGACTCTCAGAAACTAGGCAGGGGACGCACAGGGGACGCACAGAGCAAGTCAAGCAGATCAATTATGAAGATCACAGATCATAAGTTCTGCATCGACGTGCAACAAAACGTGCAAAAAACTCCGATAGAATAGAAATGAGATTAGGTACCTGTGGGTGGGTCGTGTTCATCCACTTCATTCACTGTTTATTTGGAAGTGTGTTGACACCTGACCTCAGATGTCGTCCGTGGTCTTCAAGGCTCCAGCCCGCTGCTTTGAATAAGGAGCATCAAGCTTGTGTTTAAAGTCTCTGTAGCACACACGTCGAAGTAAATACCTGATTTATGAAGGAGAGGAGAAGCATGGCCATGTGATCAACTGGAAGACTGGGAAAAGCTGCCCTGTACCTAGAGTGTCTTGAGATGGCGTCTTAGCAGCCAGGCCCAGGGACGATGCTTCTGAATACCATAGGTACTGTGAGGTAGCTGGACAGCCAGCCATAGCCACCTCAATTCAGTATCCACAAGCTATGAGGCAGCGGAGTAGTAGTTCACCTCTCGAGTGCTTGAAATAAACCCGTAAAAACAAACTAGGGTTCAGTTTGACGGGCGAAAATGTGGAAGACGTAGGCGTATGAACGAGTCCAAAGAAGAGCCGCAGGCACAGTAAGCATTGATACCTTCTAAGATCTGTTGAGGAGGAATCATGGAACGCGAGGATTGCAAGTCTCGGAGCGTCAAAGAGGATGTTGTTGGCGTCGGGCGAGGGAGAGTGGGAGCTGGAGTGATCTGGCGTGAGACAGTTGAGACGAGACTGTCCGGCCATCCTCCATCACCATCACCACAGCTCTCAACTCTTTCGGCAACAACATCAGATCCACCCGTTCGACGCGCCCTCCTGCCACCACGCAAGCTTATTCCGTTCTCTATCACAACACCGATTTTCTACAAGTCACGAGGGAAATTCTATAACAATGATACAAAGTAAACAAGCCTCTTGATGATTGCGCGCAAGAAGCAGCCTAGCTAACTACGCCTTTGCCCGATTGCTATTACCAGTGGGAAACAGGAAACAAGATAGGCAGCACGCGCAAGACCCAGGAGTAAAGACAACCGAGAACGAAAGAGAAGAGGGCAGCAGGCGGAATCCTTCGGCTTGTGGCCGCACCGAGTTTCGCAAGAGGAGTCTACCACCAATATCACGCGGCACGTGCCTTAGGAGGAAGAGGTAAACAACGGAAGCCAGCAACTTTAGTGTTCGAGAGCGTAACCCGGGAAAAAAAATCCTTGATCCGATCGTAAACAACTAGAAACACCAGCGCCGACGCTCGCTGGGTAGGAAATTGTTGGCTCCTTCTATCGCGCTAGGCTGTGTGTGGCCCACTTCGATATTGTTAGAGACCCTTTGCTGAAAAGCTCAATGCAGTCCCGAATACGCTTGCTTGCTCCGAACCTTCCTCCTCCCAATTCGAAAGAGCATCGCCATGAAATGATCAGACCTGCACACCGTTCCGCCCAAGTTTGATGAATGACGAAGTCGAGCTTCCGAAGAAGCAACCGACAAAGAGCGAAGCATGATACCGGAGAAGTGTAGGTCAGAACCATGTCCAGGAGGATGACTGAGGAGACCAGGATGCAAAGTAATAAACTGCCCGATTTCGAATGTAGACGTGCCGTTATACTCCTTCCTTAACCTTGATTGCGCAGGCAGGCAGGCAGGCAATCCGAGTCAGATGATGCTCATCTCAACACAAAAGCGAAGATGAGATGATCGTGGGCCCGGACGTGGTAGCAGATGGAAGACATTCGACTATGGCAGGAGAATGCGGAGGGATTTTACAAGATCAGGCACTTCTTCTTGCCGCTGCCGCTCTTCTTAGTGAGAAGAGCTGCACGGGTCGCGTGCTCGAAAACCTCGCGCACACCCTCGTTCGTCTTAGCGGAACACTCGAGGTACTTGTAGGCCGAGATCTTCTTGCGAATTTCCTCTCCCTATTGAACACTTGAATCAGTACACTGCTAACCATATGTGTAGGTATACCTGATGGCCAAGACTTGCTTACCTGCTCGGGGGTGACGGGCTTCTGGCTGGTCTTGTGCAGCTCCTCGATGGTCTTCTGGTCGTAACGAAGATCCTTCTTGCAGCCGACAAGGATGATGGGAAGGCCGTGGCAGAAGTGCAGGACTTCAGAGATCCACTACAGACGTTGCACGTGTCAGCGACACCTTATCTCGGAGTTTGCGGCCTTGGGAATAGGCAGCAGGAAGACGGGGCAACATACCTTCTCCTGGACGTTGTCAAGAGAATCTGGGGAGTCGACGGCGAAACAGATCAGGATGACGTGCGAGTCGGGATACGAGAGGGGACGGAGACGGTCGTAATCCTCTTGACCAGCGGTATCCCACAGGGCCAACTCGACGTGCTTGCCATCAACCTCGACATCGGCGACGTAGTTCTCGAAGACGGTGGGGACGTAGACCTGCACAGCAAACTTGGTTAGCATCGCCGTCGCCTCTTAGCTTCGCGCATCCGTCGCTTTGTTGTTCAGCCGGGGGAAGGCTGCGCAACGTTCCGGAGTCTTACCTCAGGGAAGGTGCCCTTGGAGAATACGCTGCATCGCCGGTCAGTTCCATCTTTTGTCAGGGGGTGCTCCCGTTCCCTGGCTTTGCGGGCAGCGATGGATACTCACATCAACAAGCAGGTCTTGCCGCAAGCACCATCACCGACGATGACGAGCTTCCTGCGAATTTCCGCCATGGCGATCGGTGTTGACGATGTGGTGGTTGGGTTCTTTCGTGGGAAATGGAAGGGGAAGACTTGCTACTCGGGCAAGGGAGAAGCGGATGGGGGTGTTGTTTGCGGACGGAGGTGAGGTATGGAATTTGGAGTTGAGGGTCTGGTCCTGCGTCAAGTTGTTGCTCTTGGCTGCTGCTTTTAGTGCATGCGAGAATCCTTCGACGGCCTGAGGCAAAGAGGCTGGGATATGGTCCGTATGTGGATGGCAACCGCGACTCACTTGCAAGGAACGTGCCAGATCCGGAACAGGACGGACGATGAAAGGCGCGGACAACTACGACTCTTACGACTGGCTGGAGGACTGCGAAGAGGGCGCATGTGGGAGTCGGAGCAGCAGAGGGAACAGAGGCGGACCACGAACAAAGAGGGCGTCTGGATGTCTCTACGAAGGTACGTACTACTCTACGGGCCTTGCGCTGCCTGCGACGAAGTCAAAGTGCGTGAGGTGAGTCTGCTTTCATTCTTAGGTACACTTTCATCGTGAGCTGTTAGACAGGTCAATGGTCACCTGCCAGCATGCCCGCCGCGCAACCCGGACATCTTCACACACGCTTTCCTTTGACACTTTGCACAGAGTTTCTAAGTATACTTTCCGTACATACTTTCCGTACATTAAGGGGGCGGGGCCCTTTCAGCTTCGAGAGAGTGGCTGTGTCGGGATGGGTGTGGCGGAGGAATTCGGATTTCAGACATCAAGATGGCGGGAGAACGACGTTGTACCCGCAGCCTTTGGAATCCCTCGTTGCTGCCTGGAGTTTATTCTAGAATCTAGAAATCTAGATGCATCGGCCAGAAGCGTTCTGAGTCATGGGCAACATGTGGCCTTGGTCCGGAGCAAAAGGGAAGAAGATAGCTTAAATCCGAGGTCTTGTCAAGAAAATAGAAACCCGAATTTGAGAGGGTTCAGGGGCGTTTCAGGGGTTGGCTCCTGCTGCCGATAACATATTATTAAGTCATAAGTCTAAGATATAAAATGGTCGCCAGTGACAAAACGAGCATGAACAGAAGGAAGTGGCATCCCGGAAGCCCGAGTGGAAAGCAGAAACTGGCAAAATCAAACTCAGATAGCATCAAGGCAGAGAAATTCCGAAATACGACATGCTGCAGCAGAAAATGAAAACGACAAGAAAGAAACGTAAACTCAAAATACATGTAACCTTCTCTCCAGAACCGTCTCATCGGAATTTTGAAATCCACTCGGCTGCGGACTGCACGGAACATCCACATCCCCCAAATCCCACTCCGCGCTAAGTCCCAAAACGCACTAGCCCGCATCTCAATCGAAGCTCGTCCAAAAATTCCCAAGAAGCAGCATTGAACCGCCGACGACCTCTCTCCACGCCATCGGCCGCCCCTCTGCCCGCCATGCAGAAAATCCTCCAGCGAGCCGCCTACGCCGACAAGCAGGCATTACGGCGCGCCGCTCTGAAAAAAGCCAGGGACGAGAAACAGCACGCCGGCGGCCGGCGGGAAGAAGTCCAGCACAGCAGACTCGAATGGGCTAGATATGTGAGAGCGGCGCGCCAGGCCCGCCGCGAAGACTGGGAACTGGGCCCGTTGGCACCGAAGCGGGATGTGGGTGATGTGGCGGAGAAATATGGTGCTGCGTCGCCGTATTTGCTGAGAGGACCGCCGTTGAGCGAGAAGGATCAGAAGAAGGCGCTGGAGCCGTACGGCGGGAAGCTGTTGCATTTTAGGAAGGGAGATCGCGTGGTGATGATCCAGGGGAGGGACAAGGGGAAGATCAGTACTATTAGGGAGATTGATAGGGAGAGGGCGTCGGTTACGGTGGACAAGTTGAATGTGGTATGTATTTGCAACTTTATCCTGCTCACCAGTTCCGCTTCTGACAAGCGAACTACACGCACATTGAGCTGATGCCGGATCGGAACAGATTGATGTCGAGTACCCCAAATACATGATCTCCCCAGACGATCCCGACCAACGCCCCATCCGCTCCCTCGAGCAACAAGTCCCCCTCAGCTGGATCAAGCTGGTCTACCCCCTCGAGGACCCCGAAACCGGCACCATCCGCGACGTAATAATCCACAAGCTAGCCAACTCGCCCGGATGGTTTGACCGCGCATCAGGAACCAAGCGCTGGCACCGCACAATCCCCGACCTCAACATCAAAATCCCCTGGCCCACCGCCGAGCCCGTAGAACTCGAAGACCACCCATGCGACACCCTGCGTCCTGAAGTGGAAACCAAGACATTCATTCCTAGTCTGCTGTATCCGCCAATGCCGGGCAGTGTGATTGATGAGCTGAGGAATAAGTACAGCAAGTACAGGACGAGACACGATGAGGACTATATTGCGAGGAAGGAGGCCGAGGCGAGGGAGAAGGAGACGGATCAGAAGGCCGTGGATGCCATGTTGAGTCCGCTGAAGCAGTTCAATAGGCTGCAGAGGAAGACGAATAAGTTTAAGGGCAAGGGCAATCGCCAGAGGAATAGGGAGGTTTTGGCGAAGGTGGGAGAGATGATGGCGCAGAGCCAGGCTATGCAGATGGGTCAGGCGGGCTTGGAGTTGCTTCCTCCGAATGCCGCATCGCCGGCTACAGAGCAGCCCACGGCTGCTTGATTTAGAGGTTTACAGACACAATGATATGCAGAGCAACGTGTACATTAAGGGAATGGCTAAATCGCATCTGGAGTTTTGAAATCGCATACAGACTAAGCCTGTTCGGTAATAGTGTTCCCTATTACTTGAACTATTCCCCGTCACTTGGGACATTGCGAATTACTTGCAATACTCCCAGTCACTTGGAATATTTCCAGTAAAAAGCAGGAATTGCCTTACTTGGAATATTCCCAATTACTTGGAAATTGGAATACTCCCGAATCCCGATTATTTGGACCACTCCCAATCACGTAGAATGATTTCAGTTGGTTTAAATATTTCAAATTACATGGAATTCGTGGCTCGCGACCTCACCTCCTAATGACACAACGTACCAGGAAATTCTCCCCGTCCCCAGACCCCCTGCAGCTGCGGCCACTGCACAAGCAATCTCTCCACAGTCAACGCCACGCAGTTACCACTCAGACTCAGACTGTTTATCCTGGTGAAGCTCTCCACGAACCAGCAGCGCAACTTTCCACCTTCAGGTTCACCGAAGCCGAGGAAGCGCATGAGCAGAGCCGCGTAGATGACGAAAACTGACGTGGCGGGGCCGTTGCAGAGAATGATGTCGGGGAGGGCGAAGCGGGGACGGCCCTGGGTGGGACTGATATGCATCGACGAGTTGAGGGACATGTGAAGGAACAGCGTGAAGATGGCGTAGAGAGATTTGAGGGCACTGAAGGGGACGGTGAAGATGCTTTGGTGAATCTTGCGAGCGCGCGGAACCTCAATAATCTGATAGTAGCCGGCGAGACCGCGGGGATAGAGCAGGTCGGCGGGAGAAGCTTTCTTCGTATTTGTGGGGAGAGTATCAAAGGCTTTGCAGGCGCGCGCGAAGAGTTGGTTCTCGAATTGCTGGGCGCGGCCACGGGAGAAGTTGTCGCCGGATGTCACCAGATAGGTGCGGTGGGGCCAGAGAGCGGGGTCGAGAGAGGAGAGGAGGAAGGTGAGCATCTCGGTGGTGTGGCCGCCGGAGCCGAGGACGACGAGTAGGTGCTTCGCGTGGTGGGGAGAGTGGGTGGGAGCAGGGCGCCAGCCGACGACAAGCAGGAGGCGAGCGAGCAGAAGGCCGAGGAGGAGGCCGGCACCGAGAGCAGAGAAGAAGAGGTTGCCTAGGGAGGACGCGAAGTGGGTGAGAAGCTGGAAGTTGGTTAGTTGCTGAGAAGGGAGTGAAGCGCGCTTTTGGTGGAGGTGAAGGAGGGGACTTGCGGATGAGAGGACCATGGCGTAGGTCGAGACGAAGAGGAAGACGACAAAGTGTCGGTACTTGTCGAAGAATTTGATGGCTGTGAAGGCCAACTCCCGCACGGTGGAGTTCATGGTGGAGGTAGAGTTTCTGTCGTAACACGGTCAGTCGGTCAGTTCTCCCAAACTTCCGAGTTACTGAGAGTATTCCCAATCACTGGATATTCCGAGTCCCTTTGGATATTTCGGAGTTATTTTGGATGTTCCAAGCTACTCTGGATACATTCGACGTCGTGGCACCTGATTGTTGCTCCCACGGCACGTGACGCCCCCTTTTGACCCCCTTTTTGCTAGCTGCAAACTGGCCTCACAGCCGTGCTGTTTAGCTCCGTCTGTGATAATAATTCAAATATGCAAGATAAAACGTACAGTGCACTACGCGTACAAGAGCCGATCAATGATTTGGGTGTTCTTTGAGTGACTTTAAAAAACAGCCCACTCACTTGGTAAGGAGAAATTCGTTGGGTTGATGAAGCATGGACCTTTGTTGATAGGAAGAACTGGCTTTCTCGGGATTTCCAGTTGCTGTAGAGAAAATCGAGGGCCGCGAACCGACTCACTCTTTCCGAGCAGCGCGCTGCGCCCACAATACAAAAGAGGCTCGCATTATGGCCCAGCACCTCGACACCGGCAACGCCTGGAGTGTTGGAGAAAAAGACACGCCAACCATCTGGAAGACCCGTGGTGCATTCTCGGCACTCACCGCCTTTGCCGAACATGGCAGATCGCCGCCGTCAGCGATCCTTGGCAGCGCCCCAGATCAACAAAACCGAGCCCAGCACTCCCGCTGTCGCTCAATGTGCTCCCTATATGGCTCCGATCACTGGCCGCCGTTATTTGACTTGCTTCTACTGCGGTCGCAGGTCCGACAAAAGATATGAGGGTCTGGTGCGACGCTGGGAATGCCGAAGGTGTGAAGGAGAGAACTTTCTGGATGAGGTAACCTCCCTCGACCTCGAGTACGCGCAGTTGCAGACCGGACGCTGACATGGACAATAGAATGGCGAAATCACAGATCCTCCGGTAGCCACCTGGGATGTGGCTCCCCCGAAAGTCCAGTTTGCGCAGAGCTTCGATCGACCCGTCTCCCCAAGTCCATCCAGTCTCGACCCGTCGTCTATCTTCTGCTCGACTTGTCTGAAGAACCAGCATCTCTTCACAGCCTCCTTGGCCCAGTACTTCCCCGACGCAGACGATGACCTCGATTCGAAGCCGCTCGACAAGAATTATTACAAGTTTCGACAGGACCTGGAACAGAGATATCCGCAGGTTTGCGACGAGTGCGAGCCGAAAGTCCACGATCGCATGAGACAAGCTGGCTATGCCGCAAAGACCGACCACCTACGACGTCTGATCGAACAAACGAGGGCGAGTCGCAGCTCGAGAAGGAGGAGTCCAAGATCACTCACCTTGTTGGATGTCTTTCAAGCGCTAGGCCAGGCGTTATGGTGGGCAGGTCTGCTCGGACAACTTGGCTGGAATATCTATGGCATCTTCGGGGGCTCAATGCAGGGCGTCCTGTATATACTGGGCTCTGCTTTTGGCATTGTTTCGGCGTTCCTTACTTGGGTACCAGACTGGATTTCGAGATATCTCCCCAGCTTTCAGCTATCCCAAGAACTACTGGATTCGTCTCCTTTGATCCCAGAATTGACTATGGCCGATGCTGTGCACTATCCGTCGCCTCTTGCCAAATGGTCACTCGTCCTCAGCCTGGTAGCCATGTACTGGAATCC
The DNA here is from genome assembly GCA_037179335.1 of Cyclaneusma minus. NCBI lineage: Eukaryota > Fungi > Ascomycota > Leotiomycetes > Marthamycetales > Marthamycetaceae > Cyclaneusma > Cyclaneusma minus. Next base: position 71,580 of record JAKZHN010000036.1, on the reverse strand, counting down.
CAAATTCAAGGAAGCTTGTAGAGGCTTCACTGGACATATCTCTGGCTTCCTGGATTGGTACAAGTACCAAGTAATATCCATCGGTGCGAGGCTGATGGTTTGGATGCTGATGGGACATGGCGTATTTGCCAATCCTACTGCCGGACCCAGCAGAGCAGTCCATCTGCTCATGACCGTCTTTCTCACAGCCGTAAGTTCCGTTACTTCTCCTTCTGGGGCATGCTGACCCGATGCTCTAGATCGCATATGCATCCCACCGGAGTATCAAGATCAGTCTCAGTCCTCTGTTTGCGTCAAGTCCTGAAAAGCTCAAACCGTATGTCAAACCAAAGCCCAAACCTCAAAATGGAGAGCCGCGGAGCATGTACCAGGCTTTGGACGACATTTTACTCGAAACCCCTCATCATTCGCGAGACGTAGTTGCGCGGTCTCGCTCGCCCTCGGGATCACCTACTCCACCGCTTCATCAACAGGGCAAGAATCGATGGCGCTCCCCTCCGCGTCGAGATACTCCCGAGACACCTCAATTCGGTCGAAATTTACCACCTCGAACCACACCATCACTTAGCCGCATGAGTGGTCGAGGCGCCATGAAATACATGAAAACGGGGGAAGTAGGAAGTGGCATGATAGACGACGGAGATTCTATGGACTGGTCACCGACCCAGCCCCAATACAGAGCATTTGATCCAGGACGAGGCCCGGCATCGCTCCGGAGCACCGAATCATTCAATCGGGCACCAGTCAAACCAGAACAGGAGGCATCACCCTTCTGGTACAAAGTACCGGCAGCGCCCACCGCACCAGCTCACAAACTACGGAACCCACCCAATCTACCAAGATTGAATCCAACCTCCGAAGAAAGAAAACAGAATTTCTTTCAACGGGTAACGAGGTCTTCGGCTAAGCCGCCTAGCAGAGGGGAAAACGAAGATGAGGGTACGCCGCAGACGAGCCGAGAGCGAGTAAACATGGAGTTTGCGGCGCCGAGATTCTTTCCGCCCGAGACTGCAGACTCGAGCAATGCTTTGGCGGAGATGATGAACAAGTCTTTCACCTTGAAAGATGAGCCGGAGCAGGAGAGGGAGGCATCGTCATCGGCAGAACAACTGGTGCAGACAGTAGGGCTGATACCTCTTTGCGCATTCATGGTGGTTTTCTTGGCAATAGCGGGAGGAATAGCTACAAAGAGCTTCTACGAGCATGGCATCGGGGGATTGGGCACGGGACTCTGATTGGATTAGCACTGGCGTTCGGGTTGCGGTTCATTCAATGCGGTTCATATTCAGAGCGGGGCGCAATTCATTTCCGTGGCTTAGTAGATACAGATGTAATGACACGGTTGACTCGGATTCAGCGGCCGAGCAAGAATTTGATGCACATAATTACATGTAACAGAATGATGGGTCCATCTCGTGGGATTTGAATCATTTGATTCTTTGAGCCGACGTGTATTAATAGGTGGTGGGGGCGCTTGTCCGTCTGGAGGAAAGCGCAAGGCTCGAGCATTGTGTTAAACCTCCAACCCTCTCTTGCCTCCGTCGTCCGCCCTAAGAAGACACTTGACAGGAAATCGTAACTCCGGTATAGAACACTTTGGTCCGCATATCACACAACAAAATGGCGCGCATTTCCCTCTCCCGCCCTCTCTCCTCGCAATCCACTTGTCTGTGGCCTTCACCGTGACCGTTGAAGAGGATGTCCATCTAGCAGCAGTCTCGCGCTCTATTTCAGGGCTTCCTGAGACCGCGCGCCGACTGACAGGTGCGTCGCGCTGTGGCTATCGTCGCGATCATACTTCGACAAGACGTTCGCTGCACTTTCGTACACACATATCAGCAAGATGGTGGGCACGCCGTTCGCGGTCCGCAGGCGGGCGCGATCGTACGTACACGACGACGAGGAGAACATGATCACGGGTCCGGGAGGCAGGAACGAGTCGGGCACTAGCAAGGACAAAAGCAAAGACGAGCGCAAGACGGGCAAGAACAACAAGAACGTGGCCGAGCCTATGGATGGGAATTTGCCTTCCGAGATTCGCCATTCGTCCATTACCTCTACATGTAGCTCCATCGGCTCTGCTATTATGTATCCTGGCCTGTCCGCCGAGCAAGATGCCAGGAAGGAAAACAAGAATCCCAGTAAGTCGCTGCCCAATACGAGGGATACCGACGCCTAACAGCTTGCGCAGACATGATTTCCGACAACCTTCAGATGCTGCCTGTCAAGGTGGAGGGCCCTCCGCCCAACCTCGACGAGGTCATCCCCGGTCTCTATCGAAGCGGTTTCCCCGAGGCCAACAACTATGGATATCTCAAGGAGATGAAGCTTCGAACTGTCGTGTAAGTTCCCTGCTTCTTGCTCCCAAGCGAAAGGAAGACGAAAGTTTGCTGACCATGTGCAGTTCCCTTACCAACAAAGACATCCCTGCCGAGTTCGTGCTCTTCCTGAAGGAGAACGGCATCAAGCACATCGTTATCGAAATGGCCGGCACGAAAAAAGTGGACATTCCTTTGCACACCATGACGACTATCTTGCAAGCCATGAAGCACGAGCAATATCCTCTTTTGGTTCACTGCAACGGCGGCCGAGTAAGTCCTTCCTACTCACAAACTACACACCAATCTCGATGTTTTGCCCCCTGGATCATCTAACTAACAAGCAAACAGCACCGCACCGGCTGCTCCATTGCTCTCTTCCGCAAGCTCCACGGCGCCGAACTACCCACCATCATCGACGAATACCGCAAGCACGCCATGGGTAAGCCCCGAGACGTGGACATCACGTACATCACCAACTTCGAGATCTCCACATTACCTCTGCTTTCCCAAGATCTGGAAGGCCAGGGCGTCCAGCTAGCTCGAAACACGAGTCCTCGGCTCTGGCGCGGCATGCCCAACGCGTCCTCATACGTGTGGCGACTCTGGACATTACTCGGCTTCATCTTCGGCTGCGTTGTCATCGGCTCCATGTTCTCCACACGATTGGACCTGTGATACTGGGGGCGCACAGACAGCCTTAATGGGTATGAGGCGAATTTGGAGTTTAAGGCAGTCAGCATGGGGGGTGGCTTGCGGTTTGATACACTGGACATTGGCGAACGGGCGGGGCAATGAGAAGCATTGCTTGGATATTACTTACCGAGACGCTGCAAGGCGACACAGCGATGGCGTTGTACATATGGTGTTGTACATATGGTGGGCACGGCACATATGTGGCATGCGTAGACATAGAGCTGCCACAGGCTTTCCCGGACGCAAGGGGTTACCATGAGTAGTAGACTTCTAAATACACGTCATTTTCTACTACATTACTGAACTGCTGCTTCGTGTTTTTCCATTATTGGTCTTCTATTCCACGTCACTTGGGATATTCCAAATCATTTGAAGTATCCAGCCGTCAGAACGTCTTGGATCAACTGGGATCTTCGCGATCATTCGGGATGCTCCTAGGATACCTCGAATCATCTGGGGATTGCAAGCCGTAGGATGTTTTCAAATTTCGTCGGCTTTTTTCTTTCTGGTTGCCTAGGTATTCATCACTAGTACAAGGCTTTAGCGCCAGACGACATTACATATACCAAAAAGTAAAACACATAATATCTGGCAACTTCATAGCTGAATACCGGTACTCACTCGTAGTGTCTCAATGGTAAGCCAGCCGCCTGCACATTGAAGAAGTTAAAGGTTCAGTTCCCCGCCTCGGGCATTACCTTTAAGTTCCCCGGAAATCATCTATTTGCATCTTGCTGCTTTCTCCAGCTTTCTGGACTCGCTAGTTTCCGCCTATCTCTAAGTGCTTATGAAACAATATGCTCATAAACAGGTGATTCGTATAAACAGCGTCTCTTTCGAATACTATTACGTTGAAGCGCAACTAAAAGCACAAGACCCATACAATTTCCATTTGTACCCCATAACGAGCAATCTACAGGTGCTCTAACAGGCCGTAGGAAACAGCCTTCCAAGCCATTCCCCGGCCCTTCCCGCCAATAACGCCCGAGCTCCTCCGCTTCCCCAGACAGAAGGAACACAAGAGAAGAGCGCACATATGTACCGAGTATGTGACTAAGGCTTACGAGAATTGTAATAAGCCTCTTTCCTCCGCGCATCCAGCTCTTCCATTTTTTCGCACGCTGGCTTCCGCATCGCCTCCGCGCGGTCGAACTTCTCTTGGTTGACGCCGAAGAAGCCATAGGCCTCGTATCGCGCCTGGTTCTGTTCTTCTATCTCGCGCGAACAGCGCGCGTTGAGTTGCTGCAGGAACGTGGTTTCGGCTTTTTCGTCCATGTTGTGCAGTTTGTTTTGGCTGTAGTCGGCGATGGCGACGGGGTCGACCCAGTAGTCGAGGTGGTAGCGTTGGGTTGTTCGATGGGCTGTGTGCGGTGGTGCTGGCTCGTCGAAGCGGAATGTGGGGAGGGATGTGTCGTTTGTTCCGAAGATTGTGGAGAGGAGTGGTAGGATGAAGAGGATAAATAGTGGTGCGATGGTTATGAGGAGGTTCAGGATCGATTGCGGTTCCGCTGGTCCTTGTGCTGGTCGTCGGCGTACTCGGGGGCCCGCAAACTGATGTACTCGTATACCTGGTCCGCCGCCGCCCATGTTGAAATATACTCCTGGGCCTGCGTCAAAGGCTCCTCCCATGGCCGCTGCTCCTATACACACAGTCAATACGAGGAAACTTGAAGCGTCGTGCAGAACTTACCAAATGGACTCCCGAAGAACGAATTAAACATCTCTTCTGGAGACATCCCAGCAAAATCCGCTCCCATGGGCCTGCCAGCAAATGGATTACCCCCCGACGGCTGTCTCGGTGTGAAATTATTCCCACTCGACGTCGACTGTGACCTCCCCCCACCCCCGCCTCCCATGCCCGCAAACCTATCAGTCGGATCCCCTCCAAACTGGTCATGTCTCTTCCTCAGATCCGGATCGCTCAGCTTACTGAACGCCTCGCTCACCATCTTGAAAGCCTCGTCAGCGCCCTTGTAGCCATTCTTATCCGGATGGGTGAGCAAGCTCAGCTTGCGATAGGCCTTCTTGATATCGATCTCGGAGCACGACTTTTGCAGTTCGAGGATCTGGTAGTAGGCGGTGGCATTGCATTTAAGAATGCGCAGGACCTGCTCTTTCTGCTGCACGGTGAAGTTCCCATTTTGGTTGCCTTGCTTGTGGTCTGCGCCCGAGGCGGTTGCGGCTGGCATGGTGATGCCGCTGAAAGATTCTCAAGCGACGGTCAGCGCTGGAGGAGTGGTGGGATTCTCTTGCGGATCTCAGACAGGCCTGGGGGCACGAGTAATTGCACAGATGGGTGGCAGAAATACAAGGTGGTCTCTTGTTCTTGGTAGCTTCTGGTGGTTCAGGTAAGTCAAGGCGGACTCGGCTCCCGCTGATTGACATTCGCCGATGCTGGTGACACTCGGGCGTGGCAGGGGTCCAAACTTCGATCAAGAGGCTCGACTTTAGCGCATGCGAGGCTCAATGACGACAATTGCGAAGAAGTGCGCCTTTTTGCGACACGCTTATTGAGCCGACCGTCTAGCAGGAGAATCTCAGGCTCCCATGCCGCGACTGTCACTGTTGAGATCAATTTGCATCTACGAGACTCGAACGCCTTGTCCCGGGCCCCCGAAGGTCCTCGAAATCCCTTGAAAGACAAACCAACAGTCAACAAAGCTCTTTGCTCTCCCTCTCCCTTCCATTCAACAACCGCCCCCGGAAACAGCAAAACCTCACAAATCCGTCCGAACCTCGACAAGATAAAAGGAAACTTGAAGGAACGGAATTCACAATGGCAGACGCCAACAAAGCCCAGCAGGAACAAGTCAAGAAGGCTACTATCCACTATGCCATGGACTGGGGCAGTATGTTCACCTTCCCTTCTCATTCTTTCACCAGAGATCTACAGCGCCATGAAAAAGGTCTGAATACGGGTGAGAGCAATGGGTGAATATTCCCAATCACTTGAAATATTCCCAATTATTTGGAATATTCCAACCCACTTGGGATATTCCCTAGTCATTGGGAATATTCACCCATTGCTCTCACCCGTATTCAGACCCTTTCACTCCCACCATAGCTTTACCACACACAATACCACCCTCTCTCACTCACCAACAAAGCAAACCACCACCCGCTAACACCCTCCTCCACAGAATCCCCCCTCCCCCCCACCCTCCTCGCAACCCTCATAACCGCCCTCCACGCCCGCCCCTTCCGGCCCCTCCCCATGCTCTTCCCCCCCATCCTCCTCTTCAGCACCTACCTCAACCTCTCCGGCTTCGAGATCGACAGCGCCGGCCTAACCGCTGCCTGGTCCGGCCTATATCTCCTGCTCGCGTCGCGACGCAAAAGTTCGTTGAGTGGTATTGGCAGGGTGACGAGGAAGTTTGGCGCGCGGGGACTGACGAGAGGCGTGGCGATGGGACTGGCGGGTGTGAATTTGTTGGGTGGGGGACTGGCTTATGCGCTTGGGAATCGGAAGGCGGAGGAGGAGGGGAGGGTTAGCAAGTTTTGAGGGAGGTGATACGGGGATTGGGGGGTGGTGGTGTTGAATGGATGGATTTGGGACGGTGTTGGGTTGGCGTTGGGGTGATGGTATGTGTACTATTAGGGGTACAAATGGCGAAGAAGTTTCAAAATGGCGCTGAGGCGAGGAGTGAACCACTTGTGTCTGTGCATGGTGCGAATACTCTTATTGAAACAGTTGTTCTCGGGGGATTCGTCATAAGCGTGCAGGATCGTAGGAGTGCCGAATTCACATATTTAGAGCAATAAGCCCAATATTTAAAAATCTAGTTGAAATACAATGGTCGTCTATCTTGGGTGGATTTCTGGACTAACCAGACGCTCGCCAGCCACACATACCAGCGTCCTACGACCATTTGCTGGAACGGTACATGTAAGCTTCAGTTATTTCGCAACCCATCACCCATATTTATGTCTGCAAAAATAAATTCCAGCTTTTCTCTCGCGCATACCCTTACCACAAATTGTGCACACTTATAATAGTACGCTAACCAGCAAATAATAGCAATCCGTCCCAATAGACAGCCACGATATCGCCACGTGGCGCCAACCCAAACATAAACCACAATGTGCGACCCAGCAAGCATCAAATCAGCAATTGGTTCTATGATGTAGAGGTTAGCATACCAGATTTTGAACAGAATCTCCTATCTGCTAGGGATTTGCGCCGTCTTCTGGTTACCCCGGTTCGAGTCCGGGTAGGACCTTCTTCCGGGTTGGCATCCGAATCTGGAAATTCAAAACGTTATTTTCATTTTTTGACATTTTTTCTCTTTCTTGAGAAGGTCGATATAAGGTGGGGTTTTTGGTATTTTTGTGTTTTTGAACACAAGCCCAGATGCAGCGCACAAAGCTGCGTCCGAATTCCCAAACAGATTTCGGATCGGACCAGAACTCGTGCGGCAATCTTCGTGTTTTTACATGGTAGTTGACTTCATTGTATGGTATAGTTTTCTTAACGACCTAGGTTTTAGCATACCAGCACGACTCTGGAAAGAATCTCCTGTCTGATCATTCAACATTTCCATATGAACGGAGAAATCTCTCCGTCTTTGGTCGAGCCAATCATAGCAGCCACATTTGTCAATGATTTCATGATGCGGCTGCGACCCGAAATCCGCCCCACCAAGAGATCAACGTCACTCAGTCGACGACTCGACATACAAACATTGAAGCGGAATGGACTCAAGATCTGTCCGGCATAACTTGCCTCAAACAAAGCTCGGCTGCAGGAGCAAAACTAGGAAACGGCAGAAACCATCTGACTCGGGGGTTCGGAAAGGTGAAGAAATGGCAGTCTGAAGAGGATGAACCGCAAGGTTTCCATTCCAAAGCTCTCCTGATTCTGGCATGGCATTCTGTGAAGCCAAGCACAGCATTCTAAGAATCCCATGTCATAGGTGTAGTCCTTATGCACCCCGCGGTCTACATGTACTTAGGAACGTGAAACAGGCCATGGCCGGTTTCACTGCACCTCAGGAAATGCACATGCTTTCATGAAGTCGTTGACATCATTTGCTTCTGATCCTCCCATGACACCCTCATTCCCAGCTAGGTAGGGAGGTGGGCTGCCTTGTTCCTGCTCCTTGTGCTCGCTTAGGCATCCAAGATTGAGAGCATACATGTCCCTACATGTATGATGTTCACCATACCTCGATCCCGTCTTCTCTCTTCTTCCTTCAAACTTCAACCTGCTCTTAGAGTCCTGACACACTTCCACCCCATTCAGCCTCAGCACCACTACACAACTACTACAGTTCGTGCCTCCAAAGCTATGGATTTCGTCAAGAGCACTATCGCCGAGAACTTCGGTGGCCCTTCTCACAAACTTGCCAATGAGGACCAGCAGTTCTCTCTCGAGGAATGCCCTTCTCTTGAGGGCAAGGTCGCCGTCATCACCGGTGGAAGTGAGGTATGTTTGCTATTCTACAGAGCTTTAGCAACATAGACTAACATGTCTCCGATAGGGCATTGGTTTTGGCTGCAGCCACACTTTTCTGTCCCAGTAAGCACCTCCAAAGGACTCTGATCTCACCATTGCCTGCTGTATCTCGTCTCAAAGACATGACTCCACGGCTGATTGAAGGGCTGAGATATCGGCTCTTTGCATCCTCACCTTCCTCAACAGCCCAAGCCTACAAGAAAATCAGTTACTGATAGATTTGTATATAGTGGCATCAAGAAGCTCTACATGATCACCCTCTCCCAGGAAGTCTTCGATGGCGCTGTCGAAGAGATCAAGAAAGAAATGGGCGAAGAAGTCGCCTCCAGAGTAAAGTGGTACAAGTGCGACATGGGCGACTGGAAAGCCGTCAAAGAAACCGCCGACAAGATCGCCAAAGACACCGACCGTCTCGACATCCTCGTCAACAACGCCGCCCGCGGCATCATGACCTACCAGCTCACCGACTACGGCGTGGATCGCCACATGGCAGTCAACCACATGGGCCACGTAATCCTGACTTCGCACCTGCTGCCGTTGATGAAGAAGACCGCCGAGAAAGGTGATATCGTTAGGATCGTCGGTCTAGGCTCAAACGCCCACCAGGCCACGCCTTCCGACTGCAAGTTCGCCTCCCTCGACGAGCTCAACCAAGACCTCGGTCCCAACGGCCAATACGGCCGCGCCAAGCTCGCCGTCATGCTTTACGCACGCTACCTAAACAAGCACCTAACCTCCAAACACCCCAACATCCTCGCCAACTCCGTGCACCCCGGCTTCGTGTCGACAAAGATGTCCAAGGAAGACATCCACGAGCCATATCCATTGGCAGGCTACGGTATGTCGGTAATCATGGAACAGTTCAAGAAAGATCAGTGGCAGGGATGTGTGTCGGCCGTGTATGCAGCGACGACGACGAAGGGCAGCGGCCAGTACATCTGCCCGCCCGCTATTCCGGAGCCGGGCAATGAGTTGGCGCAGGATATGGAGCTGGCGGAGCAGTTGATGAAGTTGACGAGGGAGGTGATTAAGGAGAAGACTTATGAGGATTCGGCGGCTAAGGGATGTCCGTTTACGGATTATTAGGGGGTGGGGGATCAAGAGGGGGCAGGGGAGCGTGGATTGCGATGAGATACATGAATCAAAAGACATGAAACTAAAATAACGCCAATCGCGGCTGATGTTTTGACATGTTGATTGTTGAATGAGCGCTGAGCAAGAGCCAGTTAGCGAAGGAGATCGTATGTGAAGCAGACCGTACGCAGTTGAAGTCGCAGTGGTGGAGCAGTGTTCTTATGGTCTGGTAAAAAGTAGTAGCTGATATACCTGAACGGACGACGAATCCGCATCGATTTCCAGACTAAGGAGAACTCACAGGCACTGTGGTTTAGGCGGCACGACTCGACTCTGTTGTCCCGAGCCCGGTTTACAACGTCCCCCTGAGTGTTAGGTCCATTGCGGAGGACCGGGGGGCATTGATGCAGGCTCCAGCGCCGACAGGCCGAGCATAGGGCGACAGACGCTTTCTTCTTTGATGAAAGAGTCTGAAGAGTAAAGATTTGATAAGCGAGCGAGCGTTACCTATTCTGGATACTATGTATATGCGCTTTTTGCAAAAAGTCGGTTTTGTTGCACATCGACCTCGAAAACACCGAGGTATATATCGCACACCAATCGACGGCAAACTTGGGGAAAATCACAACGGTGCTGGTTTCGAGCTTATAGCTCACATTTTGAAATCCGGGGAGATGATTGGAATTTCGAGGCAATGGCTTCTGTCATGTTTCAGCTAGTAAGCAACGCCAGTAGTGATCAATACCAACTCAGAAACTACTCCACAACCACTCATCCCTATTCCACAATGTATTTTTTCAACCCCCTGAGCCTCTCCATAGCAGTGTCAAGCACATCATCATTCTTGCACACCGCAAAGCGCAAGTAATCCTCCGCAATATGCGCATTCTCATCGGTATAAAACTCGGTCGGCGGAATCGCCGCCACGCCCACCTCCTGAATCAAAAACCAACTCAGCTTGAAATCTCGCGGCCTGTTCGCCACATGCGGCGGAAACGGATAGTCCTGCGGCAACTTCACTTTTTGCATGTTCACGAGCACGAAATAGCCGCCTTCGGGGTCGGAATACGGCAGCTGCAGTTCGTCCCAGATCTTGTTGAAGCGGTCCATCTTGGCTTTCATTTCTTTCTGTGCGGTCTGCCAGAAGCCGTTGGCGTCGGCTTGTTCGAAGCCGACGGCACAGGCTTCTTGGAGCGGAGAGACGGAGCTGTAGCAGATGCGCGTGTGTGCGGCGGAGACGTATTGGATGAGGTGGGGGGGTCCGATGAGCCAGCCGACGCGCCAGCCGGTGGCGTAGAAGTTCTTGCCGGCGGAGCCGACAGTGAGGGTTAGGCGCTCGATTTCGGGGGAGAGCGTGGCAATGCGTGTGAAGGGGACGTAGTAGAGGCGGTCGTAGACTTCGTCGGAGAGGATGATGATGTTGTTCTTGACGCACAGCTCGCCGATCTTGAGGAGCTCTTCTTTGGAGAGCACTTTGCCGACGGGGTTGTGGGGGGAGTTGAGGACGATCATTTTGGTGCGGGGGGTGATGGCTGCTTCGAGTTCGGCGAAGTCGATTGTCCATTCGGCGGCGGAAGAGGTTTCGGTTGCGCCTTGGGGTGGGGGGTGGAGGGGGACGTATTTGATCTTTCCTCCGGGCATTTCAATGTTACTTATGTATCTTGATTGGGGATTAGCCAAGCTCGATAATGCCGCCTTGGGATTGATAAATTCTCACTGATCAAAGAAAGGCTCGAAGATGATCACCTCGTCTCCTTCCTCAATGAACGCCATAAAGGCACTTAGCATGCCTATTCGTCTTGTAAGTTGGCTTATCAATCAACAGTGCCTTCGAAGGACCATACCCTCATTAGCACCCGTTGTGATGGTAACCTCAGTCTCAGGGTCCAGCTTTCTACCCCAGAATGGCGAGTAGGAATCTGCAATGGCTTTCTTGAGACGAGGACGGCCTTTCGTAGGCGAGTACTGGTTGCAGTCGACCTTGTCCAGAGCTTGTTTGGCAGCATCGAGGATAAATGGAGGAGGATTGTAGCCAAAGAAACCCTGGCCCATGTTGACAATCGGTTGTACCGGAGAGGCAGCGGCAGCTTCATTGACGATGGACCTGATAGCAGTTAGTATGGTATATTCTGAACTAGGAGATTAGAGAAGGGATATCGATACCAAACATCTTGCTTTCTGCCAGCAACACGAGCTGCTGGCTGCAGTTTGGCTCGGTTGTCCATGGTTCTGCTCAAGAATCGGAGCTGATGCGAAATCGGAGCTGGTCTAGCAAGCTGTCGAGGAAGCTGTCGAGATACGCGGGTTATTGCAATATGGCTTGTCATGAGAGTTTAGGGGATTGAGGAAACGGGAAAGAGAGAAGGAGGAGCTCTTGAAGTGAGGCCCGGCGACTCAGTCAATGGACGAGCCAATTACTTACTTCAAATTCTTAAGAAAGGGAGTCTGAGAGCTTCACCTCCAGCCCCACCATCGATCGCGACATCAGGGGCGGGGGCCCCGGGGAGCTCGAAGCTTAGATTGCGCTAGCGGCCGTCGTATTACCTCGTATCCTATAGCGGAGGAATGCATCGTGACTTGAGTGACACTATGTTGTCGCTCCCTCGGCCCTTCTCACCTCCACGTTGCGATCCCATTCCACCAGCCTTCCTGCCTGTCTGGCAGCACTTTCTCTCCGACGAGCGCTACATGTATCAACCGAAGCATGGCTAGCTCGCCTATAGGGAGCATATCGTTTGAGTTCTCTCAACCTGACCGTCGCCGACCAGACTGACAGCCCTCCACGGCACATTCTCCTGGAGCCCTTTTACGAGGCAATGGCTGAATCCTCATCTTCACGCACATCGCAAGCTGTCTCCGGCTCTCTTCATATTACCGTACGCTTTACGACTTCGATTCCCGATCTCCCGCTCGATGTGCCTTCGCCGTCGAGGACAACAGTCGTTGCTCTCAAGCAACTCATCCGACAGGAACTTACTCCTCCCACCTCCAACTGTCGTTTCCGTCTTATATACGGCGGAAAAGTGCTCGCCGATAATGCCATCTTGACTTCCGTCCTCAAAGTCCCTCCCCCGCCGCCACGCCCAGTCTTCGACCCAAAGGGCAAAGGCAAAGCGAAAGCGTCCAACGAAGATGCGCCAGTGACCCGGGTCTATATCAATTGCTCCATCGGCGATGAGCTGACTCCTGCCGAACTTGCTGCTGAAGCATCTGCCGCACTCGCCTCCGCCGACTCTTCCTCGTCTACGACTGCTCCAGGGAGCGGTGGTTCGAGACGGCCGAGTCAGGGAGGACCAGCACAACCCAGCACTGATAATGCGCCGCGCGGTTTCGACCGCCTTCTGTCTGCGGGCTTCACTCCTGCTGAAGTCGGTCAATTGCGCCTACAATTCATGTCCATTCAAGCTAGGACTCGTACGCCGGATACAATGCCATCGCCTTCGACGCTGAGACGCATGGAAGATGCGTGGATGGATGACAACGGGGTATCAAGAACTGGGGATACTGGTGATACGAGTGAGATCAGTGGCGGCGCGCTCGATGATCTGCTGCTCGGCCACTTGACGGCTTTCTTTTGGCCGCTAGGCTCTATGGGATGGTTGATTCGGCAGGGCGTATGGAGTGAGAGACGGCAGTATGCTGTCTTCACTGGATTCATGTTGAGCCTTGCTTTTGGCATGATGCACGTTCTGTCCTGAGAAGTGCAGACTTGGGCAGTACCGGGCTGTGTATATCTCGTTGGGGAGATGCACGGTTGCAGAACTACAGGTCTGATGTATCAAGGACCCTCGGCTCTTATTTCTTTGGATAAAAGAAGATTGAAGTCGGTATAAAGTTGGTATAAAACAAGGTTCGGTCAAGCTCTCTGCACGGATACCCGACGCTATGCTATGCGTCTAGAGCCATTCTGGAACAGGGGAACAACACTGAACTCTGTTTCCTCATGTGGCTACATGTACACGACTCCACGGGTCCATGTTTGTAAAAAAACGATGATTCCTAACTGTGTTCTACCATCTCTAATGTTGAGGTACATGTACTACTGCCAGCGTGCCAGCCTGGCAGGGCACGGAAATCCGGGCCGCAATATCGACACGGTAGGCTCAAGCTTGTTTCCCGCTTTGGTATTTATCCAAGGTGACGGCCGCTCATTTAGGCTTACCCCTATACCGCCACACCGTCCATAATAGCATTGACAGCACTGGCATATGCCATACAGCTAGCTCGGTCCACATCAGCTGCTACATCTATTATTCCTGTCCTTCGCAGCCCCATTTTCTGAATCGCCGCCGTCGTTTTTACCCCTCACTTTTGTTTTCGAATCATTCCGTCTGATCGTCGAGTTTTGCTCCGAGGTTCGTTCCTTCGGTTACACAGCAGATATCTGATGTGTCACAACCCGATCCCCAGTTTGCTGGACCCATAGAAGCATTATTCAAGCAAGCCACCCGTACGACCGATCATTGGATCGCGGTCCGACCCCAGATTCCAAGCCCTTGGAACTGCGACTCGGACCTTCCCTTCATAGTAGCTCCCGCATTCTATTCCTGGGGTAACCTCCGGGGGCGCCACTGAGTCGACCTCGCGGGCCCAACTTGGCAGCCAATACCAGAACCAACCGCTCTGTAACATCATGGCTTTTAAGGTTAATCCAGCGACAGCCTCCAATTCCGTTCTCCCTCCATGGCACCTACTTAGCCTATCACAATCTTCCCGTCCACCATGCTCCATCATGCTTGAGGGTCAGCCGGCTTTTCTTTCTTGGTGGCACTCCTTTAAAGGTGCTGGTATGTCACCTGGCATACCTAATCTGTGTTCTCCAACCTGCTTCTGCTAGCAACCGTCTTTCTTTTATTCGGCTGCTACTTGCTGTCACTTACTTTCCTTTCGTATGCTTGACTGTCTTTTTCCAAAATGCAGACAATTTTGGTAGCCGTTGCTCTGGCGGCCGTGGGCTCTGCTCTGCCTGGAGATGGCGACTGGGCCACTGCCTATGGCAAGGCAAATGCGGTCCTCGACAAGCTTACACAAGATGACAAGGTCGGTATGGTCACTGGCATTGGCTGGATGAAGGGCCCGTGTGTTGGGAATACTGGTGCTGTTCCCGCCATTGGCTATCCGTCTCTGTGTCTTCAAGACTCGCCGCTTGGGTAAGCTATGTCGATGTTGAAGGTTAAATGTCAAAATCAGAGTTGATATATGGGCAGTGTCCGCGATGTTGACGGCGTGACGGCTTTCCCTGCCGGTATCCATGCTGCATCGACGTGGGATATCAACTTGATGTATGCTCGTGGCTATGCCTTGGGTATGGATTCTCAATTTCGTACCATCTGACTCCCTGGTGTTGACATGATTGCAGGTACCGAGTCCAAGGCACTGGGCGTAAACGTTCAGTTGGGACCGGTCGCGGGTCCTATGGGGAAGAATGCCCTAGGCGGACGAGGGTGGGAAGGTCATGGTCCAGACCCTTATATAAACGGAATGGCCATGAACGCTGTAGGTTTAAATCATGTCGATGGTTAGGATAGTGCTGACCAGCCCAGACCATTCAAGGAATGCAAGATGCGGGAGTGCAGGCCTGTGCGAAGCATTTTAGTAAGTCATCTATCCAAATCTGTTGATGATTATCTTTTTTCTTTCTCATAATCTGGAACAATTGGTGGTAGCTGTGGCTACTCTGCTCAACTCGTCTCTAGTGATTGGGGATAGTCTCAAGTAACCCTCAATGAGGCCACTACGTTGAGATTACCCTTAATTGATAGAATAATCCGAGTAATTATGGTCCTGCACAAGACTGCAAGCAGAAATGCACAGAGAACAGGCGGTATCATGGCCCAAATGCTGACAGAAACACAGTTGGCAATGAGCAAGAGCTGAACCGCGAAACGATGAGCAGTAACATTGCCGACCGAGTACTGCATGAGGTAGTACTCCCCGTTTCCGCAATGGAGAATCTTATTGACCTTGGCTTCCACTACAGCTATATCTTTGGCCGTTCGCAGACGCGGTTAAAGCAAACGCTGCGAGTGTTATGTGTTCTTACAACAAACTCAACGAGACATGGGCCTGTGAGAGTGAAGAATTACTCAAGGGTCTGCTCAAAGACGAGCTCGACTTCCAAGGCTATATTCTGAGCGGTATGTCCAGACCCAAGTTCCGTAAATATACGTCGTTTGGCTAATTTGTGTCACGTTCAGATTGGCACGCTCAGCATACTACTGTCAATTCAGCCAATTCCGGATTGGTAGGACAACTAACTTCCTATTGACGGTATTTTTGTTGCAGCTGACATGATGACCTTTAGGACATGACCATGCCGGGTGATAACTACGGAGACGGTGTCTTTCTCTGGGGCAGTAATCTGACAGATGCAGTCGCAAGGTAGGTAGCGTGCTTTTTGTAACTCTAAAAAGTCCTAGGCGAAATTGCTAATATCTACTAGCGGAGATGTACCTCAATCTCGTCTTGATGACATGGTCACCCGCATTCTTGCATCGTGGTATTTCCTTGGACAAGACCAAAACTACCCCACCGTGGGCGACTGGCGCTCTTGGAACATAAGCGCTGGTGGGGCTCCAGACGTCCAAGGTGACCATAAGGATGTGGCAAGAGCGGTTGCGAGAGACGGCATTGTATTGTTGAAGAACGACAACAACGCTCTGCCCCTCGTTAAGCCAGAAAGTTTGGCTCTTATTGGATCCAGTGCTATTGTCAACCCTGCGGGTCCGAACAATTGCTCTGACCGCGCATGCAATACTAACCATCTAGCCATGGTAAGCATTGCAAAAAGCTGTTTTCTTACGACAATGCTAATTCGTGGACTAGGGCTGGGGTTCTGGGACTGCTGAGTTTCCGGTAAGTGTGGACGAAACATGCTCAGGGAGATGTCAAGCTGATATATTTGACAGTATCTTATTGCTCCGTATGATGCTATAAAGGCACAAGCTGCTACCGATGGCACGAAAATCGTCCTGGATACAACCGACACTCCATCTGAGGGGGCCATTTCTGCTGCAGATGCAGACGCCGCGCTCGTATTCATCACTGCTGATTCCGGCGAAGCATATTTAACAGTAAGACACCCCCGGCTGACCAATAGTCCTCTCACTGACAATATTAGGTCGAAGGAGCAGCTGGCGATCGCCTCAACCTTGATCCATGGCACAATGGCAACGAATTGGTCAAGGCAGTTGCCGCAGCGAACAAAAACACCATCGTCGTCATCAACAGCGTAGGACCCGTCATTTTGGAAACCATCTTGGCATGTCCCAATGTCACTGCGATTGTCTGGGCTGGTATTGCGGGCCAGGAGTCTGGTAACGGACTTGCTGATATTCTCTACGGCGCAACGTCTCCAAATGGAAAACTGCCCTACACTATCGCAAAAGAGGCCAGCGATTATGGCACTTCTATTTCCAGCGGCGATGATAGCTACGCCGAGGGCCTGTTCATCGACTACAGACATTTTGATGAAGCCAATATTACTCCAAGATATGAGTTTGGGTTCGGTCTGTGTGAGTATCCCCCTTTCGCTCTTTGCCCCTTTATTGTCTATATCCCCCTTTCCAGCTCCTCCCATATCCGAGGCCTTACTCAGGGGCTTATTTGCTAACTACCACGAAGCATACACCAACTTCTCCTACTCCGAACTCACAACGTCCGCCATTTCCGCCTCAGCAGGAAGCACAGCCGCTTCCGGAGCTCCAGGAGGCGCCGCTAGCCTCTACGACACCGTCGCAACCGTAACAGCTACAGTTGAGAACACTGGCAAGGTCACCGGTGCCGAGGTCGCACAGCTTTACATAGGCCTCCCCGCTGCAGCCGAAGCGCCTCTCAAGCAGCTCAGGGGCTTCCAGAAACTGTCTCTTGAGCCTGGAACTTCTGGAACGGTCACATTCAGTTTGAGGAAGAAGGATCTGAGCTATTGGGACGTGGCGAGTCAGTCATGGGTGCTGCCAGATGGCAAGTTTGATGTTTACGTTGGAGGTAGTTCACGGGATATTAGCTTGACTTGTCAGATGTGAGAAAGCGTGTAATTCAGTATAAAAAGAGCGAGCATTTATCGAATACTTCAGCACTATAGCACTCAGTCTACAGCTGATCGCTGATCTTAGACTCATCAACATGAAAGAGCTTGATCGTCTCCTCCCCCGCAGCCTCCAAATCAAGCTTGTCGATTTTACTCTGCAGCGCCTCCCTCCTCTTGATCATTTCCTCTGCCACCTCTCGCCACCCAACCTCCTTCTTCTCTCCAGCCCAGGCCCCATCACCCTCGCCAAGCCTCACCGACCTCAGTCCCCGCTCATCCTTCCTCACAATCCCATCCACAATAGTCATCACCAAATCCTTCGGACTCGAATGCAACACTAGCGCCGCGATCGGATCCTGTTGCGCTGCACACACCATCGACGGACTTAGCATATCCCAGACCAACAGGTCCGCAAATTTGCCCTCTTGCAGACTGCCTAATTCCTTGTCCATGCCTATCGCTCGTGCGCCGTTGATGGTGCCTAGATTGAACACGTCTTGCACGGTTTTCCAGACAGTGGCGGGAGCGTTGCCGATGGTGGTGAAGTGGGCGTTGCGCATGCCGCGAGCAGATTGGAGGAGGAGTTTCATTTCGGCGATTATGGAGGAAGAGGTGGCCGAGTGGCAGTCGACGCCGAGTGAGCAGTGTGAATCAATGTCATAATCGCCATTCAGGGCGACGGGTACGCCGTGAGCCATTTGGAGCTCGGTGGAAGGTGTGGTAGAAACCTGAGCACCAGACTTCTTGATGAGCTCGATGTCTTCCGGCAGCGGGTTCGAAGCGTGCGAAAGCAGGATATTGGAGTCAAGCAAGCCGTACGAGTTCAACAAGGCGATGTTGGATCTCTCACCTACATAATTATTAGTCTCATGCTCGCAAAAACATTGCTCTCGTCAAGTTACTGACCAAAGATAGGTCCGCGCACAGCATGAGTAGTAATCGTCTTGACGCCAAGGTCTTTTGCTTTCCCAAACAGCCCCTGAACAACCTCTTTCGGCAAAAAGAGTCCATCAAACGACATTCCCAGACTCACACGCCCATCTCCAAAGGGTGCTTTAGCCGCCAGCTCTTCGAAGGTCGTCATGACCCAGTCGTCCAGGAGTTTTGGCTCCATCTCGAAGGGCTGCCATGAAGCGACTCGGGGAGTAGGGGCGTAGCCGAAGACACATCGGATGCCGGATGCTACTGTGGCAGCAATTGCTGCATGATCTTGACGAAGTTTCAGTTTTGCAGCTTAGGTAGGATCTCGTGGAAGGGAAAGAGACTTGCTGTTTTCAGGAGAGTAGCTCATGTGCGCGTGATCTACGTAGGTCGTAGTGCCCGCCTCCAAACTTTCGAGACAGCCTCCTAGCTGGGCCCAGAAAATATCGGCTGCGCTGTGGTTCGAAGACTGGAAATTCCCTGAGCTGCTGTTAGAATTATGTTGGGGAATCACTAGAGGGTGGAGTAGAAACACACCCGTCCACATATACTCGAGTAAGAGTTCATTGGCATGTCTTCCTTTCAGTAATGTCTGCCACATGTGTCGATGCGTGTCAACGAGACCGGGTGATATAAGCTTGTTTGTACAGTCAATGGTTTCGGCTGCTTGGTCTTTTGGAATTCCAGGGGCGATTCGAGCAATCTTGTTCCCTGTAATGAGTACATCTGCTTGAATGGCCGAGACGTTGTCGTGTTCATCGTGGACCAGGACCGTACCACCGTAGAGGAGAGTTGATGCAGCCATTACGATTCACGGGAATAGAATATTATTGAGACTTGAAGTTTGGATTTGAAGTTGAAGTTGAAGTGGAAACGGGACGATACAGAGCAGATACATATAGACTGGGGAATACCAGGAATCACCTTTCTTGTATGTATGATGATGCAGTCAAGGGGCAGAGGCCAACCACATGTAATGATATCTTGGTTACACGTCAAGCTGGACTTGGTGGGACAGATTACTAACGATTATTGACATGTACCTCGGGCGGCTTTTGGCCCGGAACTGATGCGTAAAGCCCGAAATGGAGACGACTGCAGCGGAGATAAAGAGAGGCAGGGGATAGAGCGGAGGATCAGCGCATCAACGTTTTTCCTATATCAATTTGCTAACTCATCGCCAGTCGGACTACCGTCACACGTTGGTGTAACATGCCAGCTTAGCCAAGCACTCGTGCTAGGGTAACTTAACTCGAGAACTTAGTAGGAGGTATATACTTTCTTTGAGTCTCTGTGAAAAAAAGTTTCCTATAGTCTGCATCTCTTTCAACTTTGGTTCCTCTCCAACCCCTTTTTTCCTATCTTTCTCATTTTCAAGTTTCAACGCCCTGTCTGGCACGTTCTTGCAGATATTCCCGCCCACTCCACGATTCACGGAGAAGGAGTTGGACAATCTCAAAGGAAAAGTAGTCATCGTGAGTTCGTGACTGGCAGCATATCTCCTGTCGGTTTCGAACTGGCGAAAATCCTCTATAGCAAAGGAGCCACAGCTACATCACTGCTCGCTCCCTTGACAAAATCCTGAAAGCTATTGAAACGATTGATTCCGAATTTCCTAGGCCCAAAGGCAAACTAGTTCCTCTACAACTTGACCTTGCAGACCTCAGCAGCATCATATTCTCAGCCGACCCCTTTCTTGGCACGGAAGGCAGATTGGACGTTCGGGTTCATAATGCTGGAATTATGACTCCCCCACTAGGTAGCAAGACTCAATCAGTAAGTTCTCTAATATACTGGTTGTCAGAGAAAGGGAGCTGATCAATGCCGCCACAGGGCCACGATCTAGAGATGGATGGAACGAACTGTCTCGGCCCCTTTCCTTTCAACCGAATGCTAGAGGGTCTCCTCAAGCAAACAGCAGCTCAGGCGCCGAAAGACAGTGTTCGAAGCATCTGGCTCGCTTCTCTCTTCAATGTGGGAACAGTAGACGGCGGCATTGTTTTTGATGAAAAGACCGGCAGTCCAAAGACTTTGGAGGATGCAACGAATAACTACATGCAGTCAAAGTGTGGGAATCTTTCTCTATCCTCTATTACTGCTCAACGCTTGGGATAGAATGGCATAATCAGCGTGGTGAGTCTTACATTCTGGATCTTTCTAATTCTCGTACTTGATTATTTCCTAACAAAGGGGCAGGCTGTCAATCCCGGATTGATGATGACGGAACTCCAGCGCCACGGATTAGCAATTCAATGAGTCATCATGGAATTTTCAATTTTCTCGCATATTTCGCTTGAAATTTCGCTAAGATACACCGTAGAAAAACAATTCCAAGGGTCCGAAGTACGGCGCATACACCGAGTTGTTCACCGGCTTCTCGCGGCAAGTGAAGTTACAGCACAACGGTGCCTTTATCATCCCATGGAGACGGTTTGGTCAGCTGCCACCCCATCTTAGAAGGCAGACACGTCCAGGGAAGAGGGAGGAAGTGGTGCGGCGGAGAGATTCTGGAATTGGTGCGAGAAAGAGACGGCACCATTTGCATAACTCCCCAGACGTCTCTCTGAGTTCTCATCAAATTCCGATTCTTCATTCTTGGGATCTCGGTGCTTTGTTTGCCAGCTTCATTCACCTCATAGTCATGTGCCAACCAAAAAAATCATGGATAAAACGTCGTGTGCATCGTCAGCACCCCTTTCTGCGACGTCTTCTGTTCAGCTTGTCCTTATCCCAGCTATAAAATCACCCAAGTTGATACACCCTCGTTCGAAGTAGTACCAAAATCGACGCTAGAGCCCTTCCCATCTTTTGCAATCTACAATATCAACCCTAGACCGCTTCTCGTTCCCCCACCCAACGCTCCCAAACCTCGCCATCTACACCCACAACAGAGCTATTCTCTCGACCCCACCTCGAACAAGAAAACAGCAAACAGCAAAAATTTCCACCACTGTCCCCAAACCCTCGGAAGACTTCGAAGACTACACCCCCACCTCCCGCTCCACCCCTCCCCCCGGCATCCAACACGCCTTCTGGTCAAAGATCTGGAAAACAGCCGACACGCGCATCCGCCACCAAAACGCCCACGACGCCACCGCCATCGCCGCCGACATATAAAACCGCGTCCTGTACAACCTAGCCATCGAAATCTTCCAGTTTCGCCTCATCACGCTCGGTAGGCCCTGTCGCGGCGGACCGTTTTATGCCGACGACATGTTCGAGGCTGGCTGGAGTGTAGGGAACTTTGCGCTGTCTGACTTGTCGTTTGGGTTGTTGACGCCGCGCGAGAAGGAGGTGGTGGCTGAGTTGAAGCGCACCAGGGCTGAGATTTTCACTAGGGATAGGTTGTAGGTTGATAACAGCTCTTGATATGTGAAAGTGGAGGACTGAGGGGATTGGTACCCTAGTCTGCCCGACGACCTCACGGTCTTTCGACCACAAGGAGAAGAAGAATAAACACTTCCTCGCCGCCCGCCACTCCGTCACCGGCCCGCCCTCGCCTAACGCTTGCGTTTCGTCTCTTCTCTCTGGACGTACCAGCAACTTGTGTGGAAGAAGAGCGATCTGGTTCTGGGGTGGAGATAGGTGACTGACGCCCCCTTCGAGGATCTCAGAATGAGAATTTGCACGCACACATCTACCTTACTTTGATAAATTCGCTGCAAAAGGGGGTACGTCGACATCTCACATGACTAGTGATAGTGACTTGGTTGCAAGGTTAAGGCTCAGCACCCGACACGAGCGCTGAGAGGAGTGAGCTCTACTGATGAAGCCGATACTACCGAGTTTTGAAAGTTGAAATCTAGCTCATATTGCTAGATTGCGAAGAGCAAGCCATATCCCAGGGTATCTCAGCACCATAAGAACATCCACCATAAGACCCAACCCCCCCATGGAAAGAATAGCCATCCAGCCAAAAGCGAATCACCATGAGCCACCATATGTAGTCCAGCTCATACCACCACAGTCCAGCTCTCGCTTATATGGACACCCAAAATTATCCATCCCGGTCTCAGCAACCCGCAGCACATCTAAGCATCCCAATTAAGAGCCATGAACTTGTGCTCCAACTCACGATGCAGCACGCCATCATCCGGGACCAAACTCGCAATATTCATCGACTTCGTCGCCCACTCTCTGCACGCCTGGTCATTGCCCGCGCAGTACAGATCAATAGCATGATTGAAGCTCGTCGTCACAATCCATTCCAGCTCTTCCGCCGGATACGGCTGCTGAGTCTAGTGTTGTCTTGTCAGCATTTTACTCTCGAGCTGGAAACTCGCGTAAGAACAAACCTCAGAAGCCTCCTTGGCAAGAGCTTGGATCTGGTCGAGTAGTCCGGCTGCAACTGCTTCTTCGGAAGGCAGAGCGTACTGGAATAGCACGCGGGAATAACGGGCTAGTCGGACGGCATCGAAGCTTTCGAGGCCCCATGCTTCGTTGACGATCTTTTTGAGCGTGGTGATGACAACTAGCAAGCGAGTTGGATTAGCTGCGCACTCACGGAATGTATCTCGAACTACGTCTGGAAGCTTACCATTCGTCGGCGCCTCGCAGCTCAAAATGCAATCTCCGAAAATCTCATAAATCTTCATACTCGCACACATCTCCGCCTTGATCACAATTTCATCCAAGTCATCCCACGCCTTGAGACGCACCGCAGCCTCAAACTCATAAGCCAGGAGCGTAGTAAGCTTGCGAACCAGATCCTGCTTTTGGTCTTCCTCAAGCTTTTCGACCTGGTTGATCATGTTCTTGTCGTAGCTGGCGACGTGGCCGCGTACTCGGAGGTAGGCTTGGAGTTGGCGAGCTATATCGTCTTCGCCGCGCGCTACTACGATGAGCAGGGCTGCGGCGAGAAAGTTGCAGAACATCGAGCGTAGGGTTAGGTCGGCTAGCATTGGCTCTGAAATGTCTTTGGGACTTAGCTCTATGAAACCAAGGGAGCTTTCGATGATGGTGAGGACCTGGTGTGGCGGCCAGTCTCTGCAGTGCTTGAGGGCTAAGTTGTAAGCAGTCTTCGAGAACCACTCCAGTTCGGTTGGTTTGAAGATGTTCCCTTTCTTTTTCGATTGGTCTGCTCGCGCCTGTCGAAGAGCTTTAGAGCCATTAGCATATTCTCACGGCTTTGGACGTCTCTCATGGGTAACATACCTCCTTCGTAAAGCCTGCATAGCTGTCCAATCAGGCCGGTTTGGGTCTGTTCAGCATCCTGATCTCCTCCAGCATCAAGCTGTGCCGTTATCAAGCGGATCGAACATCGCAATAAGGCCGTTATATGCAGGTCATCTGGGGCATGATGCTCATATTTCTCGAGGACTTTCTCCATGGCGGCAATAGCCTGTGGCTTGCTTCCGAGTTGCTGAGCATCAATCACGCATCCGTATAGGAGAGACGGATCCGTGTTTGGCGATGCCGCTATTTTGTCCAAGCATTGTGACGCCAATTCCACTTCGTCGCACCGAATTGCAATCTTGTGCATGAGGAATCGTGTCATCGGCTCGTCTTGCGCAGCCTGGTCCATCCCGCCGAATATTTCCCTAGCTTGACCGATATCTTGACGGGAGATTGCACAGAGTAGGAGCTTCCTGTATTCACTTTGATAAGTTTTGGGTCTCGTATTAGGATCAAGGAAGGTCAGTACCTTGCAATTTTGGCTTGGTTCAAGTGCCCCATGTTGCCAAAAACTTTGTGCAATGCTAAGTGGCACCACTTCTCTGAGAGTTCGTATTTGTTCTGGACATAGTTCGCTTCGATCTGCTTCCACAGTAGCTTCCACAGAGTTAGCTTCACCTCACAGTCTTAGAAGCTGGGAGGAGAATATTCCTAGCTATTGAGGGACTTACTGTTTGAGCAAGGCTTGTCACATCCGGACCCACTGGTTTTGCGACAGCCCTCGCAGCCTGATCCAGTACCGAGTTTAAAGAATCCAGCATCTCTAGGCTGTCTCGCTGGGCGATTGACATTGACAGGCGAGCAATCAGTACCTTCTCTGTCCATACCATGTTCGCTTCAGGGAGAACTCTGCTCAGAAGGAGTTCATCCAGCACCGTACAAGCGATACTGGGGTTTTTCACGTGTAGGATGTGGATCCGATGTAGTATGAGCTTGAGATTGGAATCAGTAAAGACAACGGTCTTGATCATTCTCCGGAGAATCGCGCCGTAATCGCTGCCATCAAAGACATCATTCATAGGACTTGACAGCAGCTCGAGTCGAAGAAGCAGGA
The DNA here is from genome assembly GCA_037179335.1 of Cyclaneusma minus. Taxonomy (NCBI): domain Eukaryota; kingdom Fungi; phylum Ascomycota; class Leotiomycetes; order Marthamycetales; family Marthamycetaceae; genus Cyclaneusma; species Cyclaneusma minus. The sequence continues at coordinate 46,858 of JAKZHN010000036.1, read as the reverse complement.
CGATTAGTTTGTCACCAACCTCGTGCTCCAAGAGATTGACCAGGCCCGCTGCCTTTTCGAAGCTGTCCTCGGTCAACAAGCTCAAGTGGGCGGTCACTAGACTCTGGATGATACTGGTACGGAGCTCCCCTGCTTCGAAGCTCAGTCGATCCAAGTCTTGGGTGGCCAGAATGCTGTACGCCCTATCCAGCCACTTGACGGCCATCTCGTGCTGGTCTTTGTCTAGTAATTCGCGCCCGATGTCGAACAGGAGATCACTGAAATTTTCTGCCATGGCCGGGTCCCAAGAGGCTTGCGGAGCACATTGCGGCTTGCACTGCAGGTGCTCTGCTATGTCGAGACGGTCCTGACGCCAAGCCTAGCTGTATAAGCTTCTCGTTCACACAGCTGATAGTTGTACTCACTAGGGCTGTTCGGTAGAGAAAATACTCGACATTGAGCTTCTCGTATGTCTCCTGTTCATCTGGAGTTGGCGACGATTTGTCCTTTTTCTGTGCCAATCGCTCCTCATAGGCGGCGAACTTCTCCAGTAGCTTCAGAGCTAGATCCAGGTACTTGGAATCTAAATGGCATCAGCAAGGCCAAGCCTGCGGGAGAGGCCAGGCAGACTCACCAATGCAAACCTTTGCCGTCTTCAAGCATATTTTCATCAGGCGTATCATATTACTGTGGTCGCCTTTGACACAAGTCCGAACGCAATCCAGGATTAGAAAGGCAAAGACACGCGCCAGCACTATGGGGTTCAGCTTCTTCGGAGTCGCAGGTCGGACGGCTTCTGAGTCGTCGCGTGTCAATTTGATGCTGAGGTTCCACAGCGACGTTGCGACGGTGTCCAAGACCTCATAGTGCGCTCCTGCGGCGGCGGCCAAATTGTTTGGGAAATGGAAGACATTCTTCTCGAGGTCCGCGGCCAGCTTCTCCGAAAGCTTGGAAGAGAGACCGGTCAACAGCTCCTCGGCGAAGGCTGAGCGAAAGCAGTGGTCAGAGAAAATGAGAGTGATGGACTGTAGTGCCAGCCGACTTACAGATGATGTCCGTCACCTTCTTTTCCTTGGCCTTCTTGGGTATGATGGCGGCCATGTTCACGCTGGTGAACGGAAATGGAGTGCAGAGTGCTGCCACCAGATGCGGAGTGCAGGCGGGAGTGCAAACGGGATTCTATGTCACGAAAAGGAAGGAGACTCGAGAGAACGGGCAAAATTTCTGAACACTGAAGAGAGTCACAAGAACAGAGAAGGTCGACGAATGGGATTGTGTTGTGGAAGAGGACCACTTGAAGTGCACCGAGGTGTGAGAGGCACCAGAGGTAGCACAGAGCAGCACATCCCAATCCGGTCTTAGCCGCCTTTTCCAGATGGATGCCAGTGAGGGACGTCAAGCTGCGGTTGAACTTGAATCTGCGTTGGAATTTGAAGCTGCGTTTGAATTTGAAGCTGTGCTTGAATTTGGATTTGAATTTGAGTTGAAGTTGCTAGGTTCAAGTAAATCAAGTTGCGCTTGAACTTGGATGTGAAGCTGCGTTTTGGATTCGAAGTTGAAGCTGCCAAGCTGAAGCTGCCGAAATGAAGTCGAGCTTGAAGTTGCTCTCGAGCTCGAAGTGCCAGAAGCTGCCAATGAAGTTGTTAAGTTGAGGTTGCGCTTCAGCTTGCGCTCGCCTGCACGTGCATTTTCATCGACATTTTGTGCTTCCCTACTTACCTGCAGCAGCCTTACCATGACCCAAACCACGTCAATATATACAATCGCTATGGTAGACATGCCATTGACACCGTTGCCATGCCGTGCTACCCTTCCTCTATACACCACCTTTTTTCACTTTTACACCGCCCCAACGCCGTTGCCTGCAATACTCGCTTCCAGGGGCTTCAATGCTTGACTGGGTCTTGTGGAAGGAAATTTCCTACGATTAGACATGGGCTACGAGATGGATTAGCACTGGCGGGATAAAGCACCACTGGGACTTACATATTGTGCTCATCTCGACGAATTGTGAAGGAAAAGCTGCATTTTATAGTCGGCTCTTTGGCCTGGTCGTCGGGGTTTTTGAGCGAGCAGCTGGTCAAGAGTGCCTTTCGATTCTGATCAAACGCAATGCGTCCAAAATGCTCCCAGTAGCTCACGAGTGACTGCTCCGGGAGGATCTCGTGTAAAGCTATTTTGCCCTAGACAATAATGAGTTGAAACGTACAGCATCGGCGAAGAAGAAGTGCCCTTACATCTCGTAATTTTTCGATGGGGACGTGGATGAGCTCGGCCATCTCCTTGTTACCCCTGAATATCTCCCCGGTCCTCCGCCAACAGCAGGCAGGGATAGCCATGCTCGCAAAAACACGGTCATATTCCATGAGGCTCCGCTCAAACCACATCTCCACGTATATAAGCTCAATGTCCGTCAAGGTCTGCACCTTTTCCCGGAACTTTGGGCGGAAGCGGTCGAGTTCTCGGAGTATCTTTTGCTTCGAGGCCGAGTCCATATGCCCATCCATGTAGGCTGACAGTCGCGCGTATCCCTTGACATAGTTGAAGGGCTTGAGCATGCCAGCATCGTATTTGGCTCGCAGCAGTCGTTGCATGCGCTCCTCGGGCGCGTCATTCCCTGTGGGGTCTGCAGCTTGGAGATAGTATTCGCGCGCTTTATCCGTGGGCATGGCACTGGCCGGTCTGGAGATGGAGCTTCCCTGCGCATGGCCCGGTGGCGCCAGCGAGGATTGCTGTGGAGCGCCAGACACCGGCTGCACAGAGTTGTTCGGGCCTGCGGGAAGCATGGGGGCAGCCGGATTGGTGAAAAGCCCCGCAGTGTCGTCGGGGAGCAGAGCACCGTCGTCAAGGAGACTGTTGTTCAGAAAGTCGTTGAGAAGGTTGTACTCGTTTGTAACCTCAGGGGCGTTGAACATGTACGACGGATGGTAATTGTGCATATCCTGGAACTGGTTTTGTGAACCCAGCAAGTCGGACGAGTAGCCTATGACTGCGCGGAGTGTAAGCTATCTTCTTATGGCAGCCAAATTGCCCAAGGGGTCGAGTGCAGCTCATACATGGACTCTGACCACTGTTCAGTGCATTTGTCGCTATACCAGAGACAGGGCTCGGCTGGACTATTTGCAGCGACGGCCCGCTGTTTGACAAAGCAGTGTTGCCCAGGCCCATATTGTCCTGTGATGTAGCCCGCCGCGCCTGCTCGTACGAATCGCTCATGCCGTTCTCGACAGGCGCTTTCTCGAGAGACTTTTGCGACTTCGCGGCTGCTGCAGCATCCTCGTCCTCGGCGGCCTTGTTGTGCTGGACTTTCGCCTTCTTCGAGGCGGAGTCGCTTTCCCTGGGCTCATCGTGGCACAAGTGTCCAATGTTACGCTTTATACAACGCGCGCAGGGACGTTCCTATACTCCTTCAACGTCAGCCACAAGGGAGGTGACGGAAAAGACCTGGGAATCATACCAAATCGCAGGTCATATGCTGTTTCACAAAACAGGAAGTCAGCAGATATAACCGCGAGTACCACGGGAGACAGCCATGCCCTTCCCACCCCGGTGGAAACTTACGGATCGCCGGCAATAGACACATGCTACGAGAAGACGTCCCAGTCAGCAGAGGCCGCAGAGTATCGTTCCAAGTCCAGCGGGGCTTCGTTCTGTGGACGTACCATGATTCACCTTGCGCCGCTTCTTCGGGCTCTTGCTAGGGGCAGGTGCCGCTGGCGGCGACAGCGGTTTTGCATTCTGCCCATCCTTGGCCTCACTCTCTTCCATGACATCGGAAGCTTGCGGCTATTCCATTGGATCGCGAAGCAATGGTTGTGTGACTGGGTTGAGGCAGCTTCCCGGGTCCTGCGGAGACCACGCAGCATGCGCTTTCACCGTCACAAGATGTTTCCGTTGGTGCCGTCGTTAATTTGGTCGCAGAGCAGTCGCACGTTGAGTGAGACGTAGCAGAGGAGACATGTATCCGCCAGGTCGCAAAGGTTTCCTCGACCGGAGTGGAGTTTGGTGGAAGGCCTCTCACCACATCCCTGCATTAGCGATCACAGGCCAAGCGGCAACCAAGTAGCAACTACAGTACTTGACCGGGCAGCCACTATCAACCAGACGGGCTGAAAGAGGCGTCTATCAGCAGCAGCGGAAGTCAAATTCCAGCAGGAGCGTCTTTCGTTGGTCCTCTTGCAATTTTGACTTTGGAAATGACTCAAACTCCTCGATGATCTTCCAACTCGCCAAGGTCACGAATACTTGCCTAATCCGGTCCGTCGTCGCGTGCACAGTTCAAGGCGAGTTTGCCAGTCTACTAGTGTATTTCTCGCTAGTACACGTGTATCTCAAAATATCTCAAAACATCATGATAGTATCTTGGCTTCAGTATCCCAATTAATCAGGATCGAAGCCGGTCATAATTCCTGCTCCCAACATTGCTATTTCATGACTTCGTCAACTCCGGCTCGCATGTGCTGGTACTGTTGCCCTGCCGACGCTCGGCAAAAAACAAATCCGCTTCATCATTCTCCCGCCACGACTTGATCATAAGATGCCCGGTCCAGATGAGTGTACAAAACATCTTGCAAGGAGACTTTGGTGGCTATCAGGGCATCGTCGATGCCTTGAACCTGACTCAGATTGCTATCCATACTGTCCAAATGCTGACCCAACTGAGAAAGAATCGGTTGAAGCGCCTCATCATCTTGAATCTAAAATCCAGTTAGCAATGACATTAAGGTTTGAAGAAAGCAGAGAATTACCTGGACAGTAGGCTGATTAGACGGCTTGATCCAGCTTGCATCATCTCCCGCATCGTGGCCGTGGGTGTGCTCCGGATCCAGCAAGGGATGGAGCTTTTTCGCAAGCCGCTTTCTTCTCGACGCCTCAGATTCTGCGTTCGCCTCGAGTGAGGCCAACTTTTCACGATCTGCTTCAAGCAGCGCCTCTTCCTTGGCCCTTTCCGCCTTCAGTAGCTCTATAGAATGCAGCATGGGAGTGAGCTGCAATTCCAGAGCCCTGCTCGCAGCCAGAATCTTCTCGAAATCAAAATCCTCCTCTCGCTGAGCCCGCGTAGCCGGAGGAAATGGAAGACCATTCTTGAGCTTGCGCTCCAACTTCCTAGTAACAGTCTGAACGGCCGTGCTTGCCTGGTTTCTCTTTCGTTCATCCCGTAGTCGCATAGCAACGGATCGCTCGACATCCCCCAGCAGTGTATTGAGGCGGTTGATGGCAGTCGTCGGTAAAGGAGTCCATTTGCTGTCAATGGTTTGGCGGGGAACTCGCCTGGTAACGGCTTTCAGGTGTTGGTATTGGTGGTCGCCGACATCGTCACGCCTTTGCTGGCTTGGGCGATCACCCTGACGTTCTGATTGTTCGTTTCCAGTCCCTTCAGCATCCAAAGGCCGTTTCCTTTTCCTGCTTGCTTGTAGTTCTCCTCGCTCTTGCGATTGGCCTGACGGAGCGCTGGATTTCTTGGTGTTCGCTGAATCGGCCGAGTTCGAAGGTCTGCCGCGCTTTTTGCCTTGAGGAGCAGTCGAGGTTCGAGCCTGTAGCAGACAGTCAGCGGACCGAGTCGCGCCGAAAGAATAGGAGAACTTGCCATGATATATGTTGCTATGCGCGGAATATTCAGGGTATCGCAATTGAATGGCGCAGGTCTAGAAGGTCTAGGGGAGCTACAAGATGCAAGTGTGGGTGCCTGTCCAAGGCCAACGCCAGCGCCAAGTCACCTCTTCGAGACAGCGGCGATCCTCCTCGTCCGCTTTCAGGTCGGAGGTGGCAGTCGAAGGTCTGACTGGCTAGGGACGCAACTCCGTCTCCTTTTGCGATGCGCAACAAAACTCTTGAAAAGCCGCAGTCGTAGGGTGGTTGGGTCCGGATCGCAAGTCCGTGATGTAAAGTGTAAAAACAACCTGACGGACGGGTGCGGAATACCGAGACCTGGCAGGTGTCGAGATAAGGAGGCGCTATTGGCTGCTGGGATGCGTCAATGGTACCTGTAGAGGGATCTGCCTAACTGCTTATGTGGATGGAGTCGTGTTCATCGAGATCAAGAGAGAGTGCTGGAGTTGAAGTAAGGAAGTGAAATACAAGCGGGCAGCGGCGAAACTTTGATGCGGATCTGAACATCGCGTTGTGGCGCGTTCACTTCTGTGTGACTCCAAAACACATCTACTGACATCCAATCCAACCTGTCAGCCTTTGGCCTTTGGAAGCACCATTTTCTCTCCATAACTATTCCTCGCTTGTTTTGCTATGTGCTCGATCCTCTCGATATCATCAATGTCTCGATCCTGCTGTCAATCTACATTACCGGAAGTTGCTGATTGGCAGATAGCGTGTTGATATGGCATTTCAAAAAAGTACGGTCAAACGCGTATAATTGAATAGATAGGGTATTATGCTGAATATGGTATTAAAATAATAATGCTGTGTTAATAATAATGCTGTATTTGCAAGAAAATAGCGTATTTGCGGCAAATAGACTATTTCCGGGCAAATGGACTATTTCCGGATACATTGTATTTCTATGCAAATAGCATAATTGAGACTGTTAAAAAAGAAACAAAAAGCCAAAAGTCCTATTGGAAATTGAATTTAAAGCTTAGCCATTTGCCAGCAATTATTTAAACCATTATCCACAACCTCTAACCACTCGGCCAAAGGATTCTTACTTAAAAACAATTCTAGCTTATTAGTTCTCTTTATATAGTAATTTTGAAATTAAATTTTTATTATTTCCAGGCAAATTTCTATTTCCGGGCAAATACGCTATTTTCTGCAAATACAGCATTAAAATTTTAATACTCGTGCAAATCTGATACGCTATCAATCCCAAATACAATATTATTTCAAATACAATTGCAACACGCTAACTGCCAACCACCAAGTTCCGGTAATGTAGAGACTGAGCCTCAATCCAGTGTCGCCTCTACTTTAAGATGACTGACTCGCGCCATGCTCAAGGAGCCGACACCGACGAACACCGACATACGTCCGAAATAAATTGAAAAGTCATGGCCACGAGCTGCCGAGATTTTGAGGCTCAAGATTGAAAATGACCGACCGTTACGAAGGACGATCGTTGAAGAGAGCATTCGTCAATTCCTGGGATGTCGACTGTTGAGTTGCGCGGGAGTACCGGCGCTGATACTATCAAGACTCAACTTTCAATGAGACTCAACATGTTGTTTGCTTTCCACGATCCATCGAATTTCATCGAATCTCCATCCTCCAGACTCCATCCCCCAGGATTCCCCACTCCCCACAAAGGCGAAGCATTGAAGGACCATAAAAACAGGGCAGTCTGGTGTGACCAGTGGCTCCAGGTGAAGCTCAAGGAAGCTAATTGGCGAGTGTCATCATTTTAAAATTGCGCACCTGTCAGACCAATAATATCTGCGTTTTGGGTTTCATTTTCTCCGATGTCATTTTGCATCTTCCAGCATTTTCATACATGCACATCGTCGTGAGCGCGGCGAGATAGGCCGTCGTCCGGCCGCTTGCACATCTTCCGCGGACTTGGCCTTTCATTTTGTCGCTCTGCTCCGGAGACACCTACGAATCGGCCTGCTCCTGTTTCTATCTATTCCAGTTTCAATTTCGAGAAATCAGCGGCTCCGAATTTGAGATCAATCTGATCGTGCTCACTGCTCTAAAGTCTCCGGAGTCAAGACTTCAGGATCTCAGATCACCGACCAAAGAGCGTCCAGTCATCTCAGCCCTCGTGGGAAATCAAGGGAGATCCCAGCCGATTTACATCAGAGAGCACCAGATGAACAGATTGTGGCTATGCGTGCGCCGGCCCGCGGTTAAGGCCCCAGGCGTTTGTGGACATGGAGTGGAATTGAAGATTCTCGAAAACTGACTCGACTAGGTCCTTGTTTTGGTTTCGACATATGCACGATGTATGTTGGTCCTCCATCTTTACCCTGGTTTCTGGATTTTAACCTTATATAGACCCTTGCAGCAATCATTCCCAGAAGTTTAAAATCTGGGGTAATTCTGTCATAACCCCTGCCGAGATCTCGGCCGAGTACTCTAAAGAAAACAGTCCGGAGATAGCCATATTCGGGACTTGCAAGGTAGGGCTTTTGGCAGGATATTATTAAATCTGACGACGACCTCGGACCATGGCGCACAAATGGCCATGGCAGCGTCGTGCTCTATGTTGCTGGGCAATATGAAGTTGTGAAGAAATCCTCCCGTCAAATAGTCTTGGTCGGAAACTGCTCTTTTCCAGCGAGACGGGCTTGCTCTGTCGTGACGCTGGCATCAAGTCAAATGACCATTGTCCGGTGACCCTCCTCCGATCAGAATGCGAAGCAGTTCGAGCTTCTGGGTCCTGTTGGCCAGTTGTCTTTTACAAGTCGTAGCAGCAACGCTCAATTCCAGACAGACATCAACCTTTCCTGACGGACTCCCTACGCCACCTCCACCATGCTCAGTAAGTTTGCTGTACTCAACACCAATTCCCCAGCTGACACTGTATACCTAGCTACAATGTCTCACGACAATGCCGGCTCAGTTTTGCGGCGACGGCTATGACTACAAGACAAATAAATCATGTATTTGTGATATCTCAGCTCAACAGATGGACGAACTCAAGTTGTGTGGTATGCTCCTCTCGGTCCCCATCTCTCCCTCGAAGTCTTTCAGCCTTACCAGATTCCGCAATGGCTGTCAAAAACTTCGGACTACATCGCAATCGATTGTGCGACCAAGAAGGCTAACTTAACAGTTTGGGAATATTGCAACGTAACGGAAAGCTTGAGTACAACCAAGTATGCTGCAGATTACTGTACGTATCCTCGCCCGTGTTGATCAGTAAAACCGATCCGTTTCTAACAACTTGCGCAGGTGGTATCCCGAGCGATAAGAGTCGACAGAACGAGCAAATATTGAGCTACGAGATCATGCCGCCTCTGACAGTCTTTTTTGTCGGCATACGGTTTTTCACCCGCTGGCTATTTTGGGGCGGTATAGGAGCCGATGACTGGATGATACTGGCTGCCGAACTCTGCTATCTTACTGAAGTAGCGTTTGCTCTAGGTATGGCGATCTTTGGATTTGGCGAACATACCTGGTTTCTCACGGTCGATGAGATTACAAACGCCCAAAGAGTAGGCTCACCATCCGCACTTCAATACCATGTCTGCGAAAAAGAAGCTAACCTTGAGTCGACAGTTCTTCTATTTGAGCTGGATCGCCTACATCTTTTGTTATACTTTCCCAAAACTTTCAATCCTATTATTCTACAGACGCGTTTTTCCACAAAATTCGTTTCGGAGGGCATGCCTCGGAGTAGGGGCTTTCGTCATATTGACTAGTCTCGCGCTACTATTTACCGCTATATTTCAATGCGTGAGTATACCAAATCCTTGAATTCTCCCCCGTGGTCTATTTTCATCTATTTGCTAGGTATATGTGCTTATGGATACTAAATTCTTCGACGCATAGATGCCCATGCATGGCAATTGGACGAATTGGGCGTACAAGAATCCCCCTGTAAAATGTATTCCCACCTACACAATCGCTATTTTAGCCGCTGGGATGAGCATATTCGAAGATCTTGTCATCTTATTGATGCCCATCCCTGTGCTTATGCGCCTAAATATGCACAGAACGCAACGCGCCAGTTTACTCGGCATGTTCTCTGTTGGTTCTGTCGTTGTCCTATGCAGCTGTCTGCGAGTTCCAAGCTTGCTCACGTTGCAGGGTTCCCAAGATCCAAGTTGTAAGTCCTCGCCCATTTTCGACCACTACGCTACTCGTATGTCCTCGTAGATGGACTGCTAATAAGATAATGGTATTGCGGAGTGACTAATCAAACTCTCAGACGATCAAGCTCCAATCGCCATATGGACACACCTCGAACTTTTCTTCGGCATAGTCTGCGCTTGCTTGCCTGCCTGTCGTTCGCTGGTAGTCCATTACCTTCGTTCGGGCAAAGACAATTCCCCTCGCCCCCCCTCCGGCAGGTCTCCCTATATCAGAAGCTATCTGAAAAGTAGCAAAGAAGCTAAGTCGAACACTGTGATCGAATCGAAGAACGAAGTCTTAGTTCTTCGAGCAACAGTGGAAGACGGAAGTAACTCAGTAGAGCTGACTGATATGGACGGAAACAGCACAAATGGAATGGGCAGAACGAGTACTGGGAGCAGCGAGAGAGAAAGGCCGGCTACGGGAGGAGAGCAGCCTCTCTTGAAACGTGACCCGCTGACAGGGGAAATTTGCAGCGTTCAAACGCAGGCTAGTGCGGATGGGAGTGATAAGAAGACTTGGAATAAGTCGGTCCATTCGGTTGATGAGCGCAGAGGGATCGTCAGGACGACTACCATTTACCAGTCTTCGAGATCCTGAGATTCATGTCAGATGGTGGATCGCGGCGTGTTCGGTTCGACGGTTTGTGGAAATCAACAAGAAGTTCCATGCGGTGAGAAGCATTCATCGATAGGTAGTAATGATAATACGACAGATAAAACAGCAACGGCAGGAAGAAACTCAGCTCCTTGATTTTTTTTCTTCGAAATACCAGACGGCGAGCTGTTGTCGAATCAAGAGTTCAAGCTCAAGCCGCAGCACATGAGTAAGAATTGCTAATAAATATAGCATCCAACTCGGTCGGCACCATGTTCCAACGATGTCGTTAACCATGAACCACGAGGCTGTGTGGGGCATGTTTCGAGTTTCGCCTTCCATTTGGAGAAAGACAAACATGAAACATCGATGGTCGGCAGATATCGAAGTCCGCCCTCAGAGCACTGCACACAACGACCACGGCTCCGACCAAGGAAAACATTGAAATCCGGGGACTACACTATCACAGACCCAGTCACATGCAGCATGCTGAAGGCGTCAGCTTACATTTATGCTTATTGCAAAGCTCCGATGCCGTCTCCAGTTATTCCCCAAATCTTCAGCTCGATATGGTCCCAGTGGATGGATGTGTGCGACGTGGAGACCGTTTTCTTTTTCATATTGTCAAGGCCAGAGAGTGAGGCGGACAGACTCCACTGTTTGGATACCTAATTCCGGAAACGATGAAATAGGAATACATGTTTGCAAAGGAATAAAACGCAGTCAAAAGGTATCGGTCGATTGCTTTTACTGGCTCCCCAATCCCCATCATTACAACCCAGAAAGAAGTACGGCAGGGCGGTTATAAGGTAGGTAAGATTCTACCTTGTATTATGTTTCACTTCGTCGGTTTGACTTTCCCCCATCTGTGGAACGGCAGAAAAGCTTAGCTGCGCCATCATAGGGCTGCTATAGAGCCTCTTTCAAGTCTTCCACGTCGCCTGCAGCATTCAGTATGCACCACACCACTGTGTGTGCATGTTGGACCCGGTATTGCCCTAGAATTGAAACCCCTGTTCTCCTTTCAATATCCTTGCCAGATTGATATTGCAAGTGCAGCTTCTGTGTTCGATCCTCTGTCTATCTCTTATACTTGTTCCTCGAGTCATTGGGCAGAACGTACCGACGGAGGAACGTCCGGGGAGGTCACCTCTGAGCTCAGGTGTAGCCAATATGGACGCCATAATCACTTTCGGTTCTATCAAGGTGAAACTGAATGGAGTCGGACTGTCGGAGGGTGCTGAGTCCTTCAACTTGCTTCCCCTTCTCTTCCTACTCAAAGAAGGAGACGGTGCAGTCCGGTATGTCTCTCCTGCCTCATTCTTTCAGAGACCCGCTTCACCTGCTTCGATGCTTTTTTACCAAGTATTCGGTATTCGAGGCGTTCGGCCTAAGGGCTACAACAATACAATCGAATCTACCAAAATACTAGATTGGAGAATGCTTATGTCGATCTTCCCTTCGCCAGCTATATATTGGCTCGAATCTACTCCCCTTACCACCAGCAATCAGGCTCTCCTTTCTTCAGATTCAGTGTAGGATACACCTTCTTTTCACTTCACAAGCAACAATTTCCATCCACGCCTGAGAACTACAAGTCTCCCTTCCTTAAGCCACTATTACAATCGCAGCACCAACCCGCCATCTACAATGCGCGTCAACGTCATCCTCGCTCTGGCCCTCGCCTCTACAGCCTACTCCCAAGGCGGCCCCGTCTTCTCCGAAAGCAGCGCACCCCTCACAACCAACTCTCCCCAGTCCTCCGCCATCTCGCAACTCCCTCCCTTTTTCCACCACCACCACTCCAGCAGCGGCACAGCTCCTTTGATCACCAGAACCAAGCCCATTCTCACAGGCAGGCCTTTCCGCCACACCTCCACCGCAATCGCCACCTCCTCGGCCGCCGGTCCCTTCGCAGATGAAGAAAAACGCTTTTTCGGAAAATCTTCATCTAGTGCTGATTCTGAAAGGCCTTTTCCTACTACCCTGGAGACTTCTACGACTGAGCCGTGGTGGAAAGGCTTGGGTCATCACTCTACTGGTACAGCGCCAGTGCCTACTGTGACTGAGTCAAACGGGCCGTTCGAGAAACGTTTCTTTGGAAAATCGTCGACGCTGGAGACGTCTACGGTCACCGAGCCGTGGTGGAAGCATCGCTATCACTCTACTGGCACGGCGCCGGTGCCGAGTGCGACGAAGGGGCCATTTGAGGAACGCTTTTTTGGAAAGTCGTCGACGCTGGAGACGTCTACAGTTACCGAGCCGTGGTGGAAGCATCGCCATCACAAGTCGACGGGGACAGCGCCGGTGCCTACTGCGACGGAGTCGAGGGGGCCGTTTGGTGGGGGATTTTAGGGGAGTGAGTGGTGGTGGTGATGGGGTGGAAGCAAATGAGGTTTGAGGAAAACAGTGAGGGGTGTGGTTAGGGGTTGATGACTGAGTTTTGGCGGCATGTTGGGGCGGATTTGCGGAGAAATGGGGAGATGCTGTGGATTAGATTCGGGGCGTTACTGACTGGTTCAGGAGCGAGAGATTTTGGTGTGGGTGTTGGTCTGTTTTATTCTTGGCTATTGCCTGTGGGCTATAGTTACTATTGTTGGCCTCCAAATATGAGGTTCTTTTCCTCTGATACTCCTTTTCCATTCTTAGATGTATTTAGAATTAGCTAGACTTGAGAACTTACCAATTGAGCTCTTTCGACTACATTAGTTTGCAAGCAGGCGAGAAAAACCCGATAAATTGAGTTGAAAATCGGATCTGGCATGATTGCCTGTGCATTGGCTTTCGTTGCGGTCAGGCCATATTTCTCTGTCGAGTCAGAACTACCCTGTCATCCCACAAATTCGCTTTGTGAGCATTTTCCCCATAAGTATAAAAAAACATCGTCTTTTGAACTTTGACTATTACACTCGCTCCTAACATTCAAACCCAGGCGTGTTGCACATCAATTTATGCAGAATTTCCAGCTCTATCCAAATATACTAATCTCGAGTTCTGAATACCAAATTTCAAAAACGACTTTTCCGACATCCGTTGGTCGATGTGCAACAAAACTGACATGGCCCTGAACAGCCAGCCAGTCACGAGAGGGAGGAGGCCCTCTAGCTGCCTACACACCCACCCCTCATCCTCGATTGACTGCTGTCCGACGTACCGGTACACCCATGGCTAGAGCGGCCCTGCCGAGATGGTTCAGTCTGGATGTCAATCACAATGTGGTATCAAAGAGGCATCGGCTACAACAGACCAGACTAGAAGGTTCAACCCTTTGTTTTTCATTGTAGAGAAACCGCTTATCGCAGAGAGGCAACAAAGGAAGCAGAAGACGAAGAAAAGGCCAGAAAAGGAGGCCCAGAAGGCGAAGAGGAATTGAGGCTGGGGGAATGTTCAGTGTCAAAAACAGACAAGCAAGATACGAAGCAAGATATATCAATATCACCCCACAACTCCACAGTACTACCGCATCTCGAACTCACGCCGTCTCAAAAAATAGCAAAACACTTGGCCAGGGCGGGAGTCGAACCCACCTACCCATACTAATGACAGCGCTGCAAACCGCTCAGCTACCCGGCCGTATCCATTACATGATATCCATGGCTGTTCTCTTGCGCTATAACAGAGTCTGGGGCCAGAGTTTTCCAGTCTCGCCAGCCTCCAGCTTCGGGTATGAATGTTCCAGCAGCGTTACACATGGTCATCAAAGATCTCAGCTGCATGTTAGTTGGTGAATATCTTGCAGACCTATGCCACTGTGCAAACATTGAGAAGGATCTGCGACTACAACAGTTTACCAAGAGATACAGCAAACGAACTTTTGAAAGAGACGACAACAAGCTGAGGGTTATGGCGAAAAAGCCTTTGCCTTCCCAAACCCCAAGAAAATCTGATAATCCCAGGGAATGGCATGGTCGATGTCGAGAACCTAGAGAAGTAGAATACTCCCAGACAACTTGAAAAGCAAAGTCAAGAAACAAGTCAACCTATCCATCCACACCATCCCACCAAAAACAGCCAAACAACAATACAAAAGTCCAGAAGAAAGAACATTCGTTGTGCGAGAATTGAACCTCATTGAATTATTTTTTTATCGTAGACTAGACTGACTGCAATCGCCCGCCCCATCTACAACTTCTCTCTCTAACTGTATCTCGCTCGCCCTTGCTCTCGGTCCAAGAACTCACATAACCGCCAGTCGGGAAGTTCAGGAGGGCTTTCCATTCCCTCTCTTTCTCCTTAGGGTATTGTCTCGTCTCGCCCACTGACTTCTCTTCACTTCTGCCTGCCCCAATTAAGACAAAAGAAAGGAGGATGTGTACTGTTCGTACGGAAATTTGGGGAAACTGTCTGCCTGCCCACTATGTACAAACAATCGCATGCCAGCGGGGGATTCGTAGATTCCGTTTGCTCCCTAACGCCGCGCCAACCTGCTCACAAATGTGCAGGGCAATGAATTTGAATATACCGCTAAGGGGAGGCGGGCGGGCGGAGATAGAATAGAGTCGGTACTTCGAATGACTCCCTCCAATCCATGTTGTTATCTCTCCGGGGAGATCATTGGATATTGGAAGTCCATTTTCCTACTCTTGCCGAGAGAATGGTCGCTGCTAGAAGGTTTCTGAATTCCTTCTCTTTTGCTTCTTGCCTTGGTATGATCCGTAGCTGCCAGAAGATGATGATTTGCTTGCTCCATAAGTAAAGTCTCCATCTCTTTACTTTGTCCTTTTTTCTTTCACGGGAGGAGCAGGTTCATTCCATCTTCCAATGGCCTGTCAGACTTCCATCCACATCGTCCTTGCCCAAATACAACTCCAGCGCATACAAGCCCATGGTCGCCGTCACGTTGATCCAGCGCCACATATTGCCACCTGCCTGGGCCTCCTTCAGTCCCCACCACTCGCCCTCGCCGCCCGTGTTTGCAAAATGCTGCATCAGTAGGCTCGTGTACACAGCTACCAGTATGCTTGGCGAAAACCAGCTCAGCAGTCCCAAGACCTTGCCTGCGCCATCGGTATCGTCGAGAGAGGGTTCTTGGGACAAGGCGCGTGCGCCGGCTTCGCGGACGGCGGGGATGATACGTGTGGCAGCGTAGAAGACGAAGAGGCGGTAGGCGAGGGAGATTATTACGCTGGGTGTGATGGTTTGGAAGGCAGCGTAGAAGAAGGAGAATCCGGAGACGACGACCGAGGGGAGGGCGGAGAGGGCGTGTACGAGGGTCGAGTAGGAAGCCATGATGATGGGCGGGAAAGGAGGGAAGTCGGGTTGTGCTGGAGGGTTGGCGGCGGCGTCTTCAGGAGAGGAGGGGAGATAGTCGGTGAAGATCTGGTAGATGCAGAGTACAACGTAGGCGAACAGGAGAGAGGATTCAACGGGGTTACCGCGGCCGCTGCCTATGCCCCAGGCGCAGAGTATAACGGCGCATGCGACTGTCATGCCGATGAGGGTGGCATCGACGTTCGATATGGCGGGAAAGGTAGTGACTCGCCACAAGAAGTAGACAGAGCTGGAGATTATGGAGGCTGAAAGAACTAGCAGGCTGATCTATGGACCTGTTAGCTTGCGTGTCCGATCCTGACTTCAATAGTGAGTCTAGTCTGGACTTCTAATCCAAAATACAAAGCACTGCCAGCAACTCACCATCCATGTATCACTGCGGTCTGTCTTGTTCACCAACCACCTTGTAATCTGACCAGCTGCTTGGATCACCAGCAGACTGCAGAAGCCTTCAGCAAGTTGGAATACCGGCGACGAGTGCTTCAGAAGGAGTTCCCAGTTCCCTATCGTCAACGACTCCATCATACCCCGATTGCCAAACAGCCATTCCTTCACACTAGCATCGGCCGCAGCCGCCTTCGTTGCATCAAAAGTGCGCCTAACCCAGTCTCCAGTATTGTTCGCATCCACAGCAAACTTGTTCATGCTCCAGATGAGCAAGCCAGGTATTATGATCCATTGCGCGGCGCCGATCATCCTTATGAAGGCATATCGTACTCGTGAAGTTTCAGGTGTCGCTAGCCTCAGTACGGAATGGAAGGCGTAGAACCAGAACAAGGCGAAGGAGAAGGCCAGGCCACAGTCGCGTCCGCCGACATCGAAGGCGATCGGGATGGAGAGGATGATGGTGAGGAGGAAGACGGCGGAGGAGACGAAGCTGAAGAACCACATCAGCGCAGCGAGCGAGCCTCACAGCACGCCCGAGGCTTCAATGGGGTATTGGGCTTCCTGGATTGCTGGCAGGTGTCCTCAACTGCGGGAGCGGACGGGCGGCCAATTTGTAGAAGCGGAGTGGCAAAGGTTGGCTGTGAACTGGGGTTCGCGTGGTGCAAAAGCAGGAAATTGACTTCTGCGGGTGGCTTATCAGATATCAGCACGTGCAGGCGGAGTCTGTCGCTTGCGCCCGGTGGCCAGAGCGGTGTGAATGCGGACGACGTCGGTGAAGCTCGCCATATACGTGGGTGATGGCGCAGAGATATGTTGTCGTGGGAGCGGACGAAGTTGTGGTCGGCCTATCTTTTTTCTGCCAGGCTGGCTTCTGTGTCCAGGAACGAGGCTGTGACGTTGTGATAAGTTTTCCTGTGGTAGCCTGTCGGTGTCGCGTGCTGCAGGCACCAAAGCAACAGCGCAGCCGAAAGCCCGTCTTGGGTGAGCGATCCTGATCCTCGCCAAGAGGAGGACTGGTCACTGACAGCTGGCAAGAAGCGGAGTGTGGGTGACTCTGCGGGAATGCCCCTGAGGAGCCAGCAACACGGTGTGAAAAGTGACGAGCAGCAGTGTTAACTGCAGGTCGCGTCTCTGCATCACAAATACCTAGACTTCTGTCCAAATGTGGCCCGAAAGCCTTAGATAATTATGCCCCTTAGGCTAAAGAAAGCTACGGGTACCAGGCCTGGGCTAGAGTAGCTTGAGCTTCCTCAATGCTCCGTCCTCTGTTTTTGTCAAGAAGTCCCAAGCCTATGAACTGTCGGGAAGTAATTCAGAAAACACAAATAATTAGAGCGTGACCAAAGAGCTGTTACAGTTTATATAAAGGAAAACGATGTAAACGATCAAAAGATATAATAATGATACGTACACGTAGGACTTATATATATGAAGAGGGAAGTTAAAACAATTCCCAGGACTTTCTACATCCGCGAGCAAATGGTCCAAGCTTCCACAAGGCTGGCCAATCCCCGCCCTCGAGATCTTCAGCATTGAAGCCTCTTCCCAAGTCCCATCTCCAAATCCCATCTTCCCCTTCAACCACAACCCAACACCCTCAAACCTCAACCATCTTTGCATGCGTCGCAGCATCTTCAAAATGGCCGAAGTAGCAGCAAAGCGTCTCAAGACGGACCCCGTCAACATCAAAATCGGGACCCACAACGGCCCCTTCCACGCCGATGAAGCTCTCGCCGTCCACATGCTCCGTCTCCTCCCCACCTATGCATCTTCAGACCTCATCCGCACGCGCGACCCGGCCCTTCTTGACACCTGCCACACCGTCGTCGATGTGGGTGGCGTGTACGATGCCTCCAAGAACCGATACGACCACCACCAGCGCGAGTTCAACACCACCTTCCCCTCGCGCCCCACCAAGCTCTCCTCCGCCGGCCTCGTGTATATGCATTTTGGCAAAGCCATCATTGCCCAATACCTCGGCTATCCCGAAACCGCCGAAGAAGTCGACGTGCTGCACAAGAAGATCTACGAGGATTTCATCGAAGCCCTCGATGCGCACGACAATGGCATTTCCGTCTACGATCCCAAAGCAATCGCAGCAGCTGGCTTGGAAAAGCGCTTTTCGAACGGCGCTTTCTCGCTAGGTGCGATGGTTGGACGTCTGAATCCGAACTGGAATGACCCGAGACCGCAAGATCCGGTTGAAGCGCAGAAGTGGGAGGATGACAAGTTTCTAGTGGCGAGTGCGAAGATGGGAGAGGAGTTTGACAGGGACTTGGAGTACTACGCCAAGGCATGGCTACCGGCGAGGGATATTGTGCACAAGGCATATGCCAAGCGTCTCGAGCATGATCCGCAGGGAAGGATTTTGGTCTTTGAGGGACAGAGCGTGCCGTGGAAGGACCACCTTTACACGCTCGAGAAGGAGGGTAATGGGGAGAAGGTGCTTTATGTGCTGTACCCAGAGAAGCCAGCTCCGGATTCGAAGTGGAGGATTCAGTGTGTGCCCGAAACCAAGGACTCCTTCCAGAGCAGGAAGCCGCTGCCCGAGGCGTGGCGCGGAGTCAGGGACGAGCAGCTCGATGGCGTTTCGGGCATCGGTGGCTGTGTTTTTGTGCATTCGGCTGGCTTCATTGGGGGAAACAAGACTTTCGAGGGCGCAAAGGCTATGGCATTGAAGGCTTTGGAATAGGGTCTAGAAGGATGCTCGATAGACGAGCCACGATAGCATCAAGGGCGTTTGACAGGTCAGGAAAAGTTTCAATTTTCATGAATACATCCTCATTGCTCAGTTGTTTGTGACAGAGCCTGGGCCAGCTATTTTCTCTCAGCCTTTTGTGTTCAGCCGAAATGCAGATGCGACCAACTCTCTGAGTATGGAAGTGAAAAGGGGAAACAATATAGGGGAGACTAACTCGACATCAATGAAACTAAGGGCGTCATTCACGTACGATATCTTTTGCATTACAACAATAATAGCTCTCTATGTGCGGTAAGCTAGAGGTGACACAAGTTTCGATATTGGATTTCTTGTTGGTTCAAGGATAGACCACGAAACCTGACCACCTAGAGTTGCTCGGTGACTTGAATTTTGAAAGTCGAAACGTGCGACTTCTGTGCATTACCCATACGATTGATTTTCGAACCCTACATGTCGCTCTTCCTAGATCCCATCTCATCAACCACCAAGCAACAAGCATAAGCAGAACAACAGACTCACTTTCTCAAGCCACAATAGCATCCTGCATCGTAACAAGCGGCTGCACCCACGACCCATTCAAAATCTCCTCTGTCGGGCCATAATACCTCAAATTAACACTAATCGAGCCACCCCCTGCCGGTGCCGGCAGCCAATTCCCCGTCCAATTCATCGGCGGCTTCACATCCGCCGGCTGAACCAAGAGCTGAAAGCTCTCCTCATCCGTATCCTTCGCACCGACACCATAAACCCTCGCGCCATCTGCATAAGTCAAGTTGCTCCTATCGCCCAAAGAGAAGACATTCAGATCGTTGGGAATCAGCGACTGGTTGGCTCCGTAAGCTGTTAAGCTCCAGAAGCCTTTGACGGGCGGCTTGCTGGGGAAGGTAAAGAGATAGGAGCTGTTTGAGGCGACTGTTAGGGAGCCGAGGGTTTTGGCGAGGATTTGCGAGATTATGTGGGCGGATTGTCCGCTGAGGTCGTAGCCGCTGCTGCCGGTATACTCGGGGTACATGGCTTCGTAGAGGTCGAGCTCTTGGTAGCCTTGCCATGCGATGAAGGTTCGGACGGCCCAGTTCGAGCCGAAGTCGCCGGAGAGGGATGGGGTGTTGATGTTCCAGCCGTTTGCGTAGTAGGTGTAGCTGGAGGGATCGGAGAGCGCCCAGGACAAGGTCTCATTGATAACCGTATTGACCGACGTGTAGTTGAGGAAAGTTGGGGGTGTGTAAACTCCGTTTTTGATACCCGCTACTTCGAGGGTTTGCGCGATTGAGTTTGCTAAGGATGCATTCTCTGGTGGTGACCAAGGGACGACACGGGCAAGAAAGTGAAGTAGTGTGTTTGTCACGTTTGCGGGCATATAGCCGGGGAAGGGTGGGACAGCTAGTGTTGTCAGGGCAGTGATGTTAATGAGTTCCTTGGTGGTAGGGCAATCACGAAAAGCTGTACTCGTTCTGATGACCTCCTTGACGAGGATTTGCCTGTTGATTGCTTGGACATTTCCAACGTCGGATTGGTTGAACAACAAAACTCGAACCAGGCAGCCTAGCCACGGGGATGGCGAGTTGATGTAGCCTTTGTACTCTGAGCTTGGATCAGACTCGAGCTCTACGCCTCGTTGATGGCGATCCACAGCATTCCGCACCAGGTATTTCCCTGGTTCCGTGTTGTTCAGGCTACCAAGGTTGGCAAAGTTGTTGCCCCATCTAAAATGTGTTAGTTCACTAGGACTATAATCTCAATTTTGTCATACTCACACGTCATAGAACGGAAAGACGTAAAATCTCCCATCGTCTACTTCTGGAATTGTGATAGACACATCATATCGTGACAAGTCAATTGGAATTTCCGAGTACACGGTATCGGCGTTTGGTCGAACGCCATAGTCAATAGTGGCAGTCTGCACGTTCTGGAGACTGTAAATAACATTGGGTCCGAGCGGGTGAACTACTTGATATTGGAACCGAAACCAGGGAAGGAGGGGGTATCCGTACTGTGATAGTCAGTGCCCGGATATAGCTCCATGCCAGCTGAGACTCACCACAGCCGCAAAAGCAGTTGCGTTGACAACATCGTCCACATATGGATCTCCAGCACCCAAGTACCCCGGGAAGGACTTCCCTCGCCTCGAGATAAGTCCTCCCGGGGACACCCTTGCGGCATCTAGGTATCCGGCTCGACGTACTGCTGAAGCCGTCGCAAGTCCAGGATATAGATGGCTCAAGACAACCAATGCCGCGAATAGTGATACAGTGAGAAGCATTATGATCTAAGCAGGTTGTTAGCAAAGGTTGATGTTGCTCGAGTGTCCTATACTTACGCTTTCGAGAGCGCCAAAACTGATAGTAGAGGCCGCGAGGGAGAGTGAAGGGACAGCGGGGACGACGTCTATTTATTTACAGAGGTGTTGTAAGTCCGCCTCCGACAGCCCTATGACATCTCTCACACGGGACTTGTGGACAAGTAATATCACCCGAAAGTCTGCAAAACCAACCACCGCTTCCAGAGAGAAGGCAGTCAAGAGGATATCGGTACGAGTGCCAAGTGGAAACGACTCGACTCTCGTCGACTCCTAAGATCCAAAAGAGGGTCCGGAATCTCGGGGGCTGTGCGGCTCATATAGAAAGTAGAAACCGATGGTATCATTGCAAGCCAGTTCCACTCGCTTTACCCGCTAACTATCCGCGCAAGACCAATAGGAATGCAGCATGCTATAGATTTCCACCTACATGCAGGCATACCGCCTGCCTGCAGAGTAGGGGCATTTAGCATGTACGGCGCAGAACGGGATTTCCGCGTCTTCAAAATTTAAAGACTGGTCACTGGAATAATGATGCTGTACAACGATGTGATGCCACGCCGCCAATGAACAAAACAGCTATTGGGCCTGGAACTCTCCTGTGCCCAGGTCTGTGTGCCACAGTATAAGAAATATACTCAAACCTGTCAAGCTGCAGGGCTTTAAGCCAGAATAGGGCAAAATAACAATGTGCAACCTGCTACTTGCCAGTCCAGTTGGGAGAGATGGCATGGGTACTGCAGCCGTCTGCATGCAAACACGGCTGGAATATCGAGAAATCGCCGACCTGATATCAGGATTGGCCTGAAAAGCTCTGGCAAGCTGCATAAGGCGCAGCAAATCTCGTGCCATCGGACTTCGGAAAGATGAGGGGATGATGCGTTCCATCCGTGATTTGACTCAGTTTCCTGCGTCATTGGATGAAAATTCGCCTTCTCATATCGGACTGCCTTGGGGCTATTGCATCGCTGGGGATCATGACGCTTTATCCGTCCTGCCCGGAGAGTGTGCTGGGTTGGGAATCGTATCCCGAGCGGACGGCACTGTGGAGCCCACCTGTGCCATACCTACCGAGACGAGATTGACCTCCCGAGGCGCTGTAGAGAGTGTGCGTTCGATGTCCACATCTGAGTTGAGGTCGAGGTTGAGTGCTAACGCCCAGGCCGGGACGGCTCGCAGGATGGCCAGCTGTTGTTCTCGGTTGCACAGGTATGAGTTGCTCAATGCGAATGGACAAGATGCAGTCGTAAATGCAACATGGCGGATTCTCTGGCGGGCTCGGGGGCGTGGAACATTTGAAGTCCGAGTCGATCATCTGCTACCCCGCATAACCAGAGCTGCGATGCCGAGGCGAAGACCCAGGCATCGTGGTAATGATCGCACTGGATTCCTACATGTACACGGTCCTGGTGCTCTGTGGGGATGATGATGAAATCCGATGAGAAAGTGATGTCGATTGTCGGACTTCTCAAAACCGCTTCCGACATGCCGGGTGCCGCGTTGCATTACCGCTTTGGCTTTTGAGAACTGGGGGATCTGACGCTGTGTGAGGGGTGGCATGCTTCGTATGCAACGCCTGATGCCCAGAAACCAAAGAGCCCGAGATCTAATGGTTTTTTATCTGATCAAACCTGAGCTGACCGGAACCTCTGAGCTGAGCGCCGAGACGTTGGCTGGGTCATCACCCTGGGGCTCTCACAAGTTGACCATGCTAGATGCTTGCAGAAGGTCCGGAATCCTGTATTTGGCGTAAGTGATCGTGAACTCGGAGGAACTTCTGTGGTGCTCCCAAGCACTGGGAATGGTCAATGAAGGGAAGGGACGAGTTCCGTGTTGCAAGTCTTGGGTTGAAGCCAGACGAAACTCTGGATCTAGACATATCCAGTTGATGGCTACAACATGTCGTTGAGTAAGGTATCCAATCTAGAAGCTGAACCAGAGCAGATCTTAGGAGCTATCTGGATATGAATCTGTGGAGGTCCCGCAAAGTTTCCTGTACTCACTATTCTAGAAAGGTAACGGGTATCTAGTCGTCTAGACATTTTCGCTGCACGGTTCTCCCTAAAAGTCTCCTTCGTTCTCATACCCCATGTCTGTCAGATGTACTTCGTAGCCTCGAAAGGACCTTACCTTCTCCGCCATATATCTCAACCTTATGCTCGCTCTCAACGCATCCGCTTTGAGGAATAACAGGTATGCCACGGCCAAAGCTTCAACGCCCAAGTCGAGAAGGAAGCTCGCAGTGCGCATCACAGCCTTGAGGACTTCCTCAGCGTATACCAGGCAGAGCCCCACCAACATGATTGGCTTCCAAAACAATACTCGCAGGATCTTGGTTGCAAGTGTCCACAGCGCCTCTCCCAAGGTGTAGCAAAGATCCACGATGCGTCTCGCGAGGACACGCATCACAATGCTACTTGGCACATTTTCCAACCCCTCAAACAGATCTCCTATCGTCCCCCTTATACTCATTCGTTGCCGCTTCTTCGACTCACCATTGCTTCCAGCTTGCCGGTGATGAGCGAATATGTCCTTGTAAACCACAACAGGTCTCCTCGTGGACTCGAACACTCCCCTGCAAAATTTCTTCCCGTTCTCTGCAAACACAGACGCGCGCATCGGCGCCGCAAAGTGCATCGCTGCTCTGCGAACATCGTCCATCTCTAGACCCCTCGCCACATCTCCAATCCTCACAGACATCTCGGCAGACCCGAGTCCATCTCCGTCTCTCCTTGCCTCTCGAACAGCTTCCAGTCGCCAGGTCCGCCATGGCCTCGGAACCGAGCACAGCAATCTTGCACCGCCGTCGATTTCCAATCTGTGAGCTTGCTTGTCTTCAGTGGAGGCATCGAGGATAAGGAGGCGCCACTTGGTCGAGAAAGAGGCAGCGGGGAGGTCTGGCGAGAGGAGAAAGTGAGATGCGGCGTGGACAGATGAGAAACCATTGTTTTCGAGACGATCGCAGGTTTCGCGGGAGACGGTTGGAGGTAAGGTTAGGGAGAGGTAAATTTGGAGGGCCGGCATTCTTCAAGACATTTTAGATGGAGAAGAGGACTGTCTGTCGCCGTGAGGCTATGGCAGCGTTACATAGGTCACAGCTTCTCGGGACTGGGGCAGTTGACGTGGACTGCACTGGATCGACGGAAGCAGTGGAGCTGGTCAGTTGGAGCTTGGAACATAGCTGGAGCCTTGGGTATGGGGGTCGTGCATGTAGGTATGTTGAGGATGGCACTGGCCAAGTCTCAGCGGAGCGGATATACTTTTACGCTGTCCGGAACTTCCCAACCTTCATGAAATCCTGAAGCTCGTTTGAACCTCCACTCTCCAGATTGTCCCAACGGGGAAAATTACACGATGCCCTGTTTTCATCTCACCGTGCTTTCTCACCAGGTCCATGA
Source organism: Cyclaneusma minus (assembly GCA_037179335.1). Classification (NCBI taxonomy): domain Eukaryota; kingdom Fungi; phylum Ascomycota; class Leotiomycetes; order Marthamycetales; family Marthamycetaceae; genus Cyclaneusma; species Cyclaneusma minus. Next base: position 22,479 of record JAKZHN010000036.1, on the reverse strand, counting down.
AGTTTTCTTCCTCTCACCGAACTCACACAATTTTCCACCAGTTTTCCGCGCCTCCAGAGGAAATGCCATCCCTCGATCTCGTCTCATCATGGTCTGTGCCGCAGACTCGCACCACTCGTCCACCCCGTGCAGGTTTCAAGTTGACGACATCTCCTGAAGATGCTCGAAACTGGCGGGTCGCTGGCCTCTCCCATTAGCTGCTAAGCCTGTCGAATCCGCTTTCTCGGAACTATACGCCTGGGCCTTCAATATGGCTCGAGCCTCATCGTCTCAGGCCCTGCCCTGCCACAGATCCACCTCTCCCTTCATATCTGAGCTGCAGTGCTCCATCTCGCTGTAGTAGTCTCTATGGCTCCCATGTTTGATATTTCCCTAACGGTGGGCCCCTTCCATCTCGACTACACTGTACGGCACGATCCGGATCGGCTGGGCTATGATCTTGTCAGCGTAATCTCGTGTTTGGCGCCAGACCCTGCCTGTCTAACACTAAACACCTGACGAAGGATGCCATGTTGGCCGGCATCCATTGGCCAAGATGCCGAATCTGTGGATCTGGCGTTGAAACAGACGAACTGAAATATCAATAAATTCCCGAACGTCTCGAAGCTGTGGAGGTCAGTAATTCGTCCCATCTCCTATTCTTGCTGCAAACGCAGGGTGGATTTAAGAATATAAGTATCCCATCTCTCCCAGTGTCGTACCTTTCCTTTTCTTTCTCATCTGCATCTTCGTATCATTTCTCAATTGCAAGGCAATTCATTCTTTTAGCTGGTCTAGTACCGCAATTACTTTCCTTTTTACGCACAATCACACTCGTTCGACTGCTGGTCAATCCCACTCTTTGTGCAATTCTCAAGAACTCCATCTCCAAGCACCAGGTCAAGCTCCCTCTCAAGTTCCGAGTAGCAAACAACATATCAGTCAAGATGCAGTATACAACTTCCATCCTCCTCGCCTCTGCTGGCTTCGTCAGCACCGTCTCAGCCCACGGCTTCCTCACCTCCCCGACTCCTAGAATGCCCGGTGCTGCAATGGAGTCCGCTTGTGGAACCCAAGTATACGACAACCAGGAGTCTGACAACTACGGCAACATCCAAGGCGAGCTCCAGGTTGCCGCCACCCAGACCGACTACAATGCCGACGAGTGTGAGGTCTGGCTCTGCAAAGGCTTCAAGTACGCCGACAACACGGACAAAGTTCAGTCTTACACGGCCGGCCAGGTCGTGGACATGACTTTCGACATCCGCGCGCCGCACACCGGTGTTGCAAACGTTTCCATCGTCAACACTGCGACCAACCAGATCATTGGCGAGCCATTGATCTCCTGGGATGTCTACGCTAGCACCTCGGTCACCATTCCTGCCAACGAGACCAGCTTCAGCATTACTATTCCATCTGACCTGCCTGACGCCTGCTCTACCGCCGGTGGCTGTGTCATCCAGCACTACTGGAACGCCGAGTCCATCGACCAGACCTACGAGTCCTGCGTTGACTTCACTGTCGGATCCTCCTCCTCCTCGTCGTCTGGCTCATCTTCCGTGGCTTCTTCCTCCGCTGCCGCAGCCACATCCGCTGTCGCTTCGTCCTCTGCCGTCGCCGTCTCCTCTGCCACTCCTTCATCTGTAGCAGTCTCCTCTTACGTCGCGCCCGTTGCCATCTCCTCTGCAGCCCCCAGCATCTCCGTAGCCCCTGTCCCTAGCGTCTCCGGAGCTCCCGCCCCCTACGGCAACGGCACTCTCGCCTCCCCCACCAAGTCCAAGAAGAAGTGCTCCAGCAGCGGTTTCCTCACAAAGGTCAAGCCCACGTCTGCCGTTGCTACCCCAGCTGCCCCCAACTCCGCCGTCGCCACTCCTGCCGCTGTCTCTTCTGCCGCCTCTACCAGCTACCTCTCGCCTAAGACTCTGCAAACCCAGATCGTGGCCGCTTCGTCGTACGTTGCCAGCTCCACTGGTGCTAGCGCCACCCCAGCCTCTGGCAGCAGCACTGGCAGCAGCACTGGCAGCAGCACCACCACCACCACCACCAGCGGTTCTTCTTCCACCACCGAGGAGCTCGATGCTATGCCTTCTGGCACCACGCTCTACGACGTTGTGGGCTGGTTGGCTGAGTTCATGGAGAAGATGGGCGTTTTGAACGCTTCTTCGTAAATAGCCATCTAAATATCTTATTGTTGGATATTTGTTTGGTGGAAGTGTATCGATGATACGGTCCTGAGACTAGGTTGCTTTCATTTGTTGGATTAGTCGCGGGCGAGATTTGGGAGCTTCTTGTGTACATATATGTCGGTGCTGTCTTGGTGATTGAGACTTTCGAGTAAATGATGCATTGAATGCAAGACTGTTTAAAAACACATGCCAACACAAGTGTCAAATGGTGGCGTTTCGTAATAAGGGATAAGTCACTGAGGATGAGGCCCGTTGTCATCGGTGCTCATTCTTATTTTGTAAACAGCACCGAATGCCTAGGTACCCAGACACCAGTCTTTACCGCCTTCAGATCAATCTCGATTTCGTAAAATTCGTTTGAAGTGCTTGCTTATTGCATTGAACTCAAGTGTGACTAAATATTTCTGCAGTGAATGCGGGGGACACCCATTCAGTCGGTATGCACCCAGAGGCGAGTCTCATTGGCTCATTGGCGCACCAGGAGCGCGGCTGTCTTTCAAGGTTCAGCGCTATCTTATCGACCGCGTCTTGGCGCGCCATGAGTGTTATCAGGTTTGAAGCCGGACTCGCTCAGCCTGCTTAAAGCTCCTTTCACTCGGCCACCAGCAACGCCCGCCTTCCGCTGCTAACACTCGACGCAGCGGAGTTTTGGCTTCATCCCGACAAGTGCCAGTCCGTCGACCGGCGCCTCTCGTCCACACAGCGTCAGAGGCTCGAGTAGGGTGCCCCCGAAGCCCATATCGGGAGGCTGCCGACTCAGCGCTGCGAATTCAAGATTTCCATGAACTCAATTAGGCGCCTGCCGACAAAGACGAACATAGCGCTTCGAGCACTTTCCCCACTCTTAAAACCGAAGCCATGGCTCTCCACAATTTCGGCTCGCTCGTCCTCAACCTCATCATCTTCATCACCACCCTCGTCAACTTCAGCTACGCCCTGGCAACCCTCGAGCCCTTCTTCCTGCTCGTCCTGTACGCCATTAGCAAGCTGTATGTCCGGCCCCCCGAGGAAGGCATCTGGGCAAAATGTCAGCTAGGCTACCTGTACGATCCGACGATGCTGCCGAACAATGCCAGCCACACCAACTGGATGGCCGGCGCCTACGTACCGCCATGAGGTTGGAACTTCCTGAGAATGAGATGCCTGAAAATGGCTACTACAGTCCCGGACCCAGCACTCCAGGCTTGATCCAGCCGAACTTGATTGACAGGGAGGGCCCCAGCCTTGTCGTCACTCCGGACGGAGAGGTGGAGCGTTTTATGATGGGCTCGGCAATTTCGACAGCTGTAGCAGATAGTGTGGCTGGCGATGGATGCTTTAACTGCACTACTCGGAGAAAGATCGTGGGGAGTGACTGCACGAAAGACACCGAGGATCCTACGAGCACGACAGCATTGCATGATAGGGAGGGAAGGAGAAACAGCACACCTGATGGACAGGTTGGACTGAGAGATAGAATCGGCTGCTGTACATGGCACTGGTTCCTAATGGTACACAACATAAATGCGATACCAATATGACCTACGCTAACCGATCCGTCTGTAGACAATGGTGTGCAATAACCTGCTTTTTCGTCTTCGATTCCCATATTAATGATCAATTCGCAGGGCACCGGAGGAGTAGCCAATGTTATTCATGCCAGTACGTTGCCTCTACTATCAACATTAAGGTGCTTTTCTAAACTTTCGTCATAGTCCCTTTCAAGTCCGACTGGCTCACTGACATCGGCATTGCCTTCTTCATCTTCAATCTGTTCTTGTTCGTGCTTGTTTCTATCATGATGATACTACGGTTCTATCTGCATCCCGGTTCTTTGACACATTCCTTCTCGAGTGCAAAGGAGAGCATATTCTTCCCAGCTTTTGTAGGTGGTCTCCCATCCCACACAAACCTATTGAAACCCGCTTACTTTTGCGTATTAGATGGTATCGTGAGTTTGATTTTAGGACTTCTCGATGGATGTAATTGACAATTCTTAAGGATCGGTACCATTCTGACGAACATCTGCCAATATGGCATCCCAAACGCTGGGACGTGGTTGCAAGAGACCATGGAGGTTCTCTTCTGGATATACTCTGGCTTGTCCATGCTCTTCAGCACCGGGGATTACTTGTTGTTATGGAGTTCACAGTATTTTCTGACCTCCCAACAACAAAAGTTCTCTACTAATGAACACGCAGACAATTCCCTATCAACGAAATGACACCAATCTGGATCTTTCCCGCCTACCCACTGCTTCTCACCGCGCCCTTCGCCACAAACCTCATCAAATCTCTCCCCGATAGCGAAGTCACAAAACGCATCAACGGCATCGCCATGCTATTCGGAGCCATCTCTCTCCAGGGTACCGGGTTCATGGTCAGCATGATGATATACGGTGCTTTCATCTACCGGCTCATGACGCAGAAGCTTCCTGCGACAGTAGGACGGCCTGGTATGGTACGCATTGAATCTACTTTATCTAAATCCATCTCTCCCGTATCTACTTCCACCAAGTGTACCGATTCTTCGTACCCCTTTGCTATAGTTCCTGATCCCCCTCCTCCTCCTAATATGTTACTAAGACATCTCACGCAGTTTATATCAGTTGGTCCGTCGGGCTTCACCGTTGCTGGACTTGTAGGCTTGGTACGTTGATAAAGAAAAGAACATCCCTCAAAAAACGGCGGTGAAAAATGTCTATGCACCCTCAGCACTCTCACCGTCGAAACTCTTTTGTGGCTCCCCCAAGACCGCGGCGGCCTGGATTGACCCAGTAGTTGAGTTGTATATGTTGCCTTGGATCAGCTCCAATAATTTGGCTCGACTCCAACAGTTTGGTACTGCTCCAGTGACGTGGTTCAACTTCAAAATCCCCGGTCTCGCAGCTTACTACCCCCAGTGGGTGCCTAGACTTTTTTTCACCCCCACTACCACCACAGCCCCCACCCCCCTGAGTGTCGCTAACCTTCACTGCAGGGCAACCAAGTAGCCCGCATCCTCCCCGGCGGCTATTTCGGCAACATCCACGCGCCCTCCAACCTCAAGCTTCTCTCCGACCTCCTTGGTGTCTGGCTCTGGGGCCTATGCATCTGGTTCTTCATCGTCAGCGTCGGCGCCAACGGCACAGTCATCTTTCGCAAAAAGAAACAGCGTGCCCCTTCGAAGACCGTACGCTTTGTGATGCCGTGGTATTCCTTCGTGTTTCCGAACTCAGCATTGGTTACGGCGACGCTGGCAATTGGGAACAGCTTTGATTGTCATGCGCTTAATGTGGTTGGGACTACTATGGCGGTCATGGTGGTGGCGATGTGGTGCTTTGTTTTTGGGATGCAGATGAGGGCGCTTTGGAGGCGCAAGTTGTTGTGGCCGGGGTTGGGGCAGTGATGTGGGTTGTGTGATTGGGGCCAGAGGGTATGTGGAGATGGGGGATGGCGAAAAAGAGGTTTGGGAGATTGCTTGCACATACTTGGGGGATGGCTTGCCGATACGGTGTGGTTGGGATGCAAGACTTGGAACGATATGCATAGCGAAGGTGTTTGAGGCTATTCCATGGCCATTAACATAGGTCTTTCGTCGTTGACATCAGGGTTGGCAGTTTCAAGGTCACGTGACTATGTGTCCAACAAGCACATGGTACGGAAAACTCGATGGTGAATCACTGATCTAGAGTCAATTAACTTGAGTTATAACTTAAATTAAGGCGTATCAAGTTGGGCTAAGTTATAATTCAAATAGTGTCACTAGTGCGTATCAAATCTACTTATAACGTAAGGTATCTAAAAGGCTTCAAGTTTTTGAGTTTTTGAGTTTCCCACTCCCTATTCAATCAGGCACAGGTAGTACCCTCTAGGTTCTGTGGTCCCCTAAAGGCCCTGCGAGGCACTGCCCCCCGGCCATCTACAAGACTGTGTGCTGGGACGTGCACGTGCTCAGGGCACGTGTCTTTGCGCTAGCAGTATCGAAGCGGAGCCGTAGAAGGGTAGAGCCTTAAACTCTATCCCTGCGCTCCCCTTCTCCTTTTCCTTCTATAGCTGAATACAACGGATTACACCCTACTGCAGTAAACAAGTAAACAACCCCTATGGTCTCGATGCAGCCTAAACCCGATGTGCAACAAAACGTCAAATGCCATTGAGCGTAAGCTCATGGTTTACCTTTAGCCTTCGGCTATTTTCGGGCCCAGCGGCGCGACCCCCCCCCCCGATCTGAGGGCAAAAAACGCTGAGGGGGGCTTTCGAGTGCAAAATTACGTGGGATAAGCGGAAATCCGAAAACAGGACCAAAAACGGCATAGCGTTGTGATAAGCTTTTATTTCGTATCTCGTATAGGGCGCAGCCCAATACAATTTCATTGGTTAAAGGCATAGGCCTTTTTTACGCCTTTTGCCGCTTGATTCAAAGCTTTGCAAAGCTAGAATAGGGCGCCAGTCCAACTTGCTTACTATAGGAGCTGTTTTTAGGTCCGCTCAATGACATACGAGGCGCCGAAGGCCCTCAAAACCAGTCCTGCCTGCCAGCCCCTAATTCGGAATCACGTGATCGCATTCCGAGTTTCGATTGCAGGTTTTGTTGCGCATTGGCTCTAGGGCCCTAGGTCTCCGGAAGGGACTGTGAGTTCTGGCATATAGTTTTATTGCGGCATTGCCGGGCCTGGGTAGGGTCTGAGTGCCGTAGATTAAACATACATTGATATCCGTCCTGGCAGTTCTTATGCGCTAGTTTGGCTATGGCTTGAGAGTATTTTAATTACTTGAAATGCTATTGATTATTAAACAGTTTCCTAAATATTATTGATGTCTATAAGCGCTCGAAATATTTTCAATTTACTGGGGATATACTTAGTCCCTAGGGGTAATGCGATCTCTAGTTTTTCGAAGGGTCAAGGTCACTAGGTGTGAGATGTACAGATGAATCGCCACCACGAGCACGTCATCACTCTAGGCATAATACACCGCTGGCTAGTTTCAAGTCCCTGCGGCGATAAAGTTGAAGCCTGAAACCGGTTTGCTACAAAAGTATAAACGAGTGCGAATCACAGTCCACAGACCACCTCTAAATCCGACTCACACATTTTGTTGCACGTCGACTTTAGGCTTCTCCGGGAGGCCCGGGAGGGTACGGTCCTAAAGTATTAATGCAAGTCATAATAAGGTTCGGTACTCACAGGCATGCGCCTGCCGTGCGGTACCACGTGGGTACCTTTGATTGAAAACGATAAGCCAGCCCCTTTCTCTCTATATTCCTTTTTTGCGCGCCTTGGTGCAGTCTTTGCTGAAGTTTGTACTGAGGCATGCTCATTTGGCTTTGTGAAATGGTTTCGGATTTGCCGTAGTCTGTAAAAAGTCTCTGCTTAGAGATCTCATATAAGCATAGAAGGTTATAGCGATCCTTGACAGGCAATTTATCTTGGCTTCCCCAAAATCTAGACTGGCCGTTAGATCCTACCCAGTTCCCTGGACGCACTCAAATAATTCAAGTCGACATTGAGGCTTCCGGCCCCCCGCCTTTGACTCTTCGATTTTAGATTCCCCCACATACCTTAAAATGCCCCGCATATACCCTGCCTTATGATTTAGACATGGTTTACTTTCAACAGTTGAAGCCAGTCAAAGAGCAGACTTTCTTGTCCTCGCTTTCCAAATGTTGAAGTCTCGCTCTTTTCCCATTCTTGCTTCTGGTTTTGGTAGCTGATATTAGGTTTAAGCGGCCTAAGGGATTTCAGTCCTACAACTGGAGTTGGCTTCAAACCTGTAACCAATAAAACCTTTGACAGCTCAAAACTACTACCACATCTGCAGCTTAGAAAAGCCTTACGCAGCCAAGCCTGCAGCTCGAGACGGGAATGCAAAATAGCTTTAAGCTCGCATATAAAGGCTGCAATTGACTTTGAGCTCAGAGGTACATGTATGATTGCGAAGTTGAAGGCTTTAAAGTTCGCAGCACAATACCAAAGTTACTCACAATGATATAAGAGCACGCAGCAATCTGACTGGCTTGAAAGTGCAGGTGCCTAGAATACAAGGCACAAGGCAGGGGATGTGTAGGGATCTGCATCCTTCAATGTTTGACTTCGGACATCTCGGGACTTGCTGAGTTCTGAGAGTGGTCGAGAAAAGGTAGATGTGTGTGACTAGAAGCGTCCCGATCAGGAGCCAGGCTTCTAGGATGCCTACGAGACTAAGGGACTTCTGACTTCTCACCTATCAATGAAATGTCGTTACTCTGCGCTAAGTTGCCAATAGTGCCCTTCTATAAGCGCCTTATAGGCGCCACAAAACCTAGTGGGAGTCGAGGAGCACGCGGCACTGTTATTTACTGGCACACACATGAAGACTCGGACGTACACTCCGCTGCCCACTGACAACCAACAATAATAGCACGAGGCAGCAAGCGTAGTTATATCTAAAAACCGCTCCCCTATCCTCCTCCATCTTACACAGCCACAAGTCCCAAGCACCTACTCACCAATCACCACCATCCAAATCTATCGCCGTATACAACAAAAGTCACAAAAATGACAGATAGAAATCCCCCCGACGCCATCCGCGAAGCATACCAAGCCATCAGCAACGCACACCAACGGGACCTCAGACGAGTCATGGCCAGTCTCATGCTACAATACTGGATGGTTGGAGATAGGAAAGTGGCCGAGACCGTGTTACGTGTATTAGCGCCAGTAGTAAGAAAACCACCACATGTTGTCCTGAAGAACAGTTCGAAGCTGACTAGAGTATCTGTATTCAGAGAAATGAGGAGCATAAGCTTAAGAAGGAAGACAATCGAGCTGTGGTTGGGGAGGGGAGGAAGAGGAAAGCAAGCGATGTAGAATCGGAAACAGGGAATCCAGGCTTTACACGAGTGCGATATGGATTATATACGCCAAGGCGGGAATCCTCGACAGCAGAGATGACGTCTCAAAATCAGGGGTGGAGAAGTATGCACATGACAGCAGAGACTGCTAAAGTCAGGGTTGGAGAAGCATGCAATCGAATATTTGAGCAAATGTACCTACTTACTGCGATGCTGTTTCAGCTCCGGAATTTCAATGCTTAGCGCGGTCTTGAATTTGGAACCTGGTGCTTGTCGCAAACCAGAAAATTAACTGACAAGCCAGGACTTTCTCCTCTCCAGGCCTTCCGACTCTCCTCCACATGCCCCACTCTCATTTATCATAATTATTGGGACTAGTGTGGCTGCCTCAAGCAGCCACTGGGAATAGCTTTATAAAGGAGTTCCGCATCGCGCCAAGCTTCCTTTTTTAGTATTATTAAATTATCTAAATCAAACGTTTATTACTGCTTATTCGATCCCGAGTAAATCCAATATTAATTAATATAATTTTATTATTACATAGACCAATTAGATTTCCAGCTGGCCAGCCAAGCCATCGGAAATTAAAAAGGCATTTTTGCTTAGGAAAGGCCCGTCCTGCCCTATAAAGCTTTGTGCTAAAAATATCCGGGGCAATTCGCCTGCTTTAAACTTATGCCTGGGAAAGGCCCGTTCTATCCTATGCAAGCTTTAAAATTAAGTATTAAGGAAATTGCAATATCTATTGGGGCAAATTCGCTCTGCTTTAAAATATACCTAGGAAAGGCCCGTTTTGCTTTACGCAGCTTTGAAATTGGCTATACATTAAATTTCTGCGTCCATTATACAGCGTTGCAATTGCGCAAATTCCGATACCTATTTTAATCGATTTAATTTGCTTTTAAGAATTTTTTAATATTAATAAATAACGCGTCAGCTATATTTTCTCCGCTGCGCAATATATTTTTTATTTTTTATTTAAAAACAACAAATTGGCAAAAATAATAAAAAACACCTTTGCCTGGAAAAGGCCTATTCTGCCCTATGCAAGCTTTAAAATTGGATATTAAAGGAATTCTATTAGTGGCTATTAAGGCAAATCCGTTTTGCTTTAAATCTTATGCTTGGGAAAGGCCTGTTTTGCCTTATATAATAGAAAACTGGCTTTTATTAAATTCCTGCATTTATTAAGCTTTTTTCTGCTTTTTATTTAGCCTAGCGCATTATAATAAGCCTTTTTTACGCTTTTTAAATATAATATTAAAGCCCCTAGCCAAAATTATTACTTTTTAAAAATACGCTATTTTTAAAAATATTCCGCGCAAATTGCGCTAGTTTTAAATATTAAAATTTGCTTTTTATATATCACGAAATAATATAATGCAATATATTATCGCTAAGCTAAAATATAAAAAGCCTGTAATATTTTTAAATAAGGGAATATTTTTATGTTTAATATTTAAGCTATATAATAATTATTTCCCCTTTTATATTTTTATTAGCTTTAATAAAAAAAACTATTTTTATAGTTTTTTTTAGCCTATATTATTTAGGCGCTATTTAAAATAATTAATTATAATTAAAATAACAAATTTTTAATTATATTTCATAAAATTAAATTATAAAATAAAATAATTATTAGCTAAATTAATTTAAAAGTTTAAGCCCTAATTTTTAATTTAAATGCTTTTTTGCTTGCTATTTTTATAGCTTTTATAGCCTTTTATTTTCTGGTATTTTGTATATTATAAAAATTGTTTTTTGTTTTATTGGTATTTAAATTCCCGGCCTGCTAATTATGGTTTGGAAATACTTTATTACAAAATAATATAATATAGCATATTATTACTAAATTAAAGCATAAAAAGCCTATAGTATTCCTAAATAAGGGAATACTCCTGCACCCGATATTTAAGCCGTGTGATACTACAGCTTTAAAAACACAGTTTTGCCAGTTTTAAAAAAACAAAAATACAGCTTCGCCAGTTTTTAAAAATAAGAATAAAGCTCCCGCTCAATTGCCTATATTATAAAAGACAAAAATAAAGCTTCAGCTTTATAAATAATAATAAAAAAGCTGCCAAAATAAAAGGCATTTGGGCATGGATTATAAAAATAAATATATAATAATTAAGCATGGGATTTGGATAAATTACTAGCTATTGGCTGCTTCGACAACGAAGTAGTGACTTTGGAACAATCACTTACACTGTACAGTCCTACGGGAAGTGATCCCGCCGCTTCTGTTCCTGCTAGGCGCCGCGGCCTGATGAGACGACGCCGGGGATTTCTGCTGTCTTGATGATGGAAGAATGCGGGGTTGGAATGGTGGTTGGANAAATTCCCGGCCTGCTAATTATGGTTTGGAAATACTTTATTACAAAATAATATAATATAGCATATTATTACTAAATTAAAGCATAAAAAGCCTATAGTATTCCTAAATAAGGGAATACTCCTGCACCCGATATTTAAGCCGTGTGATACTACAGCTTTAAAAACACAGTTTTGCCAGTTTTAAAAAAACAAAAATACAGCTTCGCCAGTTTTTAAAAATAAGAATAAAGCTCCCGCTCAATTGCCTATATTATAAAAGACAAAAATAAAGCTTCAGCTTTATAAATAATAATAAAAAAGCTGCCAAAATAAAAGGCATTTGGGCATGGATTATAAAAATAAATATATAATAATTAAGCATGGGATTTGGATAAATTACTAGCTATTGGCTGCTTCGACAACGAAGTAGTGACTTTGGAACAATCACTTACACTGTACAGTCCTACGGGAAGTGATCCCGCCGCTTCTGTTCCTGCTAGGCGCCGCGGCCTGATGAGACGACGCCGGGGATTTCTGCTGTCTTGATGATGGAAGAATGCGGGGTTGGAATGGTGGTTGGACAAGGGCAGCTCGAAGCTCATGTATATGTACTTGTGCTTGAGCTAGACCACTGCTAGCCGTATATACCCGTGGATTTCTTCGACGTCTGTATTTGTAAGGACATATGATATCTTAGTCAGGTCAGAAGTAGGAAGATGGAAATGAAGGATTGAAAACCAATGCACCAAATGAGAAATCAGAAGTAATTCGAGCAATTTGACAATGACTTGCTTGTCGATATGGTTCCATCGAAGGTACATGGCGACCTGTTCTTCGAAGCCACCATGCTTCTAAATCCCAGATCGCTTCACCGCGCTTCTGCGTGCTCTTGCTGGAACTTCATCCAGAGACAAGCAGGAAATGGGGAGACTTTTTCGCAGCTATGGTTCATCAGGCGAACAGGGCCGATGGAAACTGTCGCCTCAGAGTCACAAGTGCAACTAGCTGCGCGTAGCCGGTATACCTAATATAGACCCTGCACGGCAAGCTGCAGCTGTCCGCTCGGAGCCAGCTGTCAGACGAACTTCTCTTGTTCCACGACGGCTTTATTGGTCCACGGGACTCCCAACNGCAGCTCGAAGCTCATGTATATGTACTTGTGCTTGAGCTAGACCACTGCTAGCCGTATATACCCGTGGATTTCTTCGACGTCTGTATTTGTAAGGACATATGATATCTTAGTCAGGTCAGAAGTAGGAAGATGGAAATGAAGGATTGAAAACCAATGCACCAAATGAGAAATCAGAAGTAATTCGAGCAATTTGACAATGACTTGCTTGTCGATATGGTTCCATCGAAGGTACATGGCGACCTGTTCTTCGAAGCCACCATGCTTCTAAATCCCAGATCGCTTCACCGCGCTTCTGCGTGCTCTTGCTGGAACTTCATCCAGAGACAAGCAGGAAATGGGGAGACTTTTTCGCAGCTATGGTTCATCAGGCGAACAGGGCCGATGGAAACTGTCGCCTCAGAGTCACAAGTGCAACTAGCTGCGCGTAGCCGGTATACCTAATATAGACCCTGCACGGCAAGCTGCAGCTGTCCGCTCGGAGCCAGCTGTCAGACGAACTTCTCTTGTTCCACGACGGCTTTATTGGTCCACGGGACTCCCAACTTGTCAAAAGAGCCGCATCTTCTAAGTCCTAGGACAGAAGGGTAGTCGGAGCGGTGGGCTCTCGGACGACTGGTTGCAGTAGTAGAAGTTTGGGGTAATTGACAGCCAAGATCTGGCTCGAAGATAAGGAGCTTTGGCTCGTTTCAGAAAAGGAGATGTGGATTTCAATGACAGCACCAACTCAGAGACATCTAGCGAAGACAAATGGTAAACCTGAGAAGCATTTTTGAAAATGCGAGAAAATAAGGCGAAAAAATGACATGGAAGCTATAACGAATTTGCTGTCCTGACGCCATATCGCTGCGACGGCCGCTTTCTATTTCGCCAGTTTGGCTTTTTACCGCCTATTTCTCCATCCTCTTGCTAGATTTCCAGGTCCGTGGTTGGCAGCTATCACGCGTTACTACGAAGCGTATTTCGACGTTTCCCAAAATGGCCAGTACACGTTTCAAATTGCAGAAATGCACAAGAACTATGGTACCTACTTACTGCTTTGCTGCCCCATTGTCCCTAGCGTTTCTCGTCCTACAGCGCCTTGTATTTCTCTCGGAATTTACCAGCACGCTCTGACTTGGTCCTGACTTCTGAAAAGGTCAAATCGTCCGCATAAGTCCCTACGAACTCCACGTTAGCGACCCAAGCTTCCACGAAAAGCTCTTCCGCCAAGAAGGACGATGGGACAAGTACGCTTGGGTCGTCGATGCGTTTTCTGTCAAAGGCGCAACTATCTGCACTCCAGGCCACGATGTCCACAAAGCCCGCCGGCAGCCATGGAGCCCCTTATTCTCGAAAGCACGAGTAGCCAGTCAACAAGATATAGTTCGCCTCAATATTTCCAAGCTCTGCAAGCGGATTTCTGGATTCTGCGACGGCTCGAAGAGTNTTCTATTTCGCCAGTTTGGCTTTTTACCGCCTATTTCTCCATCCTCTTGCTAGATTTCCAGGTCCGTGGTTGGCAGCTATCACGCGTTACTACGAAGCGTATTTCGACGTTTCCCAAAATGGCCAGTACACGTTTCAAATTGCAGAAATGCACAAGAACTATGGTACCTACTTACTGCTTTGCTGCCCCATTGTCCCTAGCGTTTCTCGTCCTACAGCGCCTTGTATTTCTCTCGGAATTTACCAGCACGCTCTGACTTGGTCCTGACTTCTGAAAAGGTCAAATCGTCCGCATAAGTCCCTACGAACTCCACGTTAGCGACCCAAGCTTCCACGAAAAGCTCTTCCGCCAAGAAGGACGATGGGACAAGTACGCTTGGGTCGTCGATGCGTTTTCTGTCAAAGGCGCAACTATCTGCACTCCAGGCCACGATGTCCACAAAGCCCGCCGGCAGCCATGGAGCCCCTTATTCTCGAAAGCACGAGTAGCCAGTCAACAAGATATAGTTCGCCTCAATATTTCCAAGCTCTGCAAGCGGATTTCTGGATTCTGCGACGGCTCGAAGAGTACTANTTTACCGCCTATTTCTCCATCCTCTTGCTAGATTTCCAGGTCCGTGGTTGGCAGCTATCACGCGTTACTACGAAGCGTATTTCGACGTTTCCCAAAATGGCCAGTACACGTTTCAAATTGCAGAAATGCACAAGAACTATGGTACCTACTTACTGCTTTGCTGCCCCATTGTCCCTAGCGTTTCTCGTCCTACAGCGCCTTGTATTTCTCTCGGAATTTACCAGCACGCTCTGACTTGGTCCTGACTTCTGAAAAGGTCAAATCGTCCGCATAAGTCCCTACGAACTCCACGTTAGCGACCCAAGCTTCCACGAAAAGCTCTTCCGCCAAGAAGGACGATGGGACAAGTACGCTTGGGTCGTCGATGCGTTTTCTGTCAAAGGCGCAACTATCTGCACTCCAGGCCACGATGTCCACAAAGCCCGCCGGCAGCCATGGAGCCCCTTATTCTCGAAAGCACGAGTAGCCAGTCAACAAGATATAGTTCGCCTCAATATTTCCAAGCTCTGCAAGCGGATTTCTGGATTCTGCGACGGCTCGAAGAGTACTACAGATCTAGGTGCGGCGATTAGTGCATTTACGCGAGATGTTGCTACCGAATTTATCCTAGGGAGAGGTTACCATGACCTCGATCACGAGGATTTCAATGCGGGAATGACTGGTGCAATCCAAAGCACCNAATTGCAGAAATGCACAAGAACTATGGTACCTACTTACTGCTTTGCTGCCCCATTGTCCCTAGCGTTTCTCGTCCTACAGCGCCTTGTATTTCTCTCGGAATTTACCAGCACGCTCTGACTTGGTCCTGACTTCTGAAAAGGTCAAATCGTCCGCATAAGTCCCTACGAACTCCACGTTAGCGACCCAAGCTTCCACGAAAAGCTCTTCCGCCAAGAAGGACGATGGGACAAGTACGCTTGGGTCGTCGATGCGTTTTCTGTCAAAGGCGCAACTATCTGCACTCCAGGCCACGATGTCCACAAAGCCCGCCGGCAGCCATGGAGCCCCTTATTCTCGAAAGCACGAGTAGCCAGTCAACAAGATATAGTTCGCCTCAATATTTCCAAGCTCTGCAAGCGGATTTCTGGATTCTGCGACGGCTCGAAGAGTACTATAGATCTAGGTGCGGCGATTAGTGCATTTACGCGAGATGTTGCTACCGAATTTATCCTAGGGAGAGGTTACCATGACCTCGATCACGAGGATTTCAATGCGGGAATGACTGGTGCAATCCAAAGCACCGGTTTCATTCAGCGTACGACGAAACACATCCCCTAGTTCGGCCCTTTTCTCAACTCGATACCCCACAGCTGGATTATGAAAGTGGCTGACGACGGCACAAAGGCCTGGTTCACCTATATCAAAGTAAGTTGTTACTCCGGAATTGAATATGCAGCACCAACCAAGTCATGCCTGCTAATCCCCAGGATGCATTTAGGACAGTGCAAAAGACGTTCAAGCAGTTCTAGCAGAAGCTGCTTCGTCATCCCCAAAAGAAAGCGATTCACGCACCATCGTCCACGAAATCCTGGCATCCAATCATCTTCCGCCATCAGAAAAGACGTTTGAGCGTGTCTTCGAGGATGTGATGGCTGCGACAGGTGCTGGCTTCGAGACTACCGCCGCTGTTCTGCGCTTGGTCTCTTACCATGTTTTCAGCAATCCAGAGATCCTCCAGCGGTTGAGGCGTGAACTCTCTCGCGTCATTTCCGGTATTCAACCTGTCGAAACGATGGAGCTGAGGGATTTGGAGAAGCTCCCTTACTTGACGTCTGTGTTGATGGAAGGTTTGCGTCTGAGTCCTGGTCTTGCTACAAGACAGGCACGCATTGCTCCAGATAGAGAGTTGCAATATGGTAACCGGCGGATTCCTGCNGGATTATGAAAGTGGCTGACGACGGCACAAAGGCCTGGTTCACCTATATCAAAGTAAGTTGTTACTCCGGAATTGAATATGCAGCACCAACCAAGTCATGCCTGCTAATCCCCAGGATGCATTTAGGACAGTGCAAAAGACGTTCAAGCAGTTCTAGCAGAAGCTGCTTCGTCATCCCCAAAAGAAAGCGATTCACGCACCATCGTCCACGAAATCCTGGCATCCAATCATCTTCCGCCATCAGAAAAGACGTTTGAGCGTGTCTTCGAGGATGTGATGGCTGCGACAGGTGCTGGCTTCGAGACTACCGCCGCTGTTCTGCGCTTGGTCTCTTACCATGTTTTCAGCAATCCAGAGATCCTCCAGCGGTTGAGGCGTGAACTCTCTCGCGTCATTTCCGGTATTCAACCTGTCGAAACGATGGAGCTGAGGGATTTGGAGAAGCTCCCTTACTTGACGTCTGTGTTGATGGAAGGTTTGCGTCTGAGTCCTGGTCTTGCTACAAGACAGGCACGCATTGCTCCAGATAGAGAGTTGCAATATGGTAACCGGCGGATTCCTGCGGGCACACCTGTGAGTATAACGACTCTGTTCATGCATACGGATGAAAAGTTGTATCCCGACTGGTGGTCGGTGCTGCGAAAAGACGAGAAGAAACTCAGGCTTTGAGAGCCCCATGCCAGCCTGGCTGCCCACCCGAGTTCTTCGCGAAAAGTCGTCCTTTATGCAACAGTGCGCCGTCATGGCAAACTTGGCATTTGCCACATCGACGGGTGAGGTGCTCCGGTCCTTGGCAGTTGTGTCCGCACCAAGCNTCTTCGAGGATGTGATGGCTGCGACAGGTGCTGGCTTCGAGACTACCGCCGCTGTTCTGCGCTTGGTCTCTTACCATGTTTTCAGCAATCCAGAGATCCTCCAGCGGTTGAGGCGTGAACTCTCTCGCGTCATTTCCGGTATTCAACCTGTCGAAACGATGGAGCTGAGGGATTTGGAGAAGCTCCCTTACTTGACGTCTGTGTTGATGGAAGGTTTGCGTCTGAGTCCTGGTCTTGCTACAAGACAGGCACGCATTGCTCCAGATAGAGAGTTGCAATATGGTAACCGGCGGATTCCTGCGGGCACACCTGTGAGTATAACGACTCTGTTCATGCATACGGATGAAAAGTTGTATCCCGACTGGTGGTCGGTGCTGCGAAAAGACGAGAAGAAACTCAGGCTTTGAGAGCCCCATGCCAGCCTGGCTGCCCACCCGAGTTCTTCGCGAAAAGTCGTCCTTTATGCAACAGTGCGCCGTCATGGCAAACTTGGCATTTGCCACATCGACGGGTGAGGTGCTCCGGTCCTTGGCAGTTGTGTCCGCACCAAGCACAACTCTTGCCGCAAAGGACGTCTTTGACCGAGTAAATAGTCGACCGACGGGGCGAGCGTGGGAGGAGGGTCTCGGTTGGGGCGCTGGCTGGATACGTTGGCGGGAATGCAGCTCGGGGTGGGTAGAAAGTCTTGTTGGCAAGAGCTTTCTTTGATACTTCAAGTAGGACTTTCACAGGCGGTTGGATTTGACGGACGACCAGTGTCTTGACAACGTTCTGCGACGTCACCGCAAGACCTTTGAGACAGTTCTGCATCGTTGCGACGGTGAAGACGGGCAGGAAGAGAGGCAGGCGTCGGCGAAGAGTGAGCGTCATAAAGATGGCGGGCGTGAGAAATGAGAAGAGCGTGCGGAAGAGGACAAATGACGGGATGGAGTGCTGGAGATTCATGTTGACAAATATTCGCATCTTGTNTTTGAGAGCCCCATGCCAGCCTGGCTGCCCACCCGAGTTCTTCGCGAAAAGTCGTCCTTTATGCAACAGTGCGCCGTCATGGCAAACTTGGCATTTGCCACATCGACGGGTGAGGTGCTCCGGTCCTTGGCAGTTGTGTCCGCACCAAGCACAACTCTTGCCGCAAAGGACGTCTTTGACCGAGTAAATAGTCGACCGACGGGGCGAGCGTGGGAGGAGGGTCTCGGTTGGGGCGCTGGCTGGATACGTTGGCGGGAATGCAGCTCGGGGTGGGTAGAAAGTCTTGTTGGCAAGAGCTTTCTTTGATACTTCAAGTAGGACTTTCACAGGCGGTTGGATTTGACGGACGACCAGTGTCTTGACAACGTTCTGCGACGTCACCGCAAGACCTTTGAGACAGTTCTGCATCGTTGCGACGGTGAAGACGGGCAGGAAGAGAGGCAGGCGTCGGCGAAGAGTGAGCGTCATAAAGATGGCGGGCGTGAGAAATGAGAAGAGCGTGCGGAAGAGGACAAATGACGGGATGGAGTGCTGGAGATTCATGTTGACAAATATTCGCATCTTGTGAGACGTGCCGAGAGTGAACGAGATCATGGCAGTGGTGGTGCCGGGTGCGGTGTTGCTTGTCGACGCAGAGTTCTCACTCTTGCCATTGGACTCTTTGGTGTTGGTGAACGTTCCGTCAGCGGGGTTGNAACTCTTGCCGCAAAGGACGTCTTTGACCGAGTAAATAGTCGACCGACGGGGCGAGCGTGGGAGGAGGGTCTCGGTTGGGGCGCTGGCTGGATACGTTGGCGGGAATGCAGCTCGGGGTGGGTAGAAAGTCTTGTTGGCAAGAGCTTTCTTTGATACTTCAAGTAGGACTTTCACAGGCGGTTGGATTTGACGGACGACCAGTGTCTTGACAACGTTCTGCGACGTCACCGCAAGACCTTTGAGACAGTTCTGCATCGTTGCGACGGTGAAGACGGGCAGGAAGAGAGGCAGGCGTCGGCGAAGAGTGAGCGTCATAAAGATGGCGGGCGTGAGAAATGAGAAGAGCGTGCGGAAGAGGACAAATGACGGGATGGAGTGCTGGAGATTCATGTTGACAAATATTCGCATCTTGTGAGACGTGCCGAGAGTGAACGAGATCATGGCAGTGGTGGTGCCGGGTGCGGTGTTGCTTGTCGACGCAGAGTTCTCACTCTTGCCATTGGACTCTTTGGTGTTGGTGAACGTTCCGTCAGCGGGGTTGAACCTGGTCTCCTTGTCCTTGGCCTCCTTGCGCTTACGTCCTCGTCTTCCACCGCGGTGGTTGCGGTGACCTTTTGCTTCTGCGCAGACGGGGCACGGTCCACAGTTTGACCATTGATGGCAGGGTCGGACGCAGGTGTGCTGACAGGTAGAGTTGGGAATTTTGGGATAAACGCGTCAGCAAGGTTCTTGGCAATCCGTGGCTGGGTCGCAGTCGTTGCTGTGGCCTTCTGCCAGGTGGCAAGGCGCTTGGTGACGGCACGGGCGTTTGTTGCAAATCGCTTCTTCGAGGAGAAGACCGTTACTTTCGGTGTAGTATCGGATCGCACGCGGAGTACACTCAGCTAGGAGCGTGAGGATATTCTCGACGGAGACGGCAACGCGTTAGTTGGGGAAGCCGCGGCGAAGGACGGTNTTGTGAGACGTGCCGAGAGTGAACGAGATCATGGCAGTGGTGGTGCCGGGTGCGGTGTTGCTTGTCGACGCAGAGTTCTCACTCTTGCCATTGGACTCTTTGGTGTTGGTGAACGTTCCGTCAGCGGGGTTGAACCTGGTCTCCTTGTCCTTGGCCTCCTTGCGCTTACGTCCTCGTCTTCCACCGCGGTGGTTGCGGTGACCTTTTGCTTCTGCGCAGACGGGGCACGGTCCACAGTTTGACCATTGATGGCAGGGTCGGACGCAGGTGTGCTGACAGGTAGAGTTGGGAATTTTGGGATAAACGCGTCAGCAAGGTTCTTGGCAATCCGTGGCTGGATCGCAGTCGTTGCTGTGGCCTTCTGCCAGGTGGCAAGGCGCTTGGTGACGGCACGGGCGTTTGTTGCAAATCGCTTCTTCGAGGAGAAGACCGTTACTTTCGGTGTAGTATCGGATCGCACGCGGAGTACACTCAGCTAGGAGCGTGAGGATATTCTCGACGGAGACGGCAACGCGTTAGTTGGGGAAGCCGCGGCGAAGGACGGTGGTAGGGATCCTGAGGTTATGAGTCCATTCGAGAAGACGGGGCGTGGGCATCTGGTAGGAGACTGCCGCGCGCAGGATCCACGCCAACTGGTACCTAAACGCCAGAGCTTGCATGATACCGACTGGGAAGGCATGGGGAGCGTTTGAGCAAGCAGTAGTGACAATAGCGCTTGAGACAGGATACCACTCAAGCAATAGAGGTTGCCGAACAACANGCTTCTGCGCAGACGGGGCACGGTCCACAGTTTGACCATTGATGGCAGGGTCGGACGCAGGTGTGCTGACAGGTAGAGTTGGGAATTTTGGGATAAACGCGTCAGCAAGGTTCTTGGCAATCCGTGGCTGGGTCGCAGTCGTTGCTGTGGCCTTCTGCCAGGTGGCAAGGCGCTTGGTGACGGCACGGGCGTTTGTTGCAAATCGCTTCTTCGAGGAGAAGACCGTTACTTTCGGTGTAGTATCGGATCGCACGCGGAGTACACTCAGCTAGGAGCGTGAGGATATTCTCGACGGAGACGGCAACGCGTTAGTTGGGGAAGCCGCGGCGAAGGACGGTGGTAGGGATGCTGAGGTTATGAGTCCATTCGAGAAGACGGGGCGTGGGCATCTGGTAGGAGACTGCCGCGCGCAGGATCCACGCCAACTGGTACCTAAACGCCAGAGCTTGCATGATACCGACTGGGAAGGCATGGGGAGCGTTTGAGCGAGCAGTAGTGACAATAGCGCTTGAGACAGGATACCACTCAAGCAATAGAGGTTGCCGAACAACAGGAGCATTGCCGGGTTCAAGAAGATGTAGCGTCGTAGTGGCTCCTTGTCGACCGATGCGGGGGCTATTTGTCTTCGATAGGTGGGTGGAAACAAGGATCAAGGCGAGTGATTGGGCCGGATCGGTGGTCTCATATGGTGACGGTTCGCAAAGCTCGTATTGAATTTGAAGAAGCTGGTCGCGGAAGAGGTCCAATCTCGCGTCGACACGGGCATCAATCATGCGTCGGATCGCCAACCATCCCAAGACAACGACAAGGGGAATAAGGGCACAACATAGGTATCTCGTGGGGGTCGACAGGCTGTTCAGCAGCCGCAAATCCTTCAGAATCGACTCAGCCCACAACATCGNTATGAGTCCATTCGAGAAGACGGGGCGTGGGCATCTGGTAGGAGACTGCCGCGCGCAGGATCCACGCCAACTGGTACCTAAACGCCAGAGCTTGCATGATACCGACTGGGAAGGCATGGGGAGCGTTTGAGCGAGCAGTAGTGACAATAGCGCTTGAGACAGGATACCACTCAAGCAATAGAGGTTGCCGAACAACAGGAGCATTGCCGGGTTCAAGAAGATGTAGCGTCGTAGTGGCTCCTTGTCGACCGATGCGGGGGCTATTTGTCTTCGATAGGTGGGTGGAAACAAGGATCAAGGCGAGTGATTGGGCCGGATCGGTGGTCTCATATGGTGACGGTTCGCAAAGCTCGTATTGAATTTGAAGAAGCTGGTCGCGGAAGAGGTCCAATCTCGCGTCGACACGGGCATCAATCATGCGTCGGATCGCCAACCATCCCAAGACAACGACAAGGGGAATAAGGGCACAACATAGGTATCTCGTGGGGGTCGACAGGCTGTTCAGCAGCCGCAAATCCTTCAGAATCGACTCAGCCCACAACATCGACCCATCGCCAACGACCTTGTATTCATTGAGTAAGAGGCCTTCGCTTTTGTGTAAGAACAAACTTCGAATATTGTGGTCATCGTCAGCGGCGTGAAGTAGATTGTAGCCGGGTAAGACCTTGGTGCCGTGCACCAAGCGCCTCGAGAGCGCAGTAAGGGTGGGGCTGAACATGGTTGACTGGCAGTAGTGGAGGGTGGCGGCTGTCGGGAGGCTATTCATATCAAACGCACCCCAGTCGAAGGTGAGGAAGAGGTCGACAGGGAGGTTCTTGTGGGCATGCGAGAGCCAGTTCAAAACCAGCTGGTGGTAGACTGGCATGGCGACGCTGGCGACTAGGATCGCGGTGAAGATGGTGCGGCGCATTCCCAAAGCTCGAAGAAGTGTGACGGAGATTGTTGCGAGCATGGTGAAGAAGCTGTTGCGCAAAACCTCCAGCATGTCTGGTGCCATTTCTCTGGACGGCTCATGCGCCGGCTCAGCTGGCCAGACCTGCCAAGGCAGCACCTTCGGTAACTGCTGTTCTTCCCACAGCTGGTGCGGCAGCTCCGACGACTA